>PDNC01000034.1:0-205950 GCA_002572885.1 Blastomyces parvus
AAAAATAAAAAGAGCGTCGAGAGTGCTACTGATGCATGGGAGGTAGCATTGCGGGAGTTGCGAGTGGCTGAACTGGACTGGGACTGGGACTGGGACTGGGACTGGGACTGGGACTGGGACTGGGCTCTCACTGTCAGGCTTAACTAAGTTCGGCGCTAAGGCTGATCCCCGCCTATACCAGCAGCTTCAACTCGCTGCTAAAAAGTGCTAAAGGCTTCCACCAACTTCTTACGACCGCGTCTTTTTATTTTTGCTTTTTCTTGCTTTTTCCGTATTTTTTCATTTATTATTTGTATTTTTTTTGACTTTCGGAAAACCTATTTTTGAATGTCGTTTCTTTTTCCGACGGTTCTGCTGCTGCTTCTCTGCTGCTGCTGCTGAGCCCACGCTAACTAGCCAAACAAGCCTCCTGGCGGTGGGATGTGTTCTTACTTCTTATTAATGCCGCCTCGATCGTCTGGGCTAACTCACTAGCAACGGCTGCTGATGCAACGCTCTTTTTTTACGTGCTGGCTTGCTGGCTCTCGTCTCGTTTTGTCTCGTCTCTCTTAACGAGCCCAAGTGCAACTATTCTGCTGCCAGGTTTCTTTCTCAGCAGCCATCATAATCATCATAATATTCCCGCCTTCCCCCCATCCCCAAGAGTTGCCCCCCAGCCAGTCAGTCTCCCGCTGTCTCTGCTTCCCCTCCCTAAGCAGAGAGCGTCAAGCAAGAACTAACAATAGATAAAAACAAGAAGAATCGCTCTCAATCTCCACCTGATTTCCCTTCTTCGTCTTCCTTCCCTCGTTCTACTCTCACTCGTTCCACCCGCCTGTACCTCTTTTCTTTTCTTTTCTCCTGCGCCCAATCCCCAGTCCCAATCCCCAGCAGTGCCCCCCCTCATCCCCCCCCACCCCCCCCCGTCTGGCTTGTTCACAGGCGCTAACTATAGCCCTCGCGCCCCCCCTTCCCCCCCAACTATCTTGATGCCTGTCAGCCTGCCTGTTCCCCTTAAATCGCCTCCAATGGTCGTCTGCGCCATTGTTGTTCCTTTTGTTCCCTGCGCATCCCCATCCACTCGCGCTCTGTAGTGTTCCAGCCGCTTGGCCGTTGAACTGTCCTGTACCCCCGAAAAGAAGCTTTAACTGATCCTCCCCCCCCCCAAGCCCCGAGCCCTGATCCTCGTCCGTCCCGCTGCCTAAATCACCCCTCCTCAATCCTCCTCTTCGCCCCGTTGACCTAGCTCCTGGACTGTCTTCAAATCACATTCCACAAATCATCCCAACCCACCCACTTCTTCCAACCCCCCCCTTCCCCTCCCCCTCCCTCCTCAAAAAGCAAAAAAGGGAAAAGAAAAAAGAAAAGAAAAAAAAGCTTTGATCCTGTCAGGTTCTTCACCCCCATCCGCCGTTGGAACTACAACGCTTGCGCTGCCGAGGGGGTACATCCATCCCTCGCCCCTCCACCCCTCATATCAACGACCAGCACCAAGTTGCGACGACTGACGACACTACTGCATCAATTCTTGCTTTTTACCTGACTATACTACTCCTCCTCCTGTCAACCACGCCGCCCCCGACATAAAGGTCCCAGTCGCCCTTCCCAGCAAGCCATGGCAGCCATGGTTCAACAACAGGCCAACTTGGGTCCGCCTGCATCCAAGTACCATAAGGAAGATCCGCAGCTACCAGCGCCGTCGCAGCTTGATGATTCGGTGAGTCTGAAACATTTCTGTTTCTTCTTCTGGCGCCGCTTCGACGTTTGAATTTATATTTTTGTATTTTTCTTTTTTCCTTTTTCTTCTTTCTTTTCCCTATTTGGCGCAGAAAAAAAGAAAAAGAGAGAGAGAAAAAAGCAAATATCTGCCTTACCAAGATAGGGAGAAGAAAAAACGCAAAAAGGAGAAACGACGAAGACGAAGAAGAAGAAGAAGCAAAAAAGAAGAAAACGGGGTGAAACGATCTGAGCAAGCAGCGCACTTACTGCAGCTTGTTATTGTGACACCCAGCATATATATAACTATATATTTTTTCTTTTCTTTTTCTTCTTCCGCTTCTTCTTCTCCATCCTCTCTGTCTTCTCTGCTGCTTCTTCCATCTTCCCTGCGCCCTATCCCGCCTGCACTCCCTGGCTTTTTTTTTGCTTTTGTTCATGCGTATGTATCTGTTTCCTCTCTCCGTTTCATCTGGACATCAATCCTCTTTCTTTGTTCCCTCTCTCTTGCAATTGTCCCGCCTCCTGCTTTGCACTGCTGCCTGCCTCCGTACCCTGTTTCGATCGCCGCCCATCGCCCATCGCATTTCTTGCTCTTGTTCCTCAGGGAAAACGCTCTCGCGCTGCCACAGCCGTTACAGACATGCTCCTGAGGCCTGGTGGGTCATCGTCTACTTTGCATATTTACTCTATTTACCGTCTGTCTGCCTGTCTGTCTGTCTGTCTGTCTGCGCATTCCTCTACCCATGGGACCAGGCTGGCATCCTTGCTACCCTTTTTTGTTTTTTTTTCGTTTTCGCGACTCAACGCCTCGAGGCGGGCACGTGAGGAGAGAGAATATTGAGCATTGATATACTCAATATCAGCGCGATGATATCTCTTCTGTGCTCATTCGCCTTATGGCCACGTTATTTCGCGAATTGTGTATTTCCCTCCCTCCTGTGTCTCTCTTCACGCCAATCCGGTCGAGGGCTGGCTGAATGATGGACTGTGCAGCACGACGCCGCGCTTCCAGACAGCTTTTTTTTTGCTGCATGGGTTGTCGGCTGGTACCTTCTTCTGTGGTGGGGAGGGAATATGCAGCTAGGGCGACCATCTCTCCCGGGATGCTTACGTCTCTCACCCGCTTTCTTTGCTTTTTTCGCCCGTCATTATGCTCCTCGTCGCAAACTGCGAAGGCCTAGTCCAGCGAGTCCACACGTGCAAGGCAGGCCCTCGTTCTTAGCAGCGTAATGCCTGTCGTTAGCACAGTAGCACGTTGGTTAGCGGCAGCCGTCGAAAAGAATCCGGGTTGCTCCAGCCCGCCAACCACAGCGCGTGCTGCCTGCTCGTCATCCCCGCTGCCTATTGCCACTGCCCCGTCTCTGCTACACCCACGCACTCCACCCCCTGTCGCAGCCTGGATCACATGGCGGCTAGTCCAGTTACCCGTCTGTTGCTTGATCTCCGTATTCCTTTTTTTTTTTTTTTTTTTTTCCCTTGACGGAATATCCGCTCGCCCTCCCCATTATCATTATCCTCAGCGGTTGGCCTGTCATCTTTCTTGTGCTGTGTGTGCGTGAGAAGTATGCTTGCCCCTGGTCAGATCGGACACTTCTTCTCCACAGTTCCACTTCTTATGTGGTCAATCCTTGCTTGACCTTGTTGGATCTGCCAAAATTACGGCATATCCCACCCCCCCTCCCCCCCCCACAGGCATCGGTGCCACATTAAGCAAGGGTGGTGGACGAGGGTTGATCTGCCGAGTCGTCTGGCCCTTCGGTCGTGGTGACTGCCTTTGACCTTTCGTGCCTTGCCATCCCCTTGAAGATCGGGAACGAGCAAGCACTGGTCAGCTCGCGCCAGGCGTCCCCCCCCCCCTTGCAGTGACCCTCTGCTTACACCCCTTGCTCGTGCCAAATCCCATATTACATCTGGATACTCTGCTTTGTTGACATTTCTTCCTTCCCCACAATTTCCGTACATATATATGCGTTTCTTTTCTTTTCTTTATTTTTGGATGTTGTTGTCTATCTAAGAAACAAGTGGCCATTCCCACCCAACTTTGTTGTGAAGTCCGGCGCTATCACATTCTGGCCCGGTCTTTTTGCGGATGCGGAAGTTTTGTTCTCAAGAGCTGCAATAGCTGACTGAAAAACTCCTCATATATAACAGCGACAACCTCAACATTCACACGCTACCCACCATCCTCTTCAACTCCAGCATCCTAGATCTGCAGGCATTCTCCAGCAGCAAAAACAGCCTCCAAAGTCTCCACACCAGTCCGAGACCTCCATTCCACAGCCTCCGTACGCTTCGCCGCATGTCATAGGAAACGGTATCCAGCTACAGCGTCAATCGCCATACGGGGCTCCTCCGCAGGAACCTTATTATTCTTCCCACCCCGGGACTTATACTGCAACAAGTAGTTCAGGACATTATCCCTCAAGCGGTATGGATTAACTAATTTCCTTGGTGTTTTCTGGGTGAAGGGGAGGGAATTCAAAGGAGATTGAGAGGAGACACGTGGATGTCGAAGTACAAATTTTCACCCTTCACAGTTTCCATGGGTATTTTTTTATTATTCTGGCGGATGAAAAATCTGGGGAGTTTTGGCGGTGGAAAGTGGAACTTTTGTAGCAGACTACAACACATGCTATCCAGCCGCTAACTTTGCAATAGAAGCGCCAGATCTTATGGCGGCAACCGCACAGATGCAACGCCCTTACCCCCCTATCTACCACACGCCGCAGTCAAATTCGCCAGCTTCCGTCGCATCGCCTCAGGGCCACGATCCCCATGGACGAAGCCTTTACGGACAGCCGCCTCAAATGGCCTCGGGAATGTATGGCTACCCGCAGTTCCCCCCCATGAACCCTGTCCACTCAACCCCGTACGCGCCTCATCCTAGCCAACAACATGCCCATCTCACATCCCAACCTCTCCTCGTGGGCCACCAAGGCACCCCTGGCCAACTGCAACACCAACACCAGCAAACTCAACAACACCCCGGCGGAGTTACGAGCAGCCCGCGAATGAAGTTTGATCCAACTCCTCAACAACCCCCTCCGTCGCAACGAACCCCATTGACCCAATCGCACCAGCAGCCGCCGGTTTCAAGCGGCACTGTTCATCCAGGGTCTGCCGGAAGCAACACGAGTGCTGCTCCCGGTCCGATTCCCGCGACGACTCCACTTGTTGTTAGACAAGACGGCAACGGAGTCCAGTGGATTGCTTTTGAATATTCGCGGGACCGCGTGAAAATGGAATACACGATTCGATGCGATGTAGAAAATATCAACATTGAAAACTTGAGCCAGGAGTTCAAGACCGAAAACTGCGTGTATCCACGAGCATGCTGCTCAAAGGAGCAGTACAGAGGGAATCGTCTGGTCTACGAGACTGAATGCAACGCTGTCGGCTGGGCATTGGCCGAACTCAACTCCTGTTTACGCGGCAAACGGGGACTTATCCAGAGAGCCGTTGATAGTTGGCGGAACAGCAACCAAGACCCGCGGCTGCGCAGTCGGAGAGTAAGGAGAATGGCGAAGATAAACAACAGGAAAGCTGTTGCTGCACAACATGCCAATCACTTGACAGGGCCCCCTCCTTCAGGAGTTCCTGGTAGTACTGCACTAGCCACCCCAGGAAGTTTGAGTATGGGAGGTCCACAGCTTCATCATCATCATGCACACCCTGCTGAATCGGGCGCAACACATGTTGGAGAGGACGTTAGCGGTATGTTTCACCAGATGTGATATTTTTCTCTTCTTTTTTTTTTTTGGCAAGCTATTTTCCTTGTCGGTTTTTTCTCTTCTTTGTTTTTGGATACAACCACCTATATATTCCGCTTTTGCCTTGTTGTTATGGCGGATGGAGAATTTTGATGACCTTCATGTAGATGTTGGAAAGTATTTGGAAGGATGAAAATGTCCGATGTGTATCTATGTTATCCTGATCTTCCTTTTCTTTTTGTTTCACTTATCACGCTTATTTGTCAAAAAGGGGAGGGTAACACCTTTCATTCCTAGCACGGTGTGCTTTTTATGTCTCGCTCATCCTCATTGTCGTCATGGTAAAATTTTGCCAGATGATGTCAGACAGCGTAGGCTAATATCACGCCATTCATTTGATATTATCCATGTATAGGCAACCCTGAATACTCGAACGGTACTCATCGTCCATCTGCCCCGCCAAACACCTACGCCCAACCTGGCCCGGCCCCAGCAGACATTCGCCCTGGCCATATGTTCCACGGCTACCCAAGTTACCCGAATCCGGCCTCCTCCCACGCCCAAACTGGCCCTTCCATGCCCCCTCCGTTGCGCGATACCGGCCTAGACCATCTAGGCCGCCATTCCACCGTCGCCACCTCCCACTCCCACTCCCGCTCCGAAAGCGACGACCGCAGCCCCGATAACGCCGCTCTATTCGGCGACCTCCCCGAGGGCCGTCGGAGGAAGTTCATCCTCGTCGAGGATCCGCAGCGCAGCTGCAGAGTTCGCGTGAAAGTCATGCTCGACCAGGTGGATATGCAGGAAATCCCCGACTCGTATCGCAAGTCGAACTCGGTATTCCCGCGCACGTATTTCCCCGTGCAGAGCCCGTTTGGGCGCGGCAGCCGTGGCGGCCGGTTCGTGGATGACGATGCCGATGCCGCGGCGGGTACCAGTCATGGAGATAACGACGACGACGATGCGGAAGCGACCGTTGGTCGGACGCTGGTTGCCGTGCCGACGTTGGACGGCGAGGCGAGGCTGGCTGTCCCCCAGATCGCGAGGGGCAAGCGCAGTAAGGAAGTCATGCTGAATGATTTGGGATATCGCATGAGCTGGGGGCAGAGCAGAGTTTTCGCTGGAAGAACTCTGTTCCTGCAGAGAGCTTGTATGATTTCTTTTCCTTTCTTTCTTTCTTTGTTCTTAATCATCTTCATCACATTTCCCTACCCCAAATTTTCCCCCTTTCTTCCAACCCGCCGCACGAACGCCATTTGCTAACCTTTATCTCACCCCCCGTTACAGTGGACGCATACCGCAACAAAATGCGCAGCACGATGATCACCGCAGGCCAGGAACTCACCTCCGTCGCGCCTCATTTCGAAACCCGCGTCGGAAAGCGCAAGTGGCTAGAGCGCAGCAAACGGCACCGGCAGGGCGTATGCGTATCTGGCAGTGGCCGTGGCACGCCCGCCGTGGCTACCTCATCCTCCGCCCGCGACGCGGACGAGGTACAGGGGTAGCTTTGGTTTTTTAAACTTTATCAAACAAAAGCCGAGGAACTAGGGACGGGAAACCATTATTAACTCCTCGTCTCCCGCTGGCGGACCCGTGGATCCAAAGATTTTTTTAAACCGTTTCCTGGGAACCCCTGAAAGTCAATAGCGTTCACCAACTCACAACTCGATAAATCGACGGAATAGGGATATACTCCCTACGCATGTACGCATATCTAAACAACACAACCGTCTTTATATATATATACATACCGACACCAATCCGCCTCCTCCAACCCCTTCTACCCCCCCCTGGAATCTTTTGTACTCAATTCTTCTGTGATTATTATCAGTAAATATCCTTTTTTTCTTCTTTCATCGTTTTTTTTATTTTAAATTTGTTCTTTTACGATCAAGGGAAACCATTACAGGACGGGAATATGGGAGGTAAAAAACAGGGATATTAAAAAAGAGAGGGTAAAAATGGAATCTTTTTTTTTCTTTCTTTCTTTATGAGATGAGATGAGAAAGGAACTCATCTATCTATCTATTTATCTATCTATGGGAGGAATATTTTGTATGGGATATATATTTTTTTGTTTTTCTTTACTTTTTTCTTTTCGTTACTTTCTTTTTCCCCGCGGAATAGGGGTTAAAGAATGACAAAGGGAAGGATAGAAAAATGGAACAGGAGAGGAAAAGGAGAAGGGAAAATTGAAGAAACTCTGGGTATCTTTGCCTTCTTAATTTCCTTCCCCCCTTCCTTCCTTGCCCTCTGTTCTTCTTTTCCTTCCCTTATTCTTATTATTTTTGTTATTATATTCTTTCTCTCTCTTTTCTTCTTCTTTCTTCTTTCTTCTTCTTCCGCAAAGCTGGGAACTGGTATATTATATATGGAAATGGAAAGGGAATGGGAAATGAATTGGAGAATATGGGCTTTTTTTTCACTTTATTTTCTCTTGAATATTCAAAATCTTTTTTTGGCTTTTGCTTCTCTTCAAATACACAGAGTGTGATTAGCGCTTGAATGTTTGATTTTGATATGATTTTGGTTACTGTTGTTTTTTTTGATCTTTGAGTTTATTTTGTTTCCTCTCTTCAATGTAACGCTCACCTGTATGTCATTGATTATTGAATTTTTCTTCTTCTTTTTCTTATATTCTACTCTGAGCTCGTGTGTGGTCTTATTTCTTGCAATATCTTCATCACTTCCTCTTCTTACTTCATTTTCTATTATGGATATTGTTCTATTGTGCATCTTGTTCAACGTCCATGTTGATATTATTGATAATATTAACCATGATTGTCTTACGTTGCATTTTGTACACAGATCTTTCATCGCGAACCTTCTCTATCTTTTTATTTTCTCTTGTCTGTAAGAGACTTGAGGGGATGTTGTTACGCGTGTGTTGATGAAAAGATTCAAATTACAAGAGAGAGTGGAGGGAGCAAGCTACCAGGTCATAATCATTAGATTGATTGATATACAGCATCCGATTATTCCTTGCTCTGAATATAGATCAACTACTGTTTTATCTAAAGTAGTCTTTCTTACCAATGATATCTCTCACTCAAATACTCCGTGTCTGTATGTATTGAGTAGGTAGTCTTGAAGTATGCAGGTAAGAAAGAGGGCTGGTCTGCAGGTCTCCTATCATACCGGAGAATAACACAAATAATTGAACTGGGGGGTTGGTTTATCAGTAGATACAACAAGCATACAGTTGAACACAGGTCAAAACACGATTCTCATTTGTGATTTAGATTCTTCAGCTTGGAAATTCTTCAACTTTTGTTCATTGTATATTACAATGAGAAAACAGCTGTTAAAAGCTTTAAATTATATGTATACCCCTTACCGACGTGACGGCTCTGGCTCGCCAAGACACATTTCAGAAGCAACAACTATTTTAAGGGGGTGGATCATAGCCTGAGGCCGCGATTAACAGTTAAGAAGTTTAGTTAAAGTTTGGGGTGGTTGGACTAATATTCTGGTGCTCTTACATAGGTCTCACTCAGGCCCTCTACATCTGTAAAAGTTGATTCGGAGACCTATACGGAGTAGACACTGCGGCTTTTGGCTGAAAAAAGACCTTGACAACAGTACGGCGCTCGCCATATATATTTCAACTATCATTTAATAGATTTTTTCAACTCATCATTATTTCCTATTTTTAGCCAGTTGCGCGTCTACCTGCGCGGCTGCGTCTAATCTCTTGGCATGATGAAGGCTTGGGCATAATTACTCATAAGCGAGCGGTTAGACGAGCTTTTGATACGCGGTAAAGCTCGCTCGATGAATACATAGCAGATCACCTAGTGAGCTTTACAGCTCTTGCTTGCCATTTTAAAGCCATGAAATTTGATAGCCTGAGAAAGAGGTCAAAATAAAAGTCAAAATAAACGCCTGGTGTATTACAAATTTTGAGAGCTTGGCACTTCCCGTCCGCCGTACTGTTGTGCCAGGGTTGCTGGTGCTTGTGTCAACATCGACAAGTATCCTGGCGGCATGTCCATTACAACAAAGCCCTTTCCGCTTACTATGAATAATGGCATGGAAGCTGTGGCGAAGATTCCCAATTCTAATGAGGGCCGTCCATACTCTAACTACTGCTGCTAGTGGAGTAGCAACAATGGAATTTTGTACTGTATCTACTATCTTACTCTCTCCCCAACTCTACAGAGTCTCTGTTGATTTGCTTTTAATAGGTGCGATGCATATGCAAAATTCCTGTTTCCAAGGTATATTCATGGAGCTTGAGACTGCACTGCATAGGTACGGAGTAGTACCATTTGAGAAAAGGTTCCTGGCGTGCTGATAGGTTCCATCTGGCCTAAAGTGGGCATTGGGGATCGCTTTCATTGTAGTAAAAGGGATTGCTCAATATCTAGGAGTGTGGAGGTCTGTTCGTTGAATCTGACAGTCTGTACTTGCGATGTCACTTCATAGATTTATATATCAAAGCATGTCTTACGCAAGAAGGGGCTACGTAGTTGGATGAAAGGTTTGCTATCAGACTGCCCATGGCAAGGGAGAATGTTGATGGTGGGGCGGTTACCGCTGAAAAGTTGACCGCAGACCATGTAAGTCCCTTCATTAAGAGTTGTGGAACTAGCTAACTCAAGACAACATAGGGTCGACATTGGTATAGTACCTTACAGCCATAGGCCATCGAGGGATCACACTTCATGGTCCAGGAATGTATGTACCAGTCCACGAGAGAAACGAAACTCGAAGCTCTAGAGACTTATCTCACTTTGACCAAATACATCTCTCCAGCTGATCAATCCATCACGGCATCGTGCCTCTGGCATGGGGATCTCCACAATGCTTCCGTGGATCCTCCTTCTCCCACGGAAATCCACTGAGCTGGCGCCGTTATTTCACCATGCTTGCAAGCCTTGCTCTCTGGATTATGATGGTTCACAGCTTCACGCCATAGACAGACCCGGTTGGCAACCTAGTTTGCAAGAGGATTTGCTCAGGCTGGAGGTTGAAGCCCACAGAGAAACCGGGGCCTTTACATCACAAGCAAGCCTTTTCATCATGCGGAATACTTGTTCACCAAAACAAAGCCCACAACTGTACCGCGTGCTAGAATACAAAGAGAATCCTATATTTGATTTACTATTCCTTGCTTGATGGTGAAGCACCCTGCCTCGCTCGGGTTGTTGAACTGGAGAGCACACGGACAGACCTTCCTGGTATGGTATTACGACCGCAGACGGCAAAGTTCTTCGGTTCCCATTCCCCTTTTCTCCTGACGAAAAACCGGAGGTTGGAAGGGACATGGATGGATCACCCCTCGGCATGCAAGCAATACTGAGTATTAAGGATAGCATCGGGGATATGTTCTCGTATCAAGGGATTGTGAAGCCAGAGCAATATGAGGAGGCGGCTAAGGACGCTCTGCTCCAAGGTGGAATTCGCCCGCAACGAAGAATGAAAAGAAGGTGTGGGAGGAAGATTGGCAAATTCGACAATTAATGACAAGTCTGCATCTCTTTTGGGCATTAAGATGAGTTGGTGCGTGAGGGGCTACCCAACCTATCGGGCAGAGGGCGTGTTCGAGGTTTGCACTGGGGATCCTCAATTATAGGTGGTTTGGTCTTTGGCCCTTCCGAGATTCCCTACAGGTATCCTTAATAGGATCTGATAAGTCTGCAACTCAACGTCACATGGTACACTGGCTACTCAACATTGCAGCATGAAGAGTTCGAGAAGCGGCATGAATTTTGCTAAGATGTGGGAGGCGTTTTTCCTGGACAAGTTCTTCATCCGCCTGATGGCAACTCTTGGGTGGGATTATTACCCATTGAGGAAGGTGTGATAAGTGAGTGCCGCAGATGGGATTTAGTAGTACCGAACCACGCCTTCGTATTTCGGTAGGTACAGTGCCTTATATACATAAGATGCGCGCTATATAGACATCTTGGATGTTTCTTGTGGATTGATGATCATCCTAATTTCAAACCCCTTCAATTATACCGATAGTACCCGTCGCTCTTGATCCATTACATGGACGTATGCGCTCTACTATTTACTGGCTCTATGTGCAAGACCGGAATTAATTAGGTAACAAAGAAACAAGGAGACGATCATGCCAATGTAAATCAGGATGCGGAGGAGACAGGGATGGGACTCCTCTTGCCAGGGATGTTGTTTTAAAGTTGAGAAACTAAACACTGCATGCGTATGTGGAGTAAACTATGATGTGGGGTATTATGAACATGAAAATAATGAATAGTTATAGGAAAAACGAAGGTTCGAGTAACGAATGGGTTATATGACATGCGGGTGTAAGTTAGAGAGCACACCTGGGTGCAAAGTAAGAGTAGAACAAGGAAGAAAAGGATATCGTAAAATGGAGCTATTCAAAATATTCAGTGCCATTGCACAACTGGATATCCCGCCTCCAAAACTTTCCTCTGCCGCTCCAGCTCCCCATCCCAGTTTCACTAATTCTCGAAGAACGATCTAATATTTCGCATCGCACCGCCAATTGCCCCGCCTCTCATAAGACGTCTGGCGGGACCACCCTGGGAAGGCGGAGGTGGGCGAGGTGGGTTAGGTGGTTTGGCTTCTTTAGGTGGCTTAGCGCCGCTAGACCCCGGGGGCTGATCCCAAGGAGAGCCGTCGTTCGGCACCCCACCATCTTCGGTCCACCAGTTCACGTTTTTGGGGTTCCGCACGGCTTGGGGGTTGACGCCAACGTCGATGGCACCCCAGATTCCGTCTTCAATGGACCCACCTATCGCCTGGGTCTGCACTATCGGGTTATCACCTCCCTGAAATCCGATCCAGAAAAGCATGTCGCTATTATTGGGTGTCCATGGTTGTCTGTTCGTCGTGTACGGGGAAGTGGCTTCAACGCTTTTAAGAAGGGGTTCTTCGAAGTATATTTGGCCAACGTGGGAAATGGTGCCACCTCTGATGGTATCATTTTGGAGCCTCGTGGCGCCGTGGTGGACAATTACTGAAATTGGTAGTTAGTTGATCTGCCTGGATGGATGGATGAGAGATTTAGTGTTTTTGGGGGAGGACGGGATCAGGTTTACTGTGTAAATGATTAGCACGTCCAGTGTAATGTCCGGGGAAAAGAGTGGTAAACGAGGCCGTGCCATTCTGAGCTGTCGGTTGGATCCCTCGAAGGGCATTGTTATCAATCTCGGCGGGGTTGCCGTCGCCATTTTGACGAGCCACGACACCAGTGTAGACACCCTATGGAGGAGGAAAGTATGTTTAGCATTTTGTTAAGCTTTAAAACATCCTACTTCTTTGATTTCACGGGACAAGGGCGGATTTCTCACAGTAGAGTTGCAGCCCCATAACTCGACATATGCATCTGGGATGGGCTGACAGTTCGACACATCGATAACGTTGATATCAAGGTGAAGGGCAACGCCAGGTTCCACCTTCCCGCCCACTCCTGAACGGACATCCTCGCGGATAAGTTCGCCCGCAACCCCTTTTGATGCTCAGTAAAGTTGTTTTTATCCGCGGAGGGAAAGTTGGAGGAAACAAGTGATAGTCAAAAGGAAATTAATAAAATGGAGCCCTTACAGTAGGGTCCCTCCATGACTTCGGGATCCAGCACGCAGCCAGCTTGGCGGCCAAAAATCTCCGCATCAAGGCCAGGGTCACGGCGAGCCATAGGCTTATATCCAGCCCGCTCCCGAAGCTCGTTCAGGCGGGCATGCCTCCTATCAGCCTGGTGGGATATCCAACCACGCTTCTGGAGCTCGTTCGTGCATTCGTAGACTCCGCGTCTTGCAGAATGGTCAAGATGTTCCATACGCCGGTGAATATCCGGCTCGATGGAATGGCCAGGATGCGCAAAGCTGCCTACGGCCAGAAGCGCAGGCACAAGCGCGAGGGAAAGAAACTGCATGGTGCAAATCGTAAGGAAGAAGTAAAAGAAAAATAAGATGCCCAATGGCAAGAAATAGAGGCACAGATTAAATCAAACGGCGATTTCGAGCGGCACGCCCGCTGCTATATAAGATGCATGGACGGGCATCTTGTGAGGCCAAGGAGATCAGCTGAGAAAATTGCGATCAGTCGGGAGAGGGTGAATGGGGAAGGTGATCGAAGGAGCTAATTTCCAGGCAAGGGCCAGGATAAAAATATCAATCGGTCCGTTTAAGACTCGATCCATGCTCGTTTCAGTTTTCGGCTGATGAGAGCGGTGATGACATTGGGCATGCGTGTCAAGCCCGAAACTGCGGGGGTTTCATCCACGTTATTCCAGGCGCCTATCCGAAGAGAGTGATGACAAACAATTCTCTTGGTCCTGCGAGGCTTGTAGGGATTGATTGAATTCTAACTTCCAAAGGATTGGCAAGCCTCAAGGCTGGGTTTTTTTTATATTTTTAATCCTTTGCCTCGTTGGAGAGGAAGCGCAAAAAGTAGCGGGATAGGGGAGGAATAGAAGAATCGCGGCAACACACGATTTTTCCGTCAGCGGAAGTTGGGACTAGCAGTATTCTCTATCCGCAGATCCGTCGAAAAGAAGACGTTTGGTTGGTGAGGGCGTCGACTCTGGCCCCTGTATAATTTTGTCTTCCCTAGAATGTGGCCGTCAAAGTTGCTAGGCCGGAGCCAAAAGCGGAAACTAGGGCTAGACACCCAAGTCCATATCAAAATGGTGCTATCATCGATCTACGTGGACAGGGATGAACGTGTCTAAAGTATACCGAAGTACGTCGCGCAGTGCATGCAGATATCCTGAGTTCAGAGAGAAGGATCCGCCTCCTTGCTGGCGCACGTTATAACATACTCTCATTATGCTTTTAGCTCTGGTGGACGTTTTTTCTGGTCAACAACGCAGCCGGAAAAGCGGACGAGGGGGATGGGGTGTTGCCTAGCACTTGTCTCCTCTGATCAAGCAAAACGCGCTCTGCAGAATATCAATCCAACCTGGTTACCCTTGTAGTTAATTGTTTATTTCGTATTGGCTGGACTAACTTTCGTGCATGGTTAGGGTCGGCATATGACCGATGAAGTGAAGAATTCGAAGAGGATTGTTGCATCGACGTGGTGCCTGCTTGTTGCTTGCATGCCAGTGGAATTGGAACATGGGGATAGAAAAGTCAGAAGATACGCGAGCAGCTAATACTCGTCTTATGCACTTTGATTGCCCATCTGATCAGTTCGCTGCGATATTGGATAAAGTGATTCTCGCTGAGGTTGACTGAGTACAGCCATCGTGACAGATCGCCAGGAGCAAATTACGCTTCCGCCGAATTTGCCATATATTTGTTTAGGGTTATAAGATAAATGGACGAAGGATAACCAGGGCTGGCTGGCTAGTGCTGTGAGAGGTGAGATTCTCAGTATTCCGTTTGTGAAACGATTGAACGGTTAATTGTGAGACGCACATATGCTGGCGGGCAGATTCTTCGAGATACCCAATATACAGTATCAAATGATACAAATTCTCGTCTAGCCCTCGCTAGGTGAGGGCTTCACAGCTCCAGAGATTTGAAGAAGATTCTCATTATCTCTATTTTATCTTCCAAATAATAAAGAGGAGCTATTTTAGGAACGCGTGGGAAGAACCTTACGGCTAAATAAAGACTAGCTCATGTTATCCAAACAAAGCAGTCTCCAACACGCCGTGAAATTTATACTGGATAAACCCCAGCTGTTAGACTTGCATCGAAACAAGCTTTTTGGACAACCCCCTGCAGGAATCGAAGAGTTCGAGCTTGACTGAAAGACAAAGCTGATGGGAGAACTGAAGGGTCGCTTCCAATCCATGCTGGTTGCTCTTAAAAGGATTCCACCGCCCATCATTTCAATGACTGTATTTCGGCAACGGGGGAGATGCTCAACTCTAGAACACCGACCTGGAAAAGAGAGCTCATTACCTATGCCTCGATAAATCGGGGTGGGCAGAGGGCATATTATAACAAGTCTTTGGTTTCGAACGAGCTGCGACAAAAATATCATGAAACCAACCCGATCCCTTCAAGGGGTTTCAAGCCGTCAAGAGACCAGTGGATGTTCTAGGTCAACTTGAATTCAGCGCCAAAAGCAGGACTAAATCCCCCAGCTTGCGGCTCTTGAGTGCTCAGTGATTTTTTCCCGATTTGTTCTGTGTTTGCTAACATTTACCGACTCCTTGGTTACAGCAAAACTCGCATCAAGCATGTGGTCTCCCGGTCCAATTGTTATGTTGGTTCAAGTTAAAATGTTGGGTTGCATAGCATTTGCACGCAGCAGGCGGGGACGAATGTAGGTTCCCGGATTGCTCCACGACTGACTACGATAGGACATAAATATCATCGTGTCCTTCGCCCTGGTGTTTAGTTTCTACCGACTTTTTCTCTTTCTCTTTCTTTCTCGCTTCTCCTTTTGGTATCTGTATCCTTATGACAGGATTGCTTTGCGTTGGAGAATCAATTGCAACAAGGCTCAGCATGGTTTGGCTCAGACGAGTCATTCTTTTCTTGTCTGTGGTATGTTCAGTTGTTTCAGCGCGTTGTACCACACCAGCACAGCGCAAAGCATGGTACGCACATTCTTCCCTCATAACTGGAAGAAAAAGGCGTGCTTTAACCCGTTTTCCTGCGAGAAGTAATGGCTGACAAAATTGCAGGCACACTCTGAGCAACTCTGAGAAACTAGCATACATCGATGCTGAGCTCTGCTTGATGAAACAACCACCTAAAACCACATTTAACGGCGTAATAACGCGGTTTGACGATTTCCAAGCTCTCCACGTGCACACGGCATATATGAACCATGAGGTCGTATGTTCCCAATATACTACGAAGAGCTGATACAATAGTCGCTTGAAGCCGATGGCTAATTTACGATATACCACCTAGGGAGCATTCCTTCCGTTCCATCGGTTGATGACGTATAGTCATGAGATTGCGCTTCGAGAAGAGTGTGGCTATAAAGGTTACCTACCGTAGGTACTGATCCGTTTGAGCTCGCGCGCGCGCGTGTGTCCATCACAGAACCTGCCGGAGGAGCCCTGTCTAATAACTACGCTATATATAATCTTTCTAACATGTCCCGGAACGTGAATTTCCAGCTATTGGTATGAACAAATGGACGCAGGGAAATTTTCTTCATCTGACATTCTCGACCCCCACTATGGCTTCGGCGGCAATGGGTCCGGCAAGGAAGGCTGTATCACCGACGGACCGTTCGCGAACTATACAAGCCCGTTTGGCCCAGGAACTGAAATTAGAACTCAGTGCATCGATCGGAATATCAAGGATGAGGTTAGCTTAGGCACCTCCCGGGCACGGATAGACGACTGCACCTCTAAACCTGACTGGATATCAGCATGGAATTGCATCGAATGGAACCCGCATGCGGGAGGCCATAATGGCGTTGGGGGTCAAGTGAGTGATGCCCCAAAGAATATTTTCCCCGGCCCGCAGCGATTTAGATCATGTACAGTACGTGAGGTAAATCTAATAGGAACTTCCTTTTCACTATCATTAGATGGCCAGAGGTGGCGCCGCCCCCGGTGATCCTCTGTTCTTTCTCCATCACGCCTGGATCGACAAGTTGTGGTGGGACTGGCAGGCGAAAGATCTCCCAGCTCGCCTGTCCGAGATGGGTGGGACTAATGTGGCGGATGATGAAAGGTTCGGATTCCTTCCCCCTCAACCAGGCTACCCGTAAGTTGTCTATTCCTTCTGCCTTCATGCATGAGATTGACAGGGGAGCTAGTTTTTGGTAAAACCAATACTGACGGCGACAGGCAACCCGGAGCAATGCCTGGTGATCCGGGAAATGTCACCACATTAAATCACGTCCTTTTCATGTTTGGCGCTATGGACGAGGATAAGATCATTGCCGATGTGATGGATATTCAAGGGGATTTCTTATGTTATGAGTATGTAGAGCCAGAGTAATTTGAAGTTGAAGCTTTCCCGGTCAGCTTCGCTCGAGAACCACGAAGTAGATGAAAATTAGCTAGATTAATATTAATGCATATTAGGAGGTAACTACCAAAAAGTGATGCATTCACCTACAGCATTCATAAAAGAGAACGTCAAGTGTCAATGTCCAAATCGCGGCTTTAAGCTGACTTTGAACGAGAATTCTAGACTAGTGGCTGATTCCCAAACCTCTCAGGCTATTCACATAACGTTGAATTCCGATATATGACGCAAGGCAAGATATTGTAATAAAATATTTATTTAATTCACTACATTTTCTATGTAGAGAGATCCTCTTCAGGTAAATAATTGATGATCTCCTTTCACCCCTGTCAGGGGTTGAAATATCACATGACACTACAGCCCTAAAAAGTCGTTTTTATTCTATCCCCGTCGGAACGACGCAACTCACTGGCTGATAACCTTCAGAACGATGAAGGATATCGACTCTACTTCAGGCATCGAGTAAGGCCCAGGTTGATAGCGCTCTCTCCTTGACTATTCGAGCCAAGGAAAGAACTCCTTTCTCGAAGACGCAAACGCTTGTTCAGTCAAGTGAGAGTTTCTGCCACTCCGCCATCTTTGTTATTCTGGCGTCTCGGGCTCTTTATTGACTCGGAGTTAGTTACTGATCGTGAACAAGCAGCAGTGGAAGTTGGGAGATTCATACAAATTAATTCTATGTACTTAAAGCGCTTTACTACTGATACAAAACATGCGGAAGTCAAAGATCTAAAACAACGGGGCTAAAAAACATCAAGGCTTCAAAACATTATCCAGGACACAACAAAAAACAAAAGAAATAAAAGAAAAGAAAAATCGACGTTATCCTCACAGCTTCCCCGTAACACCCGGAACAATCTCTTCCAGAATTACTTTCAACTCCTCCCATACCTTCTTCTCCGCAATTTTCCCCTCTTCGCTCTTAACGAAATCCGACAAGTGTCTATCACTCACCATCCCGTCCACCATATATTTACCATGGCTTTCATCTCCCGCAGCCGCGCCGGCGACTAGAGTCCGACTACCAACCTCAGTCGTGCGCACCATTATATACCTCAGCATCGACTTGATAGCTAACACGATCGTGGGAGCTTCACGCATCAGCCCAGACATGCAAAAGCCGGGATTGATCAAGTTGAGCACGACGCCTGAATCCGCAAGTTTTGGCGCGATTTCGCGTACGACAAGGATCTCCACGAGCTTCGAGGTCTCGTATCGCTCCTTCATGTTCAGCGTTTCCTTGTCGTCCAGCTTTGCGAAGGTATTCGGGCTCTTCCATTCTGGGAATTGAACCATTGCATGAGTCTCGCTCGTGAGGATGCACCAGCGGGGTTTCATCGGGGCAGTTTGCGCCGCGGACTCTTTGAGTTTCGGGAGGAGGAGCAGGCCTAGCAGGAAAGTACCGATCACGTTGACGGTGATGGTGCGCTCATGGCCCTCTGCGGTGGCGTAGGTATGGGTTGCCACGCCGGCGTTTTCGAGCAGGACATCGATCCGGGGCAGTTCGGTCGATGCGCGGTGTGCAAATGCTTTGATCGAGGCGTATGAGGCAAGGTCGAGTTCCCAGACTTCGCATAGGTTGGCTCTCCCGCACGACGCTTCGATTAACTCCTTTGCTTTCTCTCCTGCGGGAACATTGCGGACGGCAATGATTATCTTTTTCGCATTGAGGCGGGCGAAATGCTTTGCTGCTTCGAACCCGAGGCCGGTATTAGAACCGGTGATGATGATGGTTTGATTGGCGAAAGATGTGTTTGGGATTTTTGGGGTGACGAATATTTGTGAGTAGAAAAAGCGGGCCATGAAACCCATGATGAGTTAAGTTATTGGAGATGTTTGACAATAAAGTTTTAATATAGAGGCGGGATCTGATTGGTGTTGGGCTTGTATTTGGCCGATGGTGTTTTGTTTTCTTTTCTTTTCAGGGGGTCTTCTAATTGAAGCAGTTAAGGATCTGAGGAATGCTTTGGCTGAAATTGGAAATATAATAACCATCGTTCCATCCATTTCGTGGGGATTTATATATGTCTTGCGGATGGAGTTAAGCAGGTCAAGACGCCCAAATATTGTCTACATGTTGTCGATATGGCGGAGGAGCATTGGGACGTTCAATGAAAGGATCGGTGGCATGCAAACCAACCACTACTGTAGTTAGTTACACCCGTCGTTAGGAGTTAACTGGCAACATACTATGGCTAACTACTATAGATACGATTACCTACCCTTAATCAGCACCCATATCTACGAGGCACTTACAACTAGTTTCTCACCATTTGGGTCGACGCAATGGGCCAAGACAGCAACCATCCAAATGTGGCGTCAAAGTGCGCTGGTCAAGCCTGGGCAGAGAGTAGACTGGCAGCCGGAGATAAGATTGATGCGCACTCTCGGGGATAAAAATATTTCCGTTGTCTGGAATTCTTCTGGAATAGATGAAAGTTGCCCAGCTCCAAGCATTGACAGCGATTGCGAGTATTATTAATGTAATTCACGCGACATATTTAGCATTCCCCCCGGAATTAGGAACGAGAGACGAATTGAATTATGTCCAGCGTCCGCCCTGCGGACTCCGCGCATGGTTGAAGCAGCAAGTCCGTCCACCGAAGACAGTAACTCGGCGCTGTACCTATTGTGCGTGAAAGTCTCTATCCAATCTTGTAGATATTCCCTATTACATACTTGCCCTGCCTGATGCGAAAACCCTATAACCAAGACGACAAGCAGAATATAATGATTTTCTCAACAGCTAGAGTAATCCCTTTCAAAAGTATTGATTTAGCACCAAGAATTTAAACTGCAGTATACAATTACCATCCAAGAATCTTCATGCTCAAGCGCCTTGGGATTTAGTGTAGCTTTTAGTTAAAGCTGAAGCTGTTTATTCAGATTCCACAGGCATTAGCCAGCCCTTAAACACTCTGGTTAAGAGCCGAATTGAAATACTTCATGCCGGCAAAAGAGCTACAGCTTAAATCCTTAGAGCTGATCAAAACTTTTAAGAGGTCCTTGGAACAACAGGATGAAGAAGAAAAATGGGCTTGTGAGTCGGGAGTAAAATTTCCATTTGAAACTGTACATACATACAGTTGACTTTTCTGCCCTGGGATAAGGCTATAATTCCAAACTTCCCAGAAACCGTTTGAACAAGAGCAAGCCGATCCACATATTATGGTACGGAGCCCACCCCACCCACGGGCAATTCCCTGCGCATGCACACACGAGGCCACCGATCCAGGCCCCGCTCCCCCTCCAACCGCCTAATCTCGCAAAGGCCCTCCCCAAGCTCGTGTGCCTCGAGCACACGGAACCCAATGCGCTGATAGTACGGGGCATTCCACGGCACCTCTGCGAACGTGGTGAGCGTGAGCGCACTCAGGTCCCTTTGCGCGGCGGCCCAGGCGGCAAGGTGGTTGATGAGCGCGGCGCCCAAGCCGCGGCGGGCGGCGGTGGGGTGGACGGAGACCTGCTCGATGTGTGCTGTTCCGTCCACGGTGCTTGCGAGGAGATAGGCGACTGGGTGGCCTTCGTCGTCGTCGTTGTTTTCGTCGGCCAGTCCTGGTTCTGATTTTGTCGTCGTCGTCGCGACCCAGCCGCGCTTGTTGTCGGTGTATATCTGCAGCAGGGTGAGCGGGGGCGGGTCGTCGTCCGCGATCTCTGCCATCCCGAGCGCGCGGAAGGGTTCGCCGGCGGCTCGTTCGATGGCTTGGAGGAGCGGGAGGTCGGCGGGCCGGGCTGGGCGAATGGGCATGATTTCGTCGAGGAGGAAGCGGGGAGGAGGCGGAAGATGGGAACCGGGAGGCCGATTGGGTTACGGCGACGGAGTTCTTAATACCAATGATGCGGGCCGGTGTGTGGATGGGCGTTTCTGGTAACACCGTGGGTCTTGTTCAGGCACGATATACCGAATGCGCCTGGTTAAGCGTATCATGGCTCAGGTAGGATGAACGCGCAAACAATTTCCGCTCCCTTTCCTTCGTGTTGGCACAGGCGCAAATACGAGGTAATCTGGCTCATTTTTTGTAGCCAAATAAAACCAAGAGGTACTTGAGAGATTGTATGAAGATTCATTCCCCTTTATTTGCACATTATTACAATTTTATCCGGCAACTAGAGGAATATTAACACCCAAAAGCAGGAGCATACGCTCGCAAAAGCTACGTTTTAATCTGTCAACTCCTTTGAATGACCTCCGAAAAGAAATTTAGCACCATTCCCCTTGTACTCTTTTAAAACAGCCCAGAAATGTCGTTATTTTCCGGAAACGTCACAGAGCGATTTAAGACATATCCACACTTCTCCGCCGGATATCGCAGAAGCTCTAACATTCGAGGATCCTGGCTGTCCTCCAAATACATGCAGATTGCGACACATTCAGAGTGAACTCTAGAATAAACCCACCACCGCTTCTCCTCACACATTTTCCCGAGCCAATAACTGAATATGAGAAGTGCCCTGGGATCCTTTTTCTGCAACAGATTGGTATATGGAGGCAGCAGTCTACCAATGAATGTGATCAATTTTGTAAAATTGTATTTATTCGACTGAAGAGGTAGCATTGGGCTGAGCATTCGCAGCGGCCAGTGATATGGATTTGTTTCCCCAGTGGTTGTGTCGTCGATCTTGCACAGGTCAGCGAGTCCTGGATGAAGTCCATCCAATCCTGGGGAATCATTGTTGAAGGTTTGATGCTCATCATCTGATTCTTGGAAAATGGGAAACCAAATGCTTTGGCTCTGTTGCTGCTTTGAAAGAAAGCTCAGAATGTATCGAAGTCCGCATTGCACTAAGAGCCAATTAAGAGCATTGGGTTCGGAGGAAAAGACCCAGGATATTGCTGGTTTGTACTCATTTGTCGCAAAGGATAGTAAACTTAGCAGCATGCAAGTTGATATTAGAGGATCCATATTGCGCTCATCAATTGGTTTTATGATTTCTCGCTGGTAGGATTGAATTGCACATTGCCAGTGAGCGGCCTCGGATATAATATAAGAAGTATTGTGGGGTAGAAGAAGCCGAAAATGTGTGGCGGATGCGCCAAGTATAGCATGCATGAGATATGGGGTCTAATCGAAAAATTATGCCTTAATTGCTAGATGCCAGACGCTAAAGAGAAAGGGGCCGGTTGTAAAGTAAGTCGTACCTGAAGTCCAATTTGTATCATGTCACCAGTCATGACTGACCTATGTGCATCAGACATAGAAGTGGCATCCGCAACCATGGTTATAAAGTGATAAAGAGATGCTACTGCTCTATAGTGCGTCAATTTAGGCACTTCAAAGAAAGGTTGTTCAGCAGAAGGGTCAAGCCGTAGAACTTGATCAATCCTGTCTGCTAGCTCGGTAATTGACATGGTGAATTGAATGGATGCGGGTCGGATGTCCATGGTAGATGCCATTTGACCAGATGTTGCTGGTGGTTTCGTCTGCTGGGATCGGACTTGTAATGTCAGGTAGTCACAGCACACCCCATGCGTCTCGCATCTTCGGCATCTAGGCTTTGTCTCATCGCACTAGAAATGGAACATCCCATCAGATCCGTGCATAAGGTATCTTAGGGCGTCCTCATTTGGGGGTTAAAGTTTACTTAAACCCCAGAGCGTACCTTGACTCGTCGTTTTCTGCAATTGGCACAGCCAGTCCTAGACTTGCGATGCGGGCGTCGAGCACGGTAAACACGTTCCCCTGATACGCGGCCTTCTTCCTGGAATTGTCGGCGAAGATTATTCGGTCCGTCAAGGCGAAAAATCAACTGATTTTTGACGGTTCGGTCTACCATCATGGGTTTCGACAAGTCTAAAAATAAAATACAATATCGGCAGCTTCTGAACGAGAAGCGAGTACGAGAGCGAACGATCACGCTCGCAAGATGAAAAGTATGCAGATGCTAATCCCAGAAACACAGTGACAGTATTTGGGCAGTGGAGAGGGAGGAATCCGGAAGTATTTTGAATGCTCCAGGGCTCCCAAAGAGGCGATGCACTTGGAACAGGCAGCTCCCGATAAAATCTGGGCTCGTATTTCTTAGTACCAAGCACGGCAAGAAGCCAAATCCAATTTCCTCCCAAGCCATCTTTTGTTTCTGCCTCCCGAGTGCCCGGATCGAATTTTGAAGGTTTTGATACAGGAAGTCATCCACTAGTTCTACCGCTGTCGTCATCCGTCATGGTTCCCGATCAAGTTGTTCGGCTAACCAGGCGATCAAACATGCCAAACATGCCGATCTCGGCCCGCGGCACTAATACTAAATCGGGAATACCTCGTCTTCGGGTATGACTAATCAATCGGCCCGATCCACGTGATATGGTTTTGCCGTTGCTTTTCTTGACTCCTGAATTCTGTTGGACGACATTTGCTCAGAATGACGAAAGAGAGTGGACAGCAACCATCCCATTTTGCGCAGCCTCGAAACAAACTCCACCTTTATGAAGAATTAAAACAGTATCTTGCAGGGCAAATGAAGACTTAGCTCATCTAGGTTAATGGAGGCTGGGTTTACTAACTGACACGGGACCAAAATGCCGCTCAATGATCGACGCTTGACATCTCGTTAGTGAGACCCGGAAACGCCTTGGGGAAGGCCAGAATATACCACGTCCAGTCTTTGAGGTCAAATGCGAACAAGATGTATTTGTGATCCTTTAGATTCCGGAACGAGATGAACGAGCTATACGAGGCGCTCCTTGCCTTCCGTAGTAGCCCTCGAAATCTTACTTCGGCTCTGGAGCTGGACGTATATATTCTTTCCCTTAACCCTCTCACTCCACCCCTTTCCTACAAGCGAACATATTCCATTGCAATGAGATTGTAATGTTCACTTCTTCAGACAATCTATAAAACCAAAAAAATCACACGAATACTCTTGCCATGATTGGTTCATCTATCTTCTTCTATCTTACTCCATTTCTTTTGACAACTTTTTTCTTTCCTGCAAATGCGTGGCCGCCACAAAACCATGCAGAGTTTCCTAATGTTGATCTTGGTTATGCCGTTCATGCACCCACGTTTTTAAATATCACGGCGTCTGGCATCAAACTTGGGAACTACAACAACATTCGATATGCTCAGCCTCCAACTGGTAATCTACGCTTTCGTAATCCTAGGACACCGCCTCCGCGACAGCATGGTATCCAAAACGGCGTCATGGATCCTTCACCAGATTGTGTTAGCAGTGCACACCCATACGTTCCCTTCCCCGGACTCAATGGAACACATTGGGGTACGGAGGATTGTCTATATCTGAATGTCCGGGTTCCCGAGGGCGTGAAACCCGGTGATAAGGTCCCTGTGATTCATCAAGTATCTGGAAGTGCTTATGCATTCGGAAGCAAGGATCAGTTTTACACGAGCATGGACTCAATTGGGCTATTTGATGGTATAAAAAGCCCGGAGGAGAACTTCATCTTTGTGTCTCACAACTATCGGTAGGATTTCTACATTGTTTCTTCCATTTACTGCCATATCTATAACTAATAAAACGAACAGCCTAGGATTATACGGTTGGACTTCTTCTCCATTTGAGGATATGGATGCCAACGTCGGCCTCCATGATTCTATAGCCGCAGTGGAATGGACGAAGAAGTACATCGACCGCTTCGGGGGCGACCCTGACCGCATAACCGTGTTTGGTCAAAGTGCAGGAGCTACTATCATCACCATGATGTTAACTGGCAATGCTGGGCAGGGCTCATTACCGTTTTCGAAGGTTTGCACCTATGGCGTTGTCCTTTCGTGTTGGAAAAGTAAGCCATCTCTAACAAGAAAATTTCAGGCTATCATATCTTCACCAGCTATCCTCCCACGGCGCAATGTCACGATTCGCCGCCAAGAGGTTTACGAATCTGTTCTTGAGGCTGCAAACTGCACGACCCTTGCCTGTCTCAGAGCCGTCCCAGAAACCGAGCTTGAAGCCGTAAACCATCATCTTATCACCGAAGTGAAGGGTGCTAGTGGAGGCGGTGCCTTTGGCCCAGGGATAGGGTTTGCTCCGCTTGTCGACGGCTCATATGTTCCTGATGCCCCACAAGTTCTACTTGACCAGGGCCGCTTCAATAAAAATGTCAAGTCAATCATTTCTGCAAACACATTAAATGAAGGGCAAGGTGTTTCTCCCGACTCGAATATGCCAGAAAACTTCCCCGCGATTGTTAGGCTGGTATTTCCTGGCGCGAGTGATGCCACTGTCAAGAAGATCCAGGACCTATTTCCAGTCAAGGAGGGCGAACCAGCGGAAAAACTGGCTTGGGATTGGACTACTTCAGTCCTTTTTGCCTGTCCCGCAGAGAGTGTTGCTCGCGCTTACTCAAAGATTGGAAAAGCTAGGAGATACTTTCTCAGTGCTCCCCCTGCTACTCATGGGTTCGATATGCTATGTGCGTCATTCTTCGTTTGCACGTACACCTTCCCTTTTAAAGCAGTACTAACCTCTCATGGCCAGATTTTCTCCATGTAAACTCGACACTCACACCTGTTTCAGACTCCAAAGTTGCCCTGCAAAGTCAATCCTATCTTAGAAACTTCATTGCTTCAAAATCTGCTGAATTGCCGAGCCCACCAGGCACCCCTGACTGGCCTCTCTATGGCTCTGAATCTAACACTCTGAATATCGGCGAAAAGGGGTTCGAGGTCGTGCGGGATCCTTGGGTGGAGAAAGGGATCTGTAAGACTTTGATGGAAATTATTCTGGATGAGGAAAATGAGGCTTGAGGGAGCATAGAAGTGTTCATCTCCCGGATAACAATTTGCCAAACTTCGGTTTAACAAAGGATACAAAGGAAAGCACTTGAGGAATAATAGGTATACATTATCAGTTATAAAATATTGCATTAATCATCTAGTTCTTAATCACTTCTTCCTACAGATTTGCATATTAACTAATACAGCTTCAATTTGTGAAGAGTAAAATAGATTATTAAACTACTCTGTCAATTTGAAACTCTTCAGATTTCAAGAGCACTCTTTTTGATGACGTGATAAAAAGCCTTATAACATATTTAATTTGTGATTTCAAAACACAACAGTGCAACAGAGAGACAGTGAGTTAAAATAGAGAAGACAGATGTGCAAACTAGCAATAGAACCAGTAATATATAGAGAGTAAATCAAAATAAATCAACATTGAGCTCTTTTATAAAATTGTGATCACATCTCTCTTATCAGTTGACCCTTTGACAACTGGTGGGTGGGATGTGGCTACAATTACTCAGTAATTTCAAGAAATAGTTTTCAGTGCATCAACCTGAAGAAGACCTTTCAAATTTCCACATCTTCTACATCCACATCCTGGCAACCACTGAACTCATGTATCCATTTCTGTGCCTAGCCCATGCACAGAGCTGGTTGCCTTTGCGGGTACAGCAGACAATTGTTTCACTGGATTTGAAATTTCGGTTGGGAACTCTGTCCCTGAGTTCACTCAGCTGGCAGCCACCAATTTGACACTTCGGGATGCCATATTTAACAGTTCACCGCCGCAGTGGTACAGGCTGCGGAAAGGTAAGAACAGCAGAGACAAGGAGAGAGATATTCATGATTAATGATTTAAGGTGAGCTTGAGTTTAATTCTTTGCTTTGTGAAGTTGAGAGTTTTCGAATTTGGTTTTCAACTTGTTCTAAGTCACCCGCAACATATATGTTGATGGGCATCAAATGTTTTAGAACATGCGACGAAGGATAATTCTCTTTCCACATCTGCGGAAACCAAGCCCGAGTACCCGAAACCATGGCGTCCAACGCGTCAATCCCGGCCCTAATAGTGTTCAAATCAGAAAGCACACACAACCTTGAGGATGGCGTTCCATTCGCATATGAAAATCTCCATGTGGGCGAGACTTATCTCAAGATGGATAAGACGCTCTTCAAAATTACGCTTGATGCGAAAAAAGAACCGCTATTAGAGGGGGATGTGATTACTGTTCTAAGCAAGCAAGGCGGTCGGTTGGTTCTTGAGCGAGACTATTCTTATGTTTCCAAGGGCGGAACAGCCGTAAGGCGCTTTGAGGTTGAAGCCATGAAGCTGGTAGCAAAGCACACCTCCGTCCCTCTTCCTGAAGTTATTTACAGCCTCATCAGTGATCGCAGTGGCGAGATCGGGATGACAACTATTCCAGGCACTACGCTAGAAAGCCTATGGGATAAGCTGAACAGCGAAACAAAAAAGTCCATATGCCATGCGACATGGGATCAGATTGCCAAACTCCGAGAAGTCCCACAGCCACCTGCCTTAAAACAGTTCTTCCAGTGTCTTGCCGACGGCTCGCCAACTCTCGACCCTCTAATCGAAGACTTGGACCGCTGTGGAACCCCCTTGTACACAGATGAAGACATCAAAGCCCGAATATACCACCGCTACCTTCATTTTGGTGGTCTGCGATATAGAAATGAGCTACCAGACATGCTCCCTCGATCATCCCATACAGTTTTTACACACGCTGATATTGCCCCACGGAACATCATGGTTGATGACCATTATCGCATTACCGGCATCCTCGACTGGGAATATGCCGGCTGGTACCCTGATTATTGGGAGTATGCGCAGATCATGAGGCCCGCTTGCCAGACGGGCGATTGGCAGAAATGGATGGATCTCACTGCGCCGTGTAAATGGGATATATCGGGAATAGCAGCCGCGAGACGAATTCTATTTTGATCAATATATAATATTTATTAATTTTAATATATATATGAAGTAGATATCTAGTTGTTGAGATAATTAATAATTGATATTCTCTCATTATTTGATAGATGTATATTTTAATGAGATGTATGTGTTAGTATAGTACACTTTCCCGCGCTGGTTGTCCGGCCCACGAGCATCACCCAAGCCCGAATCAGCAAAGAGTAAACATGCAACTCACCTCCAACAGCATGTCCAGGCAGATCCTCCTCTCCGGCTCCGAGCATGATATAGCCGCACTTGGCAGCTTTGACAATTCCATCCCTTGCCTCCTCCTGGGTTATCAGGTTTGTTCGAAGAAAACCCATCCATCCCGGTTGTTCTCGTGTTGCTAGTTCCTCGTGGGTGAACCGCTAGAGTTACATCCATCCCCGTTGATCCCGTTGATATCACGACCGCCTCGCAATCCACAACCACTATTATTGACTGACGATGTGACAGGCGTTGAAAATACATTTCGGCTTCTTTATCCTTTCTATCCGGTTACACCTTGCGGGATTCGTGCTTCCCTCGTGCCTTTTAGAGTTCTTCTGTCCCTTGTGGCTCGCTCGCAGGAAGCGGAGTTGCAACAGAACGACGACCGCGATCTAAGACACTCGGATGGCCCTAGCAGTCTAGTAGGAGGCTTTAGCAACCCAAGGCCCCCACGGTCCGGCTCACCAGCTAAATTCCTGCATACGGAGTATTTTCAGACAATCCCCATGAGCCCCGGTCGGCAAACATCGACGTTCTTGTGATTATCCTCAATCGTCCCATTTTTCTGATTCCATCCATCCTCGCCTTCGAGTTACATATCACTTTTGCCCGCAATATTTTGTCTGAGACATATCCCTCCGCTACTTCGGGCCACACTGTTTGCGGCGCTGGGGGCGAGTTTGAATTCGTGCAGCTGTCAAAACTTAATTAGCGTCTGAGCCTCATTGTCTGAGACCAGGACTCAGGAGTCGAGTCGAAGCCTTGCGATTACCCCCGCAGCAGGACTCCTGTCATCCGTCTCCCGTCTCCTCCCGTCGCGCAACTGTCACGGTGCGTTCTGCGTCGTCATTGTCATTCCCATAATTCCATCTGGCTCTGGCCCGGTATCACCTGCTTTGGTTGCTGTGGCGGCGTGCCTAGCAGCAAAGATTCAAATTCTGGATGTGGGACCTGGCCCAGTCGGCAAGCAAATCTTAACCACGGGAAATCTGAAACCTTCCAGTGTTGGGGACACCCTATCACTTGGTGCTGTAAACAAGCCGGCCCACCCCCTAAAAGAAAAAAATATTTTGAATTTTGATCGTTGCGCCCCTCTGTGAACCAGAAACCTAGGCCTCCGCATGGCTTACCGTTACCACAATGACTCTGGCTACGATGCTGTTCATGACGAATCCATAGCTCGGAGCCGGAGGCCGCCGCAGACCTCTGCTCAACCTTCCTACTTCGCCGACAATCCACACACTTCTCCATCCTCTCACTCTTCTCATTCTCCTCATTCTGCTCATTCTCCTCCCTCAGCCACTCGTTTACACCCTGCTGCACATCCAGATAGCGCCTACAGCAAGATCCGAAATCAGCGACCTGGCGGATATCAAGATTCCCACGCAACACCAGCATCCCCACCCGCGCCCGTTCACCATAACTTCTCCAGCCCTACGCCGCCTCCTCATACCCAACGAAGACCGGCAGCCTCACGGGACCCAGAATATACGCAGTCTTCACAGACTACATCAAGAGCCGCTCCGGTAAGGAACAACTGGGGCGCCGCAGCAGCTGGCGGCGGAATCGCGGGCACTGCTGTCGGGACAGCGCATTTGCCAAACGAGCACCAGCGCGGATTTGACACAATGGCAGGCGCACATGATGGCACGGGACAACACCAATACTACTACGAATCATCTGAACGTGGTGGGAACGGCAATACAATGGGCTCAGATAATCCTTACCCCTCTGCTCCGGAAGACATGGCTCCAATGGGCCCTTCTCGATCGCTAGGAGGACATGACCCTTATTCGTCCAATGTCGGCTTGGGTGCTTCAATGGATGGCCCTGGGCAAATTACTCCAGGCCAAAGAAGTGTCTACTCGAACAACGGTGGGCACCAACAATCAACGCAGTATGGAGGTGCGGGGGGATACTACGACGACCCTTACCGACGGTCTACACATCATAACTCGTGGGGACCTGTAAATGCCGAACCTATCAACCCTAATGATATCGTTGATGACGGAGACGATGGCTTCATGCGAGAACCCCAGCGGCGGTCACTGCTAAGCCTTGGTAAAAATTCTAGTCATAACAGTCTCCCCGCCGCGGGTGCAGGAGCTGCTGCGGGAGCTGCTGCAGGAGTTGCTACAGGAGGAGTTCTGGGAAGCCTGCCGGGACGTGTTCAAGGCCAGACAACAGGTGGTCCTAGCGGTGGCCCCGAATACAATTCTGTCACTACTGAGAAGAGTGAATGGCTAAATAACCAGAAACATGGGAACAAAAAAATGAAATGGATTGTGGGTATCATAATCGCGCTGATATTAGTCGGCGGGATCGTTGGCGGCACGGTTGGTGGTGTTTTGGGTTCTCGAAGCAACAAATCAGACGGTGGTGGGGGAGGTGGACAGTCCGCCGACGACGACATGGAAACGAACGGGGACCTTGGCAAGGATTCATCGGAAATCAAGCAGCTAATGTCAATGGAAGGCTTGCACAAAGTTTTCCCAGGCATGGATTATACCGCCTGGGGCACACAATACCCGCTATGCCTCAAGTACCCTCCTAGTCAAAACAACGTCACTCGCGACATGGCCGTTCTCTCTAGGCTAACGAACACAGTACGGATTTACGGTACAGACTGCAACCAGACAGAGATGGTCCTACACGCAATCGACAGGCTGGGGCTGAAAGATATGAAGCTTTGGCTGGGCGTCTGGATTGATAATAACGCCACCACCAACGACCGCCAGATTGAGCAGCTATACAAGGTCGTCCGAAACACCAAAGACAAATCCGTCTTCAAGGGTGTCATCGTCGGCAACGAAGTGCTTTTCCGCGGCAAAAACTCCAACTCACCCTTAACCACAATCGCCGCGCTGGGAAAATACATGCAGGACGTCAAGACCCAGCTGAAATCTATGGGCGCCGATATGCCCATTGCCACCTCTGATCTAGGGGATAACTGGACCGCCGAACTAGCCAGGATAGCCGATGCTGTTATGGCGAACGTGCACCCATTCTTCGCGGGCGTGAAAGTCGACGAAGCGGCCGGTTGGACATGGAGCTTCTGGCAAAACCAAAACGTACCCCTGACGCGAGGCACAAATAAACCGCAGATCATTTCGGAAGTCGGTTGGCCCGGCGGGGGAGGCAACAATTGCTCTCCCAGCCCGTGCCAGACGAAGACTGCAGGTTCTATTGCTGGCGTCAAGGAATTGAACAAGTTCATGGCTGATTGGGTGTGCCAGAGTCTGGCTAATGGGACAGATTACTTTTGGTAAGCCTTATTTCCTAATTTCTTTCTTACCCTTTTTTGCCCCCTTGCGCTATAGACCAGCGATATTTCTCCATATCCTCCTCTACCTACATGTTTTTCCACAGCACTCTGCTTCGCGATCAAACCCTATTGGAACATTACATATCCTAACCGTTCTCCTCCATATCAACAGGTTCGAAGCATTCGATGAGCCCTGGAAGGTGGACTTCAACGAACCCGAACTTGGTAAAGAGTGGGAAGATAAATGGGGTCTCATGGACCCCGGCCGCAACTTGAAGCCTGGTCTGAAAATCCCCGATTGCGGTGGTAGGACCGCCGCCTAAAAAGCATAGCCCGCATATATATACATATTTCACGAGCAATGTTGCTTTTTATTATTAAGGAATAAGCAGCGAAAAGGGACCAACCGTTTCTAAGCACTCCCCCAGCCCAACCCCAACCATCACCCATTTTGTCCCTCATATGCCTAATTGTACAGCTGCACATATGATTTCGTCTCTGTCTCTTCATGTTTTCCCCCGTCTTGTGGCATCGCTGTGATCCTCCATTCTGGATTTTTTTTTTTACTGTTAAATCATCAAGAACACCACCAAATTTCCGTCTCTCCTCAAGCCTCCCTTCAACGTCTTATCAGTTGGTCTACTTGTATGCTTCAATTTTACAATAGTTTTCGTCTCCTTGTGCTTAAATATATCTCATTCCCCATCCTCCAAGTCTCTGAGCTGCAGTTTCAGTGTTCTATTTTTCCTTTTCTTTTTCCAAGTTCTTCTTTCCTTAAGAGTGTGGATGTCATTTTACAGCTTCATCTCACCTTGTCCCTCCCGTGTACTGTTGGTTATGCTTTTGGTTCTCATATACACCACCATCTGTATGATCTGTTTGTTTTATATTTGCATCTAACTGTGGTCATCTCTTTGCATTTCCCCACCCCGGTTTCCTCTCAAAGTCTATTTTTCTTCTTTTTGTCTCTCCTTTTGGGTCATATTTTCCATTTATTTTTCTTCATTTTTGGCCACAATACCAGAATCTGTTTTGATAGGAGGGAAGGAGAGAAACCTCCTCTCTACTGTACGAACGAAGGTAAACAAAAAAAAAAAGAAATGGAAATGGACAAGAGGAGGAATTAGTGAGATCGGGCGAACTATCATATGATTTTCATTTTGTCATGGCCTGTTTTCTTCTTTTCATTTTTTTGATTCTCTTGTTATAGTCATCGTTATAGGTATTTCCCCATTTAATACCCTTTTCCCATTTCTTATGTCCCATGTCCCATGTCCCATTTAATCATTTTTGGTCAGTTGAATGAATGAATAAATCTCCATTCCACATCCAAACCTCTTCCCCTGCTTTAGTTTAATTGTTCTGTATACATACACAGTACATCCACCGATATGTGCCCCGTTCAAACCCACACCATTCAGCCGTCCTGGTCGTTTTCCAATTCAATCCATCATCCAACTCCTGCTCCTCGGTCATATCAATCCATATTCCGCTGCCCGTCCAGGTCTAGCACGATTATCCCCCGCTGTCAATCCTGTCCTATAAGGAAGTGTGTGTGCATTCAAGCAGATAGTCCTCCTTCCTCCTTGACTATTACTACTCCCCACGTACCCCCGCTAGCATGTGATTTGATGGCATTTCCTTATCTTATCTGGTTAGCCGGATTGCGTAGCTTCTAAATTGGCCACTGTAACTATGCTTTTTTGTCCCTGAGAGTCCTTTATCTGATGGATAGGATGGTGCTTGAAGGCAGGGCAAAGGATATCAAGTAAAACAAAACAAAAATAAATAAAATAAAATAAATAACAAGGCAAATGGGAATGAATGTTGATATTGAACTACATACAATCTACTCCGTACGGCAAGGCCTCAACAGCTCGAACTCCTCTAAAAGTGCCAATTGAAACTAACTTACTAGCCACAGCCACAGTCACAGACATAATGCACGCAATAGAGCACACCATGACGTTTCCAGAAGCTATTCCGGCATTCCACAAAAGATGCAGGGGTGTGCGTATCAGTAGGTAGATTGACGTTGGCTGGTAATTATGCCATCTGGCAGGATTGCATTCGAGGACCCGGGGGGAATTGACAGAAATAGTCACCATCCTATCCTGCCATCAGAGTATGACATAGATCCGACGATCCCCCTCCATGTACCAGATGTGATCAAGGTCGAATTCCGATTCCATCAACTCGGATGTTCACAGCTACGGATGTCGTGTATTCACACACACACACATATGCATAAGTTGAGCATTGGCTTTCTTCTAGTTGGTCCGGGAAAACAATGAGCCTTGTGTGAGTCTATTTTTTCGATGGAAGGATCGTTATTCAGCGCCGAGCATGATTTATCAGCTAAAACTCACTCAACTTTATTTCAACTAAACCCGTTTTAAGATGGACCGTCATTCCCAGGCCTCAAGGTTGTCGCTGGGCTCGCGGCTGGTTAGTCATTGAGCGGCGCTAGGTCGTGCATCGCAGCGGAGGTAGCTTCAGGGACGTTTGCTTTTGTTGCGTCATTTTGCCTGAGATGAACAAGCAGCAGCTTCTCCGCCGGCTGTGATGGTTGATTTATTGTTATATGATTGTTAGAGGTGGAAGAAGCGTATTTCCGCGATAGTTCCAGGAATAAATATTATTTATAAGCAATTGCAGTACCTTAATAATCGTTGTGCACAAAGTTCTGTGCCGGAGTTAAAACACCCCGCTTCAACCGTGAGTAAGAACCCTTTCTTCATAGCGGCGTGGAAGAGGGTATTTAAGAGCGGCGAGGAGCACTAGGCCGAACCTTTTTGTTCTCCTTCGAGTGTGATTTATTGATTTTCTTTTCTTTTTTGCTTCCAAAAACCGGAAAGCATTGACACTGACGGATATCAAAAACCTATCAAGCAATTTGGAAAACAAGACGTTAACTACCCAACGGAAGCAACATGGCTTTATTCAGAGATAGTATTGCGGGCATCAAGCCCTTGACTGCCTCGACCACGGACAGTGTCCTGATTATCATTGATGCGCAAAACGAGTATGCAACCCTTTCTATTCATCCATTCTTTTGCTCAGAAAGAAACACAAGAAAATATAAATCAATTTCTTTCTATGAGGGACCATATCTGACATCGTATTCTCTGCTCTCCCCTCCCCGCACAACAAAATTTAGATACATAAGCGGGCATCTGAAAGTCGACAATGTCGACAAAAGCCGTGTGGTTATTAAATCTCTCCTCGAAAAATACCGTGCCACTGCCAAGGCCACAGGCAAACCGAACCTTGTTCATATCGTCCATCAAACCGCCGCTGATGCGCCTGTTTTCACCACTGGCACCCCACTGGCGGACGAGTTTGATGAGCTAAAGCCCCTGGAGGGCGAGAAGGTCGGAATCCATCTCCATTTACCAGCTTTTTAACGGGAGAAAAGCTTCGTGTTATATAGATATCAGAGTCGTGGGGAGAACGGCAGCAGGGGCCGAGAAGTAGCGCTGACACCTCCATGTCCATGAATAGGTTATCACCAAAAGATGGCCCAACGCATTTGGCGAGACGGACCTTCACGAATACTTGCAAAGCCTCGGTGCGAAAAAGATTGTGTTGGTGGGGTACATGGTGAGTGGACTGATTTCTGGGGGCGATTTCCCCGCTTTCGGAAGCCGTTCCGTGCGAACATCGATTTTTTGCCGATTTGAAGCTAATTGCCATCACCCGATGACTCTCAGGCACACGTCTGCGTATCTGGCACTGCTAGACGAGCTGACGAGCTTGCCTATGAGATCGTCGTCGCCCAGGATGGAGTTGGGGGTCGTCCTCTCGGCGAATATACAGGTGATGAAATCGCCAAGGTAAGTCATGCTCTTCGCCTACCGCCTGTTGCTATCTCGGACTCCTGCGGCACCTTTTCTTTCGGTTCCTATGCTAATAGCGATGCATAGGTTGCTTTACTAGAAGTGGCGGACTTCTTTGGGACGCTGGTATGGAGCAAGGACATTAACTAGAGCGCTTGGGTCGCTAATTTTTGCTTTCATCCGGTTCGGGTGTCTTCTTTGTTCGACGATGTTCTGATACGAAACGATGTCCCGCATATATTAATCCATATATTTTATTTAAAAAAAACGCACCCAAACGTGACTACACGTTTGCGGCGACTTCCAGTGAACCTTTGTCGGTTTTGTTCTTGTGAAGATATAGGAATTATGAACTTCTACATGCAAAAACAGCATCAGCTCTCTTCGGGTCTCCAAAACAAGCTTGATTTCCAAAATGAATGTACGTTTGAGTCAAACGATGGAAGGGGCATCGATCGTCTCGTAGTAAGGAATAGCGATAGGACTTCTTTACTGTCATCGGGCCTGGATCCAGATTCATGTTAGTTTTGTCGTAACGTTGAAATAAAGAGTAGTCAAGTAAAAAATTATTAGTCTCCGTACAGTCCAACTAGGTTCTCATCGTCCAGCGGGCCACCAAAAAAGAGGGCAGGGTTCGACGGCAGCATATCCAGAAGATGTATTCTCTCTGCGCCAGGCGCATATAGGAATGTGCCCTCATTTATCAGGGTAAAAGCTGCGGGGTGCTCGACGACGCGAAGGCCAACATATTCGAGCAGCTGTTTGTCCAGCGCGTTGAAAACGGGATCCTGGGCGGAGCAGTCTTTGATGGAGATGGACGGAGCATCCCCGTGAGCTATGGGCGGCCAAAACATCGCTTCCTGTTAGCTCTTAGCTCTTGTGAAAACCTCCCAAATTCAGGCCAAGATTCAGGTCAACGCCCACGGCCTTCTGGCAATGCCGATAGTACATCCTGTCAAAAACGCACCAAAATATTCCAGCATCGTCACTAACGCAGCCAACTGGTAGAGGGACACAGCCCTGCGGTCAACCCACCCGCCTCTTAAGAACCCACTGGGACTCCCCAAACCCACGCAGATGCAATTGTCGATTTTGGTGGCAGGGCCTGCCAAAAGTCCATTGTCCAAGGCCGCCTTCATAGCCTGCCAGCTGTGCGACTCCTCCCAGCATCTTTTGTGCCATTCAAACTGTTTCTTCAATTTCTTGAGAGTTAATCCATCCGGGGACTCGGCTGGGACCAACAGGTCTTTGATTGGAGGCAGAGCGCAGAGCTTGTTAGATGTCGTTCGGTGGGTGGTCGTGATGTGCGTCCAGCCTTCTTCATCATGGACCTGCACTCGCTTTGGCTGGCGAAATTTCCCCTTCCTGCGAGAAGTGGGCTGGGTCATCATAATGACTATATCCCCGACCAGTTAGGGATATTCAAATACTGCGGTTCCTAGAAGACAGCGCTTGCTGGACCCTGATTGAAAAGTACCTGACGTTTGCGGTCCGAGAGCTACTAAATTTCGGAGAGCGCAGAAATCCAGATTGGGCCAAGCCCCAACACACGTGACCCCCATACATCCTCCGACTTCTTCATGATTGTCAACCAACGACGTTCAACTTCTCTCATATTCTTGGCTGCATTGTTGTTGGTTCAAGGTGAAGAAAATCCTCAGGGCATCCCGAGGTCATCTTCAGAATGACAAATTCTGAACAGATAAACAGAAATGTTCAATATCACCCACTACTTTCTTCAGCCTTACTGGTCAACTCTTTCATCCGCGGACAGCCTCCCGACCGCTGTGGAGTATCCTTCATTCACATTTAACCCGCTTTTACAACACGTCACACTAGGCCTATATTGATATATCTATGGGAGTGGAGTGTTCGTGGTCTGGACCGAGAAGCAAATTGACGGACATATTTGATATGCTCTAGTAGACCAATACAGCTCGGCCTGGCCAGCACGCTACACATACAGAGATCCATATATCCGGCAAGACACAACCACAACCAATTCTACTCTGAGATTCTGTTGACTTGGTGCTTATGGAGGTGTGTGCAAGTGGATAGCGGATTGGAGATTGGAGAATTGGAGGCACACAGGAACAAGGGTCATAGAAGTGAGGAGGCGAGATATCGATTGATGTCCGTTGTTATATCCGGAATCTATGCGCGCTACAGATGTGAATGTGGCATTGTGGTAGATTAGGGCGGTTAATTGAAAGCTCGCTCTTCCATTGAATCAGAAGACCCCAGATTCGTTATTATTACAATATTCTACTTTCCGTGGTAAGGCCCATGCTGTATGTTATTTGGATTGCTTTGTAAAATTATCTCAACGAGTTTAATTTTGCCCCATCGTAGAGGTAGAAGACCGACCATTATACGTAGAGACGATCTGAAACATGAACTGAATTATATGTCAGACCTGGCAAAGTTCAATACTCTAGCTGAATGGAACTTCTTCACTCTTGATCAAGACAACTGTGTTAGTTATTTTTTATTTTTGTTATTTGGAGGTGTTTCCTCCCGGGGTCTACTCTAGGGCTTCTTCAAAGATCCATGGATGATTTTGTCTCATCCTCCCTCACGGCTCCTGCGGTCTGCGTCTAGCTTCTAGGCTGCCGATGTGAAGTCTTTGTTCAAGGACATGATAGACTCCTTCGCGCCGTGCATGGATGTCCGGAAAGCTGACAATTGCAGAATACTCCGTCGACGTGCTGGGTTTCCACCCTTGCTCTCGCCCGTTCTGTTCTTCCCTGGAAGTTGTGATATTCAAGAAGCTCAACGTCTACCTTTTAAGATCCAAAACCCTCTCCACGGAAATTCGGTCTGGTGAAGCTCACGGGCGCTAAAGAATCCGTCCTTCCTGGCATTTGCCTGTCCATGGCCGGGCGATCACGCATCGCGCGGGCGCTTAGGTGGAGAGCACTTTGAACGAATAGAATGCGCCAATCCCGCCGGGATTGCTATGCACCAGCTGCTGGTTCTGCACTTCGAGCCACTTGAACTCGGCCAGTCAGAACGCAGTGCACGTTTCTTCAAGCACGAGAGCTGGCCGTTCATTCGTGGACGGTGTGATACGGCACCCCGATGTGCTGCTAGGGCTTACCTAGCCTTGCCCGCGATCCCCGTCGCGTTGTGTTAGTGGCCGGCTCAAGGGCCGCTTGCTGCACCTCATGCAGACCCCCTTCAACAAGCAAAAGCTGGGCGTGCCCTTCCCCGCCCAGTGACAAGCTGCATTGTTGCATTCCGGCACTTTGCCAATCATGCATCCTTCTTTGGGCCTTCAGATGGGCTGCACAGTGGCTCTGGGCCTATTTCCGCCTTGATTGGTCCATATCATGGAGGGGGGAAAGAAACTGGACAGGCCATATCTGTCGGCCCATGGGTCGTCTCCCTTTTCATCGTTTCTTTTCTTCTTTGTGCTTTGCGTTGAGTTCTTATTGTTGACAGCGATTTTCGAGCCCATCAGATGCCCTGCCAAGGGTGTGCTGCGCTGCGAACCGACAACCCTGTCCTTCTCTCACCTTTCCCCTCTTAAGGACTGTACAACCCACCAAAGACATTTGCGCCGATTGCCTGCTTCTCTCAGCTGCTACGCTCCTTTTTAACTCCCTCGTCGCTCACCGTTAAGGCTCTGTCACTGCGGTTGACTGTCATTGTTTCTTCACACTATCCAGGCAGACCGAACCGAACCGCAATATCGATATCGGCAGACCGAGTAGTGTGTGAAACACAAAAGGCTACGAACTTCACCTCTGGTTTAATCGACTCCGCTCGAGATTGAGTCGCGAGGGTTCGCCCCTTGGCCACCGCGGCATATATTTGATATTCGTCATATCATCCATTCATTTCTCTACACATATATATCCACCCATCATGCGCCAGAATTCGTCGTTAAGGGCCTGCTGGGCAATCCTACTTGTTGCCCTCTTCGCCTCGTCCGTTACAGCTCACACCATTATCGTCTATCCTGGATGGAGAGGAAATAACCTTCATACCACTGGGGATATGACGGAGACAAATGGTTTGGGGATCGCAACAGGGGGAAATGAATCGGAGCTGCTGTATCCAGCTGGAATGCAATGGGCTTATCCATGTCCGTACTAACCCCATTCCTCCTCCAGCTCAATGCTTTATCAAACAATGCTGGTTTTATGTTTCATTAGTTCCACCCTTTAGCTAACGAGTGGCATCAAACTTAATTTAGGTGGTGGAATGCCAAACTCCCAAAATCGAACCAAATGGCCAATTAAAGGAGGCGCCATTTCCTTCCAGCCTGGCTGGTTTCCTGGCCATCAAACAGCATTTATCTACCTAAATATGGGTTATGGCACGTTTCCTCCTAATATGAGCCATCCAATGATCGCCCCGTTCCAAATAGTTGCGCCTACGAACGAGGAATATCCAGGCACCTTTTGCCTTCCGCAAGTTCCGCTGCCGCGGAATGCGGAACTGAAAGTCGGAGATAATGCAACGATACAAATCGTCGAAACTGCCCAACACGGTGCTGCGCTTTATAATGTAAGCTACTCCCACCCGCCGTCTTTCCCTGCCTATTTCACTATCTTTATCCGTAAAATTTGCGAAATAAACCCTCAGCTCCCCCTTTTCTCTTCCGCTTCTTTTCATCAACTCACACCTGCGGTTCTAGTGCGTCGATATCACCTTTGCGGAACCCGAAGACGTCCGCGAGGTGACCAAGGAGAATTGCTTCAACTCCACGCACCTATCAGCCAGATACATATTCGCCATGGATATCGAAAGTGGCGCTCCCACCACCACCCCATCATCGTTAATGAAATATGCTCTTGTGCCACTGCTGCTGGTCGGCTCTTTTGGCCTCCTGTTTTAAGATCAAAAAACCAAAATTGGGCAGGAAGGAGGGTGATGGTGGAGAAAAGTGAAAATAAAAACAAAACTTCAAAAAACAAACTAACATAAAACCCTGACAATCTATTTAATTTGATCCGTCGCATTTTTGCCAATCTGCGCTCAAAGACGCTTTTGTTCTCCCGTTTGTCCCTTTTTTTTTTATACTCCCTCCGCAAAGCGTTTTTTCTTTCTCTTCTTTACATAGGCGTTTGATTGAACTAGGGAGCACATTTATTATTTTGTTCTTTTACGTTTAGTGGCCCCCTCCGAAATCTCTCTCCTTTTATACGGTTAGGCTGAATTGGATGCTTGTATACCAAATCTTCTTTTCCGACACTCAAGGTCGCCTGAACTGCACGCTCTTGGTTACTATGCTGGTCTCGGTCATTCTTTCCAAAGGATATATAAATATATATATATTTTTTCCAATTTCTTAGTTCCTCTAGTTTAAGATTTTTTTCGTCATGCAAGTTGGGGGAACGCAACTGTAGAGATTAGGGCGTTTTCACCCCAAGCGAGCTGCTATGTACTGTACGTTCATGTCCCCGTACTCAACTACGAAGTGCTGTGAATTTTCTTCTTTTTTGAAAAAAGAAAGGAAAAAGAAAAACATATGTATCATTTCCTAAGAAATTACAGGTGCACGAACGCAATTTGTTATGATTACTATCTAGTTTCCCGTTTCTATGAAATTTTCTCTTAGAAAATGTCCGTTGGGGAGCAAAAAAGCGCGGCCATATCGACGATAGGTTTTCATGATGGAAGGAGCTGGAAATAGAGACGGATGCAAAACAAGATTGCATTGTCAGTGGTTGGAGAATCATCCATTTTTCTTCGTTCTTTTATTTCCCCCTTTCCTTTATTGGACTATATGGTGGTGGTTTAGAGAAGGGATGAACGGGGGTCTTGAATGAGGAATAAAATAAAGAAAAATAAAATGTCATATTTGATGTGGACGAAAAGTAATAGGGTAGAGTCGTTACGATTCACCTCGTTTACTCTATACTTGAAATTGTTCACGGGAAAGTCTTGTTGGTTCTTCATTTGAAACCTACATCGCAGACAAGGGAATCAGACACTAATAAGCTTCATTTCCAATGGAGACACATCTTGCCAATGCACCCCACTCCCTTTGCAGGGATGCAGTTGTGATGACTACGTGATATACACAGCCAACGGTGAGATATATGAAGCATCATCATAACCATGGGTCATCAGCCTATGCATAACCGCCCTCGAGGCTGATCCAGGGTAGAGCAAGGAGGTTAACCCATTACTCCAGAGAGCGAATCAGCTCCAAGATACCACTGACTACCTCCTCCGGCTTCTCCTGAGGAACCCAGTGCCCCGCACCGTCCACAAGTGTCAAACCGCGAAAATCAGCGCAAACGTCCTTCGTCACCATCGCCTCCACAACACCAGGCACTTGGTACGTTCCCCAGTCCTGACGCCCGGAGATGTATGCCGCGGGGCATTCTATCCGTTTGCCAGCGAAGATGTCAATATCACGTATGCGGACCGCCGCCGGCTCCGAGTTGGTGAACACCCGGTACCAGTTAAGCGCGCCTTGGAAACTGTTCCGGCCGAACTCTGACACGTAAACTGCCAGGTCGCTATCTGCCAGCCAGGACTGGGAGCTCTGGGCGGCGGATGGATCTTCCTGCGCCATGTCTGCTGCTATCGCCTCTGGCATGGTCGCGTTCAGTGGCATAACGTAGTAATATGGCATTTTTGCCAGTTCCGAAGCAGTCCAAGATGTGAGGGCGTGCGGGGCGTTTTTTGACCATGAAGCGCTTTTGAGATGGAAGTATCCCCTGAGGAATTCGTGGAGTCCGTTGGGTGGGTTTGTCATTTCTGAGCTTGCTGGCTGCGTTGAGTAGTACCACTTGTAATGCTTACGGCCCAGCGACGCGAGATCCGAATGGATATCTGAGGCGGCAGGTGGCTGCTTGCCCTCAGACATTTCCGTTACCTGCGTACCAGTATTGAGATTCGGAAGATTCGGGATCTTTTTGAACGGGTGGCTCATCAAGACCACGCTCTGGAAGATATCAGGCCTAGCCAGGGCACAGAATGCAGCTGATGCTGCGCCAAAGTCATGTCCCACCAAGCACTTGACGCTTTGATACCCCAGGGCGTGAACAAGGACAATAACATCGCGGATCAGGTTTGTTACTGAAAAACTGTTCAGGTCAACACTTGCGAAATCTCGGTTATCCCAGCCGGTTGTACGGCCATAGCCGCGTTGATCGGGAGCGACGACATAATAGCCCGCGTTGGCGAGAAGCGGCATAACTTTCCGCCATGAAAATGCCAGCTCTGGGAAGCCGTGGAGGAGCACTATCAAGGGCCGATTTCTGTCAGGCGTATAACCCGCTTCGAGGATGTGGAAGGAGAGGCCGATTGGGCTGGTATCAAGTTGTCTTGAAGTAACCCCGGGTGGGAGGGGCAGCGGCGAGAGTGGTGGAGCTGACATTGCAGCGGCTCTGAAATCCACTTGCAACTGAATCCAGCAAACCAAATTTATGATTGTATGTTAGATGGATAAAGGACTGGCCAGGGCATGGAAAACACCCGTTTTGCTCTCCTCGTTGACTAGATAGTAACATTGTATAGACGTCGGTCGAGCATAAGCGGCCGGGGCGATCGAGCCTCGGGTCAATGGGATCAAACCCCACACAGCCTTATGCTGTCTAATAATCGCCTAACCAGAACTCCACTGCCAGTGGCGCCAGAGCTTGCTAGGCGAATTCTAAGCTGCCCAGGCGGGTTCAGTGGGTTTATTATGTATTAAGCTTAGAGATGGGCAACTACCAATGTGTTGACCAGGGCTTGCAACGAGCCCATGGAAGTGTTTCCACGTCAGCACGCACCAGATGTTCGTTGATGCACGCTATGCCTGTGATGGGGCCATTTTTAGGGCGCAAAAAATGTCTCGAGTCTGGGGGTGCTCAAGCACTGCTTCAATTCTCAAAAAATGTTCCACCACCGTCTGTAGAAGTGGTGGTGAACTGCAATTTTCCGGGCAAACACCTGTCCTCAGCAAGCAAGGCCCAATAATAGCGTGAGTAAATCTCTTGCATGTCCATTTGCCGTGAATACATCCGGTTCGTAAATCATTACCAATCTGTGCCATGCAGAAACACTCAACATGGGCGCCCGTCAATCTCCCTGCCGATTTCAGACTTGTGTGGGAGGGAGCTGGGCTGCGACTGCGGCTGCAAGTAGGCTGCTGCAGACAATAAACCTATTGTTAATGGAATCAGAGCTGCAGTAAAAGTGTGCTTGTCCATACACAGTATGTACGTGAGTAAGGGTGGAGAGCTGCAGCGTGGGAGCCAGCATGAGTGTAAATGTACTGTTCTAATACCAATTTCTTGACAGCAGTCCAAGAAGTTGAAGATGTGGTGGTGTTATCCATTATTGAAAATCTCGCTTGACAGGAACTGTACACTGGATAGATAATAAACACTGCTTCTCAAATAGTTTTTAAATATTCAAGCCATAGCATTCTTGGTAATTCACTGAGCAAAGAGTCCAGCCATCAATGCCAAACATGTCCACATTGCTTTCATCTTGCACTCGCTGCACCACCACATCAGGGGAAATCTCACATCCGTTTCAACCAAAAAGACAAGTCGGGCGGAAAAAACCACCATTGAGCGAGCGGGGAGCCCCAACCAATCCAATCGGAGCCATTGCCGCCAAACAATCCAGACCAATCCACTTGGTATATTTGTTTTGTTTCGCCTTGCCTTGCCTCACTAATAATCTTTGGCTAGCTAGTAGCAAGGTACGGAACTTTCTGAAAAGAATAATTCGTACAGTAGTTACAGGATACAGTTGGTTATGTATTTTTCCACCAAAAAGCTATGAGCCGTGAAATAAGTAATAATTATTGTTAGCTTCGCTTGACGCACCCGGCCCTCAATAATCCCGTAGGGCGGGCGACGACCGCCCCCGGGCCCCAACGGAATAGCTGCTCTTGAGTCGTAGAGATAGACGGTAGCATTCATTTTTGACCCATGTTTAAGCATCAAGCGGCGCAGTTTATATAGGCCCTTCAGTCGCCCCTCGTTATAGAGGGAATTACTACGCGATATTGGACAACCAAGATGGGTTGAAGGAAAAAAAACGTGCGGATGAAATCCTCATGTAGGTCTACATTTCACCCAGGTGTATGGGTGGCAGAAGATGTATATAGGTGGCTTATGCTGTGTCGCCATTTCTAACACAGAAAAACAATAACAAGATAGTCCCAGTGTAATGATAACAATAATGACGTGAAAAAAAACAAAACCAATACGAGCACCACATGGAACCATAGAGCAGGTAGGAACGACCAACGATTCATAGGAGATCTGGAGAGGAAACCAGCGCAAACGCATCAAGGAAACTGCACAAGTGGATTGAGAGAAGAAGAAAAACGACTAGAAAGGGGAAAGGGAACGCAGAATCATAGGGCAATTTACGCCTGTTGGCGAGGCTACAACCAGCCATCTTGCCCAACCAAGCTCCAGCCACATTACGGAGACATAATACGATGTCGAGGTCGTGGTTTAGGTTTAGGTTTTTATAGGACAAAGGCATCCTTAAGCTCGCTGTAGATGGCGTGGAGCTCATCAGTGGCGGCCTTCTCGAGCCTGTCGAGAGTATCCTTGGCCTGCTCCTTGAACGACGGAACTTTGTACCCACCCTTGACCACAATATCGGAGTAGTTGGAAGAACCACCTCCGTTCCAGGCAAGGACCTATCCAAATTATTAGCAATAAGAACGGAAATTTGTGCTATATTAATAGTGATGGTTAGAATATATAACTTACGTTCGCAGTATCCGCGGGGACTTGAGTCAACATGCCCCAGGTGCCGATGTCAATGAGGTTGGACTTAAGCTTCTCGGGGGTAAGGGGGGCGACAGCAAAGGCAGACTCTTCAGCTGGCTGGAGAGAAAGGAAGTAGGCAAGGAGGCCGGCAACGTGAGGAGATGCCATGGAAGTGCCAGAGATGGTGTTGACAGCATATTTGCTGCCAATCCATGTAGAGAGGATGTTAAGGCCAGGAGCAAAGATGTCATTGCATGGTCCGTAGTTGGAGAAGTAAGCACGCTCGTCAGCAAGAGTGGAGGCACCGACGGTGACAGCCTTCTCAGCAGCAGCGGGGGAGTAGCTGCAGGAATCGGAGTTATCATTGCCAGCAGCTACGGCGAAGTGGATGCCAGCATCAACAGCGGCATTAACCGCGAGATCTAGGGTCATAGACTTTCCACCACCCAAACTCATGTTGGCAGTGCTACCCTTGAAACCTTTCCGTCCTTTGCCTGCCTTAGCGGCTTCCACTTGTTTCAAATGGCTGCCAGTCGCCCATTCAACGCCTTTGACGACATCAGACATTGTTCCAGAACCGTTGGACTTCAGGACTTTGACAGCGTAGACATGAGCTTTCTTGGCAACGCCAAATTTCTTGCCTGCGACAGTTCCGGAGCAATGGGTTCCGTGGCCATTGCCATCAACATCCTCGTCACCCAGTGGGATGGTTTTCCCCCAGAATGCTCGTCCTTCGAAGTCAACATGGTCGACATTGGTGCCAGTATCGATGACGTAGACGTCGACACCTTCACCTCCTGCAGCTGCATATAGGTACTTGTTGAATGTACCAAAGCTCAGGCTATCCCGGTGTGAAATTCTGGCCAGGCCCCAGGGAGCATTGTGTTCGGTTTGTGGTTTCTCCATGGTATGGACTTCAGAGTCCTTCTCGATGAAATCGACCTAGAGCAAATCCGAAATGCGGTTAGAGTCACGAGCTCTCTGCCAAGACACAGTACCCGAGGAAGAGTCACTTACATCTGGATGCTTGCGGACCTGCTCGATAACCTCCTCGTCGAAGGAGCCCGAGTATCCTAGGAGCGAGCCAGCAATATCGTAGGTATGTTTCAGGCCAGAGAAAACGTCGTTCTTGAACGGGAACTGGTTACGCTTGTTGAGCTGTGATCTCTTGGCCAGAGCGGTGGTGTGGAGGTTTTGCACCCAGCTCTGATGGGCAGCTGCTGAAGCACTGGTGACATGCTTCTTGAAAACAATGATGTATGAGTCTTCAACATGCTTGGAGTTCACTGATGACAGGACGGGGGCCGCATCTTGATGGATGGAATCAATCACCAGCGGCGACGAAGCCGCCAGCAGCAGGAAGATCGATAAGGCGAAGAGGCCTTTCATGCTGATGAAAGAAGGACACTGGAAATGAGCGACCCAGGGGATAAAATCTACGACGCAAAGGAAGAATGATACAACGGATGGAAGATGAAGAGACGGCTGGGGGTGAAAGGAGGCTGGGGATGGCTGAGAGGTGGACGAGGAGGTTGATGATGAGAGAGAGATGAGAAGTCGTTGAGCTTGGGGGCGGACGGGAAGATGATGCAAGTCTGTCTGGGGAAAGCTGCGTTAGTCAGCCGCGGTGGCCTTGTAACGGTATTGTAACGGAAATGGCTGGTGGAGACCGCCTGATACGGGGACTGCCTGGTTCACCAAGGTACCTTGCGTCATTTTGGGGGCGAGCTTGTCACCAACCGGCTACCGCTGCCGACCAGGGAAAGCAGACGACGCCAACAAAAGCGAGATTCCAAGGCTCCCAAGATGTTCTTGGCGGTATTGTTATGTGTCACGCGAGGGAGAATCAGCTAACGCCGTATTATTCCCGTATCCGCCGTATCCACTGTTACAGCTGGCGGCGATTCGGTCAGCTGAGTTCCTTATCGCCCGTTATCGGCAGAGTGATACAAAATCACGTGAGCAACCACCGATGGCTAAATTGGGAATCCTCATAAACGTTGTTCCGCTCCGACCCTCGTTCTGCATCAAAGCGCGCTGAGCCGCAGCGGAACATGCAGAAGTAGAACACGGGGCTGACCGCAGTACGCAGTATATCCCTGACGTTCACCAGCGCAAACAAGAGGACAGCTTTCTGTTTCTCATGAGCGCTGCATACCGTTCTGTCCTACTTTCATTATTTTCTGTTTAAAATTCAACATCTAATGTTTGAAACACGTTGGCATCGAGTCATCTCACATTGGAGAGGACTCGTTTTGACCATCCTAGATTTCGCATACATGACCTGAATATCAAAGTCTCCATTATTCGGTAGCTCTAAATCCAGTGGGTGTGACACCCTCTTAATGACCGCATTGAGTCCTTCTTAGTTCTAATCTTGTTGGTAATTTGCAGATAGGAGGTATAAGGTTCCGCGTAGGAACCATGAGCAGCTCTTCCACCCGCTCCCGGCGTCCCTCATCCCCGCCTTCGCTTGCCTCAGAACGCCTGGTTACTGAATTGCGTCCTGTTATTGCGTCATTAACCGATGTTTGCAATCAGGAGTCTGAGTCGGTTCAGAATGCCCTCCGTGCAACTGAAAATCTGTTCCGGTTGCGTCACACCTTTATCGATGATGAGAACAAGAGGGGCGCAAAGGACATTTTCCGCCAATTGCTGGGATTCTCAACTTTGTTTCGACTACTACGGCTAATAGGGGATATATATGATCCTGTTACTTTGTCAAGGGAGGAGAGGAAAAGTCTTTTAGCCTTAGTGAAAGACATCCATGGTGTCCTCGCCGAAAGCCTGAAAGACCATCCCGGCAACAAGAGATATTTCGTCAAAAAGCTGTCTTCCGGTGGCGTTTCTCAGTTGGAGAGTAGCCTGTCACCATTGTGCAAGAAAATAAGCCAAAATGCCGAGGAAGCTACTGGTCCTGACGCTACTGACACGGAGCAGTTTTATGGCGGACTTCTCGCTGCGGCTCTGGGACAAGAAATGTTTTCTGACTTTTTCACTGTGATCAGGAAAAAGGTTCAGCCGAGCAATGACTCCTCGATCTCTTCAGTAGTACGACAAGTTGTTGGTGAAATTCTAGGGCCGTCGGAAACAATCGAAAATGGCGAGTTCGTGGGGCCGCTTTTAAAGCTTTGGTTGGCACAGTCATCGGATTTTCCGAGTCCCATCCAACCACTAGCCATTCCCGCATGCTTGATTCATCTAGCAGAGCAGTCTCGACGAAATTTACTAGCACTGCATTCCACGGGCATGCTGAGCAGCCTTCTCCAAATTGTTACAGATTCAACAAAGCTTGGGCAAGACCGGGACCTCTATCGCCAACTTGCCAGCATTCTATGCTTTGAAGGAATAAATAATTTGGAAGATGCCGCGCAGCTTTATCGAGCGGCTCATGACTCCCCTGCGGTTTCAAAATTCCTACTAGATGCCATTAAGTCGTCGAAGAATCCAGCGTGTATTCACTTTGATCTCTCAAGGCATGGTTACTCTTCCCTTGAGCTACCGTCATTGGGCAAACAATTCCCCCCCACTCATTCCGCCGGGTATACTATTGCCGTGTGGGTGCGCTTCGATAGCTTTGACCCCGATGCCCACACCACAATATTTGGGGCTTTTGATTCTTCCCAAGCTTGTTTTGTGCTTGCGTATATTGAAAAGGATACTCGTAATTTTATCCTCCAGACATCAATGAAGGGTGCACGCCCGAGTGTTCGTTTCAAGTCCGTGGTTTTTTCTCCTGGGAAATGGTACCATATATGCGTTGTCCATAAAAGACCTCGACCTATGTCATCGTCAAGGGCAACATTATTCGTCAACGGAGAGTTTGTAGAGCAGTTAAAGCCTGAGTACCCGTCTGTTCCAGCTGTATCTGGCGCACACCGCCTGCCTCGAGTCCAGTCCTTTTTAGGTACCCCGGAGGACTTAGCATCCAAACTTGGGAAAGGGGTATCAACATCCCGATGGTCTTTGGCATCTGCCATCTTATTCGACGAAGCCTTTACGGACGATATTATAGCGGTTTTCTATCATTTAGGCCCACGATACCATGGGAATTTCCAGGATTGTTTAGGTTCATTCCAAACTTACGAGGCATCCGCTCAGTTGAATCTACGCAACGAGAGTCTGCATCCTGGTAAAGAAGAGCAGTCGGATATTGTTGCCGTTATTCGTCAGAAAGCCAGTACCCTGATCCCGGAAAGCTCCGTTCTACTGAATATATCCCCAATGACCGTTCTCGATGATGATGATAGCAATAACGTCGACGAATCCCAGCTGGTGAAGTCGTTGTCAAAGCAGGCAGCTAGAAATTTGAATCATCTCACCAAAGCCGGCGGAAACGCTGTTGCCATCAACGGTGCCATTCCTGCAATAAATGATGCCTTGACACAAGCACGTGGTGTGGCTACTCTGACTGGAGATCCGGTTGTGACTGTACCACAGTCATTAGACGATGCTAGCTGGCGGATTGGTGGTTGTGCTGCACCACATCTCAGCTTGATCGAAGCAGCAACTACCCCCGATGGCATTTGTATTGCTGTTGAATCTTTGTTCGAAGCCGTTCAAGATAACTGGAGAAATAGTGAGGCGATGGAGCGGGAGAACGCCTACAGTGTACTTGCCATTCTCCTTCGTGAGAAGCTTGGCCTTTCAAGTCACATCCAGAATGCCATTTCGAAGCCTACCGCTTTGGTGTCGACCGCGGAACACCGCACCGGGTTAGCCATGGAGATTCTGCTCCTAATTTTGAAATTTGTTGGCTATGACTTCAAGGACCCGAAGGAGTCTATAATTACTAACCCACTAGCGTATCGAGTCCTTCTGGTTGACTTGGACATCTGGAGGCTTGGAGATCTGCCGTTGCTTGAGATATACTACTCTCAGTTTGTCACATTCTGTTCTGAGTGCCATCATCATCGATTCAATACCAAGCGTCTTTCACGAATGCGTACGATGCCCTATCACTCTGCCGCCTATTGTCGTATCTAGAACGCTGACATATATTTTTGTAGGTGTCGTCAAGAAGCTTCTCGATGCGATTAAAGGAGAGAGTTTCACGGCGGAATCTATCAAACTTTTCGTTCCTTCACTTACCTCCTTAGTAAAATCATGCATGTCGGCGGAAATTCTTCGGTCCCTGGCACTGTTCATCACCTACTCAATTCACAGCGTGAAGCGACAAACAAACTTACAGAAGAACAAAGGCGCTCGCTTCGATGCCCGGTCTAAACAGATTAGGTTGACCCATTTTCTACATTCAGAAAAAACGTACCTCTCAAAAGCCCAAGTAGGAATCGAAGTCTTAAAAGCATATACCAACCTCGTTTGTAAAGAGAATGGCACGGCGAATATTGGGAAATTTGCGAGAACTGTGACCAACAAGGTTAGCCCTTCATTGGCTGTAATTCAAATTTGCCAACCGCTTTACTGACATTTCTCTTTCGTTAGTGGCTGTTATATTTAATCCTAGAAGACGATCCCGAAGTTGTGGTGCTGGCAACCACTATTCTTGCTAGATTACTAGTCACGCATGGCAGCAGTTATACTAGGAAATTTGCAGACAAATCAGGTGGATTCGTCATTATGCGACGCCGCCTGAGGCGCTGGTGGCATATTCCTGCGCTGTGGCCGATTTGCTTCGCTATTTTGTTCGGGAAAGATGTCGCACAATTAGATCTAGACCGACCTTTCGACCACTTCGGATTTTTAGATTTATTTAATTCTAGTGGGGAATTGAAAGTTCTCTTTCCCGAGATTTTGCCCGTCATTACAGGAATGCTCGAAGCCGGCCTCAAGGCGACCGTCCTGAAGAGCAGCGAACCATCCGCTCTCAAAGATACCAAAGACCTCGGTAGAAGCCGCGTCAATCGACGCTCCATGTCAAGTGCAACACCGCCAGGTTGGTTCTCCAAGCCTTTTTTGTTAACTTTCCTACCCCGATCACATTCCCCTATAAAATTATACAATCTAACTGGGCTTTTGTTTTTAGATATTGCCGCGATAAATGCGTCTTCTGAGTCAAATATTGAACTGCTAAACACAGTTGTTGGCTTCCTTGCGGATATTCATGTCAAGTCTCAACACTTTCGTGACTTTGCTGTGACGTCTACTTATGTGCAAGAGCTGCTTTTCCTTCTGTTTCCTGTCGTGGTTGGCTCAGATGCAGTTAGCGCCGACGTAGAGCTACATTCCCAATCTTCCGGGCTAACGTTTGGAACGCGAGATATGGTTATTCGCCCACTTTCAAATGCTCGCCCAGTGCTACGCACTACAACGGTGGATAATTCGGAACCCAATGATGGTGGAACTGGCCTAACACGGCGTTCCTCCTTTGTTCTTGTGTCATCTGATAAGTCTCAGCACTCTCCGTCCTTGGCTCGACTCCGACAAGCTGTTGCTCCGAAATCCGAAAGCGTTAATCCCCCGCCCGCTCATTCCATTGTGCAAGGGGTATTGGAAGTTGTTGCGGCAGTTATAATTGACCAAGTGCTCACAAGAAAAGACTTCTCCGAATTGGCCCTCCACTTGGCAACCCCTCCCGGGTTCATCGAACACCAGACATATTTCGAATCCTGGGTCCTTCGGAATGTACTCTCTGAACTCAAAAACACCATCTTGTTAAATCGAAAGCTTCTCTGGGAACCTAGGGTTTTAACAAACGTCTCTAAACTATTAATTCAGCTCGTGGAAACTCTTTACGAGGGTTGGTTTATAGAGGGTGCAACTTCTATCTTAGAGTTTGCTGGGCCAATCCTCGAATATTTGCAGCAGCCCGAGGTTGCGAGTATGAAGAGTATTCGGTTATGTAGCCAGGCAATCTCCTCTATCCGTTCGGTGGTGTCGCGTACCATTTTGCTTCGGCTCTCTGAGGCAGAAGACTCTGACGTAGTCGACTTTCTCAAAAAGCTAACGTATTGGCAAACAATAATTCTGCCCACCGAAGATCCCCAGACAGAATATTTACCTTTAATATGCTATCTCCTCTATTCTAAATTGGTCACAGACGATGAAGCTGTTCGGTTGGCTACAACGAACTTGTGGCGGTTGCTTTTGGTACAGAAACCGTCTGAAATGTCAGCACTCCTGAACTACGCAAGTTCCTCCCTTCACAAACGCCTGTCTTCCGGTTTCCAAAAGCTTGTTGGTTTAGATGACGCTAGCTTCCTACGCTGGGTTGATGACCAACGGGATGATCTTGATTCGTTTTTCTTCGGGGCTCTGTCCAAAAACTGGGAAAACTTCGTCCGTGACGAAAACAATAAAACAGAGGAGCGTGCTCGAGTGAGGCTTTCCAAGCGAAAGGACAAATTAAAGCTGTGGAATCAAGTTGATACAGCCCAGGAGGAAGTTATCCGCAAACATGAAACCACCTTTGACCACTGGACATCCAACATCTTCACCTCTGAACACCTTAAACATCAACGAACCTTGCAAGATCAGCAGGACAATTTCTCCTTTTTATCTTTAGCTTTTGCCAAAATGTACCGTGATTTGAGGCGAGATAACGGGATTCTAGCGGGAACCAGTGAAACCAAATGGCGTCTTGACCAAACTGAGGGCAGGGATAGGATGAGACTGCGAATAACTCCGGACGACACGGCCGGAGCGCAAAATTACCAGCCAAAGCGCAGAACGTCGCATGAGCCTCCTAATATTAAACTAGACACACGAGTCCGCGCTATTGGAAAGGACCTTCTGGGTGTTACACCCACTACTGCGGTTGCCGAACCTTCCGAACCTGAGCCTCAAGTTGAAACTCCAACTGAGGTCCAGAACAACGACCCTGATGACAGATCTGGCCTTGAGGAAAGTTTTGAAATGATTGAGGACCCTATGGATGGGCAGGATGATTATGAGGATAAGAACAGGAAGGTCATGAGAAGTCTTCATCGGGGAGATCAAGTTCAGCATGTTTGTAATGTCTCTAGAATTGTGGGACTAGAAGCGTGTGAGGGACTTCTAATCCTCGGGAAAGATTCAGTCTATATTCTGGATAACTTCTTCCAACGGGCTGATGGTGAAGTCGTCAACGTTTGGCAAGCGTCTCCTGAAGAACGAGATCCCTATGTCCGCATGATTTCTGGCCGCGAATCAGATGATCGACGAGTAAATAACGGAGAACACGGAACAAGGAGCTGGAAATGGTCCCAGCTAATTAGTGTATCGAAACGGCGATTTTTGTTCCGCGATGTTGCACTAGAAATATTTTTTGCTGACGGTCGAAGCTATTTGCTCACTATGGTCTCTCCCACGCTTCGGGATGAGTTATACTCACTTCTCTCGTCTCGCGCACCTCAGATAACCGGATCCGGAAACGCATCGCAGACCGAAGAAATGTGGAGATTCGAAGCCTTGCGCAATCAGGAGGAGAACCCTCAGTTCTTCAGAGCGAAGATTGCTAACGTGTTTAACCAAAACCCTACCAACCCTGCTACTCGAAAATGGATTAAGGGCGAAATGTCGAATTTTCACTATCTAATGTTTGTTAATACCATGGCCGGACGGACGTTCAATGACCTGACACAATACCCCGTATTCCCATGGGTTCTTGCCGATTATACAAGCGATGAGCTAGATCTGACAAACCCTAAAACTTTCCGTGATTTGTCGAAGCCGATGGGATGTCAAACACCCGATCGGGAATCAGAATATAGGAGCCGATACCAATCCTTTGCCGAGATGGGCGACCATAATGCACCTCCATTTCATTACGGGACGCACTATTCTTCAGCTATGATTGTGACCTCGTACCTCATCCGCCTTCAGCCATTTGTAAAGTCTTACCTGTTATTGCAAGGAGGAACATTTGACCATGCTGATCGGTTATTTTATTCAATCCCTAAGGCATGGGAATCCGCATCCAAAACCACCATGACGGATGTGAGGGAATTGATCCCCGAATTTTTCTATCTGCCCGAATTCCTGGTAAATTCGAACAAGTATGATTTTGGGCTCAGACAAAACGTGTCTCAGTCGATAGATAATGTTGAGCTGCCTCCTTGGGCTAAGGGAGATCCAAAAATATTTATTGCCAAACATCGGGAAGCCCTCGAAAGCCCGTACGTCTCAAAAAACCTCCATCAATGGATTGATCTAGTATTCGGCAATAAGCAGAAAGGCGAAGCCGCTTTGGAGGCAGTGAATGTGTTTCACCATCTATCCTATCAAGGCGCTAAAGACCTGGACACTATCGACGATCCCGTCGAGCGATTGGCTACGATAGGCATCATCCATAATTTTGGACAGACTCCACATCAGGTGTTCCAAAAACCTCACCCACAGAGAGAGGAGGTAGCTCATAAGCAGAAACGTTTGGATACGGCGGCAGAGTCTCTAACTCGCTTGCCTTTCACGTTGCTCGGTAAGCCGATTTAGTGTCTAAAACAATGTTTCCATGCGACTAACAAATCTTCTAGATAGCGAAGAGCGAGTATCATCCCTGTTATTCTCGTGGAAACAAGATCGACTACTCTGTTCGGCTGCGTTCAGGCTCAATATTCCACCGAATTATGACAAGTACATCGAATGGGGTTTCTCTGATGGCAGTGTTAGATTCTATGCCGCTGATAGTAGGAAGGTATGTATTCATGTTTGGGAAAGTTGTCTCGTTGGCACATTGCTGGGGGCTAATTTAGCTATTTGTTTCAAGTTGATCGGCCATTTCGAGCACCTCCATATAGGTCAATTATCTGGTGCCCTATTTGCAGATTCTCAGACCCTAATCACGTCCGGGACGGATTGTACAGTCTCGGTATGGTCGTTTACATCGACATCGAAGTCGGCAGATCTTCACCCGAAAGCTACGCTATTTGGGCACCGGTCGTTGGTCACGACTCTTGCGGTTTCGAGATCCTTCAGCACAGTCTTGTCGGCGTCCAAGGATGGAAAAATAATGCTATGGGATCTAAATCGTCTGGAATTTGTGCGGTCGTTGCCGAACCGAGGACCTGTCGATGTAAGTTTTCTGTATATTCAACAAATCTACGCGTTCCACCTTGAAGTTTTTTTCTTTTTTCTTTTTTTCTTTTTTGTTTTTTCTGTTTGTCGTTTATAATTAATCTAATCACGCGGATCGCGAAATAGTGTGCGCGCATCAACGATGCCACCGGGAACATACTCGTCTGCCGTGGAAATCGTATCAGCCTCTATACACTAAACGGGGCATTGCTCCTTGACCAAGCGGTGTGCGAAGAGGCTGATGATTGCATATTATCCTGCGCTTTCTACGAAGGGGTCAGTAACGAATGGCTAGCACGGGAGCTATTATTTACAGGGCACAAGCGCGGAGTCGTCAATGTAAGTCTTTTTCTTTCTTCTCTTTTGTTTCTTTTTATTTGTTTTGTTTGTGCGAGATATCCGTAAAAAGCTAACAACCCTGTGTAGATCTGGAGTAAAACGATCCGGAATGGCCGATTCGAGCTCGATCTAATCCGCCAGTTACACCATGTGGACAACGCCCGCGGAGACGGAGCCAGCAATGCCCCTGCGGGTATTAGCTGTATTTTACCATTGGCACAGTCAGTTTATACTGGAGACGAGGCTGGGCGAGTTGTAAGTTCCCCCTCTTATCTTTCCTCGTTCACCACTTACCTGGTTCCGTTGTTTTCTATATATTTAGCTCTGGGTGCAATTTACTAATTTATCGTCTGTTCTTCAAATAGTATGAATGGGACTGTGTGCAGCGTCATTAAAGATGGATATTTATCTCTATATCGATTTGGTCCAAGATCCACTGGATGGACCTACTTGCGCCTAACATGTAGATCTGGCATGTTCAAGATTATGATTTTATGACGGGCACGGCCTTTTTCATTATATATCTATAACTGGTCGACCAAAGATGCGACGCTCTATTATGCCACGACACGCGATGCCACGTTTATGTATGCCTGATTTCTCCGTCTTTTGTGTTACTTTTTCCTTGTGTCGTTCTACCGTTGGCTTGTTTTGCTCTTTCAAGCAGTTGTGTGTCGGATAAAAAGTACTTTGTAGATAAAAGGCTATCTCGTTGGCAGGCCACGAATGCATGAATATACAGTCCTGTACATATATAAGTTAAACATACGGCTCCGGTTGCCGGAAGCAATATATGTATATTATTGCTTGAGCCTTAAGCAACAGCAGGGGCTGTCCACCGCGCCCCACCGCAGCAAATAGTGCCGAAAATGACGAGCGCCGAACAGTGCTTTGGCATTATCCGTACTACTACATCAAGATCTTGGTTTTGGACCAGGATCCAGTATTCTTCCTAGGCAATGATGTAACAAAACTGGGGCCTAGACATCCCGAAAGTGCGTGCTGGAGCTCGAAATCACCACCCTGTAACAAAAGCTATACTCACAGGCGCAGAGAATGATGCACAACCAAGCGGCGCCTTGTATGCAATGCTTGTCATGATTTGTCATTGTATACAACTCTACCTGAGGTTACTCAGGGCCCAAGACTGCATTTCTTTTTTGTATTTTATTGTAGCTTCAAGGTCTCTTTATGCGAACACTGAAGCCACAGTCCTGCTCGGAGCACAGTAGCCCGGGATGGCGCCCCAGAGCCAAACGCAGCATTTCGTAGATGGACCTGGGCTTGCCACTGTCCTGTATGTGAACGATGATACGCAAGAGAGGGCTGCCAGTTAACTTGTACACATATGTATACCAACTGCAGACATGTTACTGTGAATGTTCCCTGCTGCTGGGCGAATTTCCGCTACATTGATATATCAGATTATCATGCCGCTTGATTAGTCACCGCTGACCAGTTTTTGGGTTTCGGTGGCGCCGCCGCTGTTCCCCAGTGCATCGCCGGCGTGTATCTGATACCTAGCCTCCCCGCCAAGCACCGCAGCAGCCACGGGTCGCAGGTACCCCTCCATTATGGCTGCCCCACCAAACGCCAAATGCCGCCGCCATCCATCACTTGCTATTTATTATCTTCAATTCTTCTTCTCTCCAACTTTTCAGTCTGTCTCTGCTCCCCATATTCGCAACCTCACTCACAATCCCGTCCTTTTCGCTTCTTTTAACTGGCTCAGAAGATCAGCTAGAATACCCTCTCTACGCAACTCCGCCGCTTTCATCGATACTCCTTTTCATCCATCATGTCATCCTCTCTCGATCAATTGAAGGCCACCGGCACGGTAAGTGATATCCCTTGCCACTCCACTTTTGCTCATAGGAGAATGGACAGGAGAATGAGACGAATTTGGGAACTGACTCTGTCTTCTGCTTTCTGCCCGTTTTAGACCGTGGTCTGCGATTCCGGTATGTCATATCCCTCCAATATCAATTCCCCGCAACCCTAGCTCTTAAAGCTAGCTATGGAATTTCTGGCTAACATAGAACCCTCTGGATTTTTAGGTGACTTTGCAAGTATGTCTTACCAATCTACGTCTCTATCCGTCTTCTGCACTATAAGGACTGTTCCCTGACAAATTCGCAACAGCCATCGGCAAATATAAGCCGCAAGATGCCACCACCAACCCTTCATTGATCCTCGCCGCTTCGAAAAAACCAGAATATGCCAAGTTGATCGACTCCGCAGTCGCCTACGGAAAGGAAAATGTACGCAACCAGCATAATATACCTAGTTTTGCTGTTGATTACTCTTGCATATGTATATATCCGGAGCTTCAAGAGCTGACACGGGTGGCAAAAAACTATAGGGCAAGACACTCGACGAGAAGGTCGATGCTACTCTCGACCGTCTTTTGGTCGAGTTTGGCAAAGAGATCCTGCAGATCATCCCCGGCAAAGTTTCAACTGAAGTGGATGCCCGCTTCTCCTTCGATACCAAAGCCTCCGTCAACAAGGCTCTTCACATCATCGAGGTATGTTTCGATGCCAATCCATTGTTATATTAGGCGGAAGCTAGATCGTTAAAGTAAAAAAAAAAAAAAAAACTAACTCAATCGCGCTTTTGCACTAGCTTTACAAATCCGTTGGCATCCCCAAGGAGCGCATCTTGATCAAAATCGCTTCGACATGGGAGGGCATCCAGGCCGCCCACATTCTTCAGTCACAGCACGGCATCAACTGCAACCTGACATTGATGTTCTCGCTCGTCCAGGCCATTGCTGCCGCTGAAGCTGGCGCATACCTCATTTCCCCCTTCGTCGGCCGGATCCTCGACTGGTTCAAAGCCGCCATGAAGAAGGACTTCTCCCCCGAGGAAGACCCTGGCGTTAAGAGCGTGCAGAGCATCTTCAACTACTACAAGAAGTACGGCTACAAGACCATCGTCATGGGCGCCTCCTTCCGGAATACCGGTGAAATCATTGAATTGGCCGGATGCGACTACCTGACCATCTCGGTACGTCTTATATAAAATATATCTCCCTCCCTTTCCCCCTTTTTAAGAGTAAAAACTGGGCCTAAACTAACACTGTTCCAACCCAGCCCAACCTCCTCGAAGAGCTCTACAACTCCACCGCCGCGGTCCCTAAAAAGCTGGATGCCGCCAACGCCGCTACCCTCGATATCCCCAAGCGTGCGTACCTGAACGACGAGGCGCTCTTCCGCTTCGATTTCAACGAGGACCAAATGGCTGTCGAGAAGCTGCGGGAGGGTATCTCCAAGTTTGCTGCTGACGCAGTTACCCTCAGAAACATCCTCAAGGAGAAGATTGGCTCGTAGATCTGAGCCTAAAACTCTCCCCCTGTTTCCCTGTTTCCCTCTTTTCCTTCTCTCTATTTTTTTCATATATCGAAGGCAAATTGATACCTGCAATATGACAAAATGATAAGAAAAGCGATTTTTTTCTCCCTTGTAATGAAACTCTTTTAAAGATTTTTCGCCTCTTTTTATTTTATTTTACTTCCATGAGAATGGCATATTTTGGTCCGTGCGGGCTCGAATTCCACGTCTCTCTACTCCGTAACTTGGGGGCGTGGAGTAGAATCAACACCCACCCCTCATCAGTAAGTAACATACAAGTGAGATTTGATACGCCTACTGGAAGCCTCTACTCTACGCATTAGGTGTGCACGTGTAGTCAAAGAGTTATATATCATTCTACACGATGAATACTGACTTCCACAACTGCATTGAACGCATGCTACTGTATGTATGTATGTATGTATGTTAAAATCAACCCGACATCCTCTCATTCTTCATATCATCCCTTCCATTCCTCCTATCTGGCCTATCAGGGAACCCCACCCCTCCTTTGTTTTGTCCCTTTTTTGTTTTTCTGGTTTTTGGGTGGAGTTTTGGCGGGGTGGATGCATGGCACTTGCTAGATATTCTTTCCCCTCTTGTTCTGTAGCTAGCGTAGGGAACGGGAAAGATCGGAGAGGTAGGATATTGGAATGGCCGGAGAGTGGGAAACCAGGGGGTTTTTGGTTGGTGGGGGGTGGGTGAATTGCGCTTGTATTATTATTACTATTTTATTGGAGGTGGAGTGCGAGAGAGAAGGGTGGAGCGGAAGGGTGGGGTTGGGGCTGTTGGATGGATGTCATCATCGTCATCGACATTGTTGTCATCGTCAGTTGTTCGTTTGCATATTTCAAAGATGAAAATAATAAGATGATAAGAATAAATAATAGCTGGTTGTCAATGTGATGATGTTATAAAACCCCTTGCCTAACCTTTAGTTATTTATTCTTTTGCCCTAGAAAAATTGGTCACCCCCAACTCCTGGCTAGCCGTATTCTCCAAACCTTTCGCTCCAACATCTTGATTCGTAGCCATCCACCACCTCCCCCGTTCCGCAAACTGGCTTTGCAGTAATATAACCCAGAATTCCACATACTATAGCCACAGGAGCTATTGTAGCGCTCCCCTTTATGCGAAGGGAAATGTGAATAACAGAAAAAGCAAAAGCAAAAGAAAAACAGACATTAGCAAACGCTCAAAATCATGGAAATCCGACTTAACAAAAAATGAAAAAAAAATATCATATCGAACTGGGGAATCACATAATCACGATCCACCCCCTCCCCCCCCTCTCACCCCCGGCCACTACGATCCCGTCCGCACGTGGGGTTTAATTCTCGCAAAGCGAAAACTCCCTGTGCCTAAAATGCCTATCCTGCTCCGTAACCCTCGCCGTCCTCTCCGCCATCAACTCCACCCTCAACCGCTTCGCCTCCTCCATGCTAAATGGGAAATCCGTCTTGCTGCCATTGCCCAAAATCGCATCCACCAACTCCTTGGGCAATTTCTTCAGCGCCCCCGTTGATTCTATGTGCTCCTTCCACCAGTCACGGCGCTGTGGGGGCACGTTTGCCGTCGAGATGATGCGGATATGCGGGTCGATGAGGAAGAGGGTTAGGATCTTGCGGTGGCCGGGTTTGGACTTATCGACCAGCTCGAAGGGCTCAACGCGGTGCTGGAGGGTATTGGGGAACGTGAGGAGGCGGCCTTGGGAGCACTCGACGCTACCCGGGATTTGGGTTGCGGAGGATAGGGTGTGTTTGCCGAAGATTTCGGGCAGGAAGTCTGGGTCTTCGCCGCGGCTATTTTTGATTTTTTGGTTTGTGGCGCATTGTTGGCGGAAGGTTATGTGGCCACTGGTAATGTTGTGATTGTCGTAGTAGTAGAGCGCTGTTGCGCATATGTGTTCATTCTGGTGGTTTGTCAGAAAACGGAGTTGTTCGTTTCAAAAGATATGCCTGATAAACTAGGTGGAGTAAGCTTTGATACTTACAAGTTGGCCTTCGACATGCCAGACACCGCCGTTATATTTTGGTTTTTCAGGAGTTAGGTGGATATTTGCAAGTTTCACAATAACTTGCAAGCCAGTCTTGCGGTATTGTTTCTTCAAATCCACAGACCCTGGTGACAGTGACGGTGTCATCGTAGGTTCGAACTTTCTAGGTTCTGGTAATACATATCCAGATTTGGTCACTGAGCGTTTCGGTTTTCTAGGTCCATTTTCGCCTTCTCGAGACGGAGAAAGTGAGCTTTCCCTGACGCATATATCGTAGTTAATACGTCGAGTATATTCGGCACTTAGAGAGGATAGGGTTCTATTCCATAGCGGGATTGCACGAGATATCACCTTCTCGATGGTTTCGTATAGATCTTTATGTTTCTGGGGATGGAGGTTGTTGATATAGCTTGTTATTCGACATGGTGGAGCAAGAGATGCTGCTGCAACTTTTGAAGGGTCCTTCGGATCTAGAGGCAGATAAGAGCCCTTCTCGTCAAGAAACTCGACATTGCAAGGTAGCCATTGGAATTTTTGGCTATATATCTTGTCTTTCCAGAAATTGCCTGCCCAGCCGGAATGATTATCTAGCTTTTCATCAAACACAGTGTATTTGTCTCGCGGTACTGGAAGTGTTTCTCCAAGACCGCAGCTGGCGATGCAGTCGCCCAACCCTAAGAGCTTCTCGCGAAGGATACGCGTCCGGCCATAGACAAGGGGGAAGAGCGACGGGTGCACTAAATTCAGGACCTGTTCATTCGTGGAAGGGTGGTAATCTTTGAGATTCTCTGGCACATTCTCCAGTTTCAAAACCCCATTTCTCAACACCTGGTTGACTGATTCCGGAACAGCCGTGTCTGATTTGACGACTCCTCCGTTAAATACGTCCACAAGCCCGTATTCATGATAAATCCTTGTTTTGTAGCGAATTTCGTCGATTACCCATTTTGCCATAGCCTCGGAGAAACCATAGTTTCCCGTTAACATTTCCTTCCGCCACTTCTCTACGGTGGTATCATCAGAGACCTATTGTAAAGATCAGTAAAAGGTGTGTTTGCGGTGGACGGTCACTTGCTGCCGATGAGGAGGAGGTTCGTAGTAGAATGGATTGTTGGGTATTGGGGAGGGGGAGGGGGAGGGGGAGGATTAAAGGTAGTGGTATAATGATGAAATAACCAGACAGGAAGTACAGCAACGCCCGCATAACTTAAGGGATATATAGTTCCAACCTTCACGTTCCAGTTAGGCTTATCCGTGATTTCGTTCATGATCTGGACCATCGTGTTTTCTCGAGTCGTCAAGGCTGGGTATCTGTCAAATCAATACCTAGCATCGCAAACCGGGAACCATGGATTTACCTCAAATTATCATCGAGCGCATCTTGATAGTTCAAAGCATTTGGGAAACGGCCTCTCTGTATGCCCTGGACGTGAAGGATATGAAGCCTAGGGGTTCGTCCGTCCATGCTAGCACGCGGGGTTGCGAGCGGGGTGCTCGTCGGGGTAGGCTCCCAATTCAGCGGCAGCGTGAACCCTGGAAGACGAAAATGAGCATTGTCTGGCAGGTCTTCCTCCCAGTCTGAAAACTGAGAAGAGCCTGTATCACTCATTTTGAAGGCAAAGGTATCAAAAAATATGCTGACAAGATAGTAAAACTCTAGGTTCTAGGTAGCTATTTAGGGTGATGAACAGCGGGGAAAAGTCGGCGGAGTCTAATCGTGCCTTGATAAGCGTAAAAATAAAGTGGCTAGCGACTTCCGATAAAATAAGGGGCATCGCTGCAAAATCCTTTGCTAGGTTTTATTCCTGGGCACTCGGCGGCTGGGTTGACATCAGTCGCCGTATCATTCCAAATTTGACGCCCGTCCAGCGCATGAATCGGGAATCAGCCAATCGTGGCACTCACTAACCCCACTGAGAACAATAGGATGTTCCTTCCTATTGTTCTTTTGTTGCAGGGATGTCAAGAAGCGGCCACCAACGACCAGCGAAAATTGTCCGTTGGACTGTATTCAATTTTCCCGGGCGCCAAACGAATCCTGAGATCACCTGTGGACTCTTTGCTGGATGGTGATAGTTATTGTTTGAAATTCCCACAAAATGGTGCGAGAACATCTCGTTCAGATGGCTGGAAATCTCGCGGGGCTGGTATTGCGCTAGTCTTGTCACATTTGCCCTCCAACTGGGACTTGGCTGTGCTTCCTGTTCTTGGCTTGTTGATATCAACAAAAAAAAAGAAATTAGCGTAACATGTAGATTTGCAACGACTTGCCCTATCTAGCGTCAACAACAACTTGGAATGGTTCAATAGCGGTCCCTGTAAAGGAAGAGCCGCACCATTTAACCATTTAGCGTTGATGTTAAACGCTTAGTCGATGCCCTCAGTCCGAGTTTATCAGATCTGGTGTGTGGTAAAGCTGTCGACACCTTGGAAATTCAGGTATCAGCTAGTGGTGGGGTATGCACATGACGAAGGTGCTGGATAGATTTCCCTTTCACTTCCACTTTTGGGTTTCAATATTTTGAATCCCCAAAACTCACATATGGTAAGCTGAGTTGACATGCCCTCGCAGGGAGGGAATGACCAAAGTGCCTCGCCGTGAGAAATACCGCACAGGCACAAGCGGAGGAGCCTGAATGGAGGGGCAAATGAGTTCGACTCGCCAGACATAGGTTTGAACGACGGAGGAAACACAGCAGGCTTCATAGTCAAGGCTGGGACAAGACAATATATGCGATCCTGTTTTGACGATAGCAATCCGGTTCTTTGGTCTGCGGGAACAGGTATCTGGAGAAATATCCGTCCATGATGTCCAAGTTCAGCAAACTCTCCCCGTCAGCAGGTAAGACATATTGAGAAACATAGCTACATGGATCCCCGCTTGCTAAATTTCTCCAAATGTCGGCCCAGATTGATAAGGAGGATCCGTCTGTCGTCCCGACACCATTGAGCATCCCCTTCGGTCACCTGAAGCCCATCCAGCGCCCACGGTACAGGAGCAACCATCCAGGGGCAAGAGCATTGAACGTGATGGGATTTTTGCTTCTTCACGGGAACATAATATGGGAAGATTGACGTAGATGGGAGACCATATATTGAGCTCCGCTCCAGATAAGGGAGGATCATCTTTGGGTAAAAGTAGTGTGGTAACTACAGCGAGATATAGATATCTACTTCATAAAGTATCCTGTGGGCGAATGCGGGCGGAAAATGACCATGCTGCAGTGTTATCTCGACTTTGAACGAGCATATACAGCCAGCAAGCCGGAGACTGATAGAGAAGATGTCAAGATGAACGTTTGATATCAAACCGTGGGATGTCGTCGCTCGTCCTTATAAAGAGATCTATTGATACCCGGAAGAGGAAAGGCCGCAAGCTCGGACTCCCGCGCGGATGGCTGTGTCACGTGAGATAACGTCATCGAGCCTCGGCCCGTCGATGGCGGGGCGGTTAGTCAGCATGCCCCTCCTGAACAGGAAAATGACATCGGCAACATGTTATTATTACTGGGACCTGGATTCTCTTCGCTTCTTCTTCTTCATCTTCCTGCTCTTCTTCTCTTTTTCAATTGCACGAATTCATCCCCCAAAAGCCCTCTCCATCCAACATCTCACCGGTTGTATCCGTTGTTTTAATAAGTACTATCCAATACCGTCAAAATGGTCAAGGCCGGTAAGCGTTGTTTGGTTATTTCCTTTTTCTTCGAACTCCTATCCCGGCCCTTGCCCCGCCATCCCGTCCGATCTACTGAGGTTGCCTCAAGAGGATGCGCGATGAACCTATCAACCAGCCTTGCACTTTCATCCAAGGTCCCCCAGTTCTCGAAGTCACCCAATGGGAGAACCTGGCGGATCGGTTGGAATCTTGCCTGGCCGTGGAATGGCCTCGCGAAGCCATGAGCATATTTCCAAGCTATACCCCTGCCCCGTGATGGCACTACACTCAATTCCACCATTATAAAACAGCCTTTAAATATGTCCGTGACACTTCTAAGCTAACCTTTGACCGCTGTCCGGTCTTATCCTGCAGTCGCTGTTCTCCGTGGTGACTCCAATGTCAAGGGCACCGTCACCTTCGAGCAAGCCTCTGAGTCATCCAACACCACCATCTCCTACAACATCTCCGGCAATGACCCAAATGCTCAGCGTGGTTTCCACATCCACCAGTTTGGGGACAATACCAATGGCTGCACCTCTGCCGGCCCTCACTGTACGTCCTTAACCCCGCCATTTTATTGACATCTTAAAAGTATCCCATGTATCCGGATATATGTGTATCCACTTTCAAAGACTAACCCCTGGCCCCATCACAACAGTCAACCCCTTCGGCAAAACTCACGGTGCCCCAAAGGATGCCGAGCGCCACGTCGGAGACCTAGGCAACATCACCACTGACGCACAAGGCAATGCCGTTGGCACCATCGAGGACCCGCTGATCAAGCTCATTGGCGAGCAGAGCGTTCTCGGAGTAAGCCCGCGCCTACCCTCCCCACCTCGTTTTTCTAACTCCTTGGGATTGTTGGTGATTACTAACTCGGGAATTCTTTGAATGAAACAGCGTACCGTCGTCGTCCATGCTGGCACTGATGACCTTGGGCAGGGTGGCAATGAAGAGTCCAAGAAGACCGGCAATGCTGGTCCCCGCCCCGCTTGTGGTATGTACTGTCATATCCCGCGTCCTCGCTTGGGGCATGATGCCGTTGTACGTGCTAACTTTATCTTTCCTTTCTTCACAGGTGTCATTGGCATCACTGCATAAATGGATCCTAGGTCAGCCCCCGCAGAAAACGAAGCATGGTATGAAAAAAATTAATTGGCGGGTGAGAGCGGTTCAGTTCCCAGTTTCCAAAATGTAAAAAATATTATACCACCACACATATCTTCGTTGTGAAGGGAAAATGAATATTATTATATATCTCTTTCGTGCGGGAAACAAAGGAGAAGAAGACGACCTAGTTAAAATTGTCAACATTAAGCTCCTGAGTAATTTAGGCTTCCAGCTGTAAAGTAAAATATAAATTGAATGGCTACAATAATAGGAGCCGTCCAATATACTTTTACTGTCACCGGATAAGGGTGGACATGGTAGGATGGTATGCTAGGGCTACTAAGATTCCTCAGGCAGAAAGAATGGCTTGAGTCAGCTGCACGTCATAAAAGTCTTCAGACACCAACCTACCATTGAGGCATAAGGGGGTAAAATCATCGAGAATGAAAAAGAAAATATATAAAATTACTTTGAAGAAACCTTTTGCACACAGGATTACTTCAATGACATTCATCACACGCGGTGCACCCTTTTAACCCACTTTTCCACGACCCAGTTTCTTGAAAAGGGGGAACGAGTGCTTAGGAGGGCCGGGAATTGTTTCCGCATGACCGGAGGGATAAGGAGGATGTCTGTAAACGGGCGGTGTTGCAGGATGTGCGGGTCGTATTGCCATGCAAGACATGATAGGGCTGGTTGGATTTGATGGGCGATGGTTGTAGGTGCATGTATATACGTGCTGGTGGAAGATAATCGTATGCACTGCACGTACGTAAGGGGGGTACACCACGCTTATATTTGTGCAGGATCCGCGGAGCGCCCTGTTTACGTTGGCTCATTGGGTAAGGTGAGAGAGAAGGAGGGAGGGAGGTGTGGTGTATTGTCCATCTTTGAGGTCGTTGATCGTATGCGTTGTCCTGGACGAAGAAGAGGAGGGCAGTCGGTTGTCGTTCTGACGACTCAATTGGTGGCTGGGAGCCCCAATGTCCCACAACCGTATACATGTTGCCCCCCGTATTGGCAAGATGAACACGGTAAATCGAAAGATAGTGAGAAGTTTTAGGTATGCGTACCCAAGCTAGTTGTCGATATTCACGGGGAACGGGGCCCCTTGACCTCCGTTCTCGGCCGTAATGGCACGATGATGATGACGGCGACGTGAATGGAACTGGATATCTCACATGTTCTCACGAAGTCAGATCCCATTCAACACGTTCTCGTGGGCGCATCTAACAGTGAGGAAATTAAGACACTCATTTTGCCTCCTGGCCAGTTAGGATAAGCCCATGGTCTGGGTAGCTGCAACGGATGTACTTAGTGAAATGTTTCAGCTTGGCATCCGTGAAAAGAATAGCTGGTTCATAGAACATATTAAAAGGGAAAGCAAATTCCAATAAGCCTTGAAAATGATCGGGTTGTGCCGCAATTCTTTGGATCCAGCGGGAACAACCCAAGGGAACCGCGAGTGTACCCAAAAGAGCTTTCTGCACCACGAAGGCTGCAACGTTTTGGAGAAAATGCCACGATTCTCCAAGAATAAGCTACTCCATTCTTTCATTGGCCATATTGAGGAACGCTATAGGGATACCGCGTGTGGGCTGGACAGAAATAGTAGCAAAGTACGAAACAGGCTAAGATTGCCGTCGTATTCTGTGGATTCCGGCTTTGACGTCCGCGAGATGACTGGGGCATTGATGTCTCCGGTGGAGTTCTAGGTGATTATGTACTGTACGTGCAGAGAGTGGATGCCCGTGAATCCAATATGCTGTGTGCTGGGTCAAGGATCGGAATACACCGTCACCTAGCGGACTTGAACTAAATAAAGAGGATAAACCGCCTAGAAATACCGGGGCTCCGTAGAGAAACCCCCAGGGACCAATACTTCTTACTCCTCTGACGCAAGAATAGGGGAAAACTTGGCAGCCTCGACGGCTGAGCACGCCCAGGGTTGCCGGGGGTAGTAGTCTTGGTGGCTTTTGGTCGACAGATAATATACCGTAAGATCGACGTGACGAAGGTCTGATGACTCTGATCGCTTAAGCAGAACGGTTGAGATGCATCAGCAACTCATTCTTCATGCCGGTAACATGTGGAGTGTCAAAGCAAAATGGCATTTGAGATATAGCTGGTTGATACGTCGCAGCAGCCGTAAACAAATGCCGGAGGGTGAGATAAGGCTACCTTGTTGTGCGGGAGGTAGACGTGGGTCGAGCTCAATATTCATTGATCAAAGGGAATATATGTCTATCGCTTCGAAGGACTTTGGAAGGATTGGACGTGATGTCAAGCGACCCCGTTTTACATCGTTTAAACCCCCCCCTCTCCTTTTTTACTCCATACTCTGGGCTCGGTATTCCGGGTGTCGTGAAAGTTTCCAGCCCTGGAGCCCCAAACAAATTTCCAATGTAGTCAAAAAATTTTCTTGTAGGGTAATGAAAACGAGTGAGGTGGATTCGACGGTTGATTGTTCCCGAAAAGTTATATTTAATCGGCAGTTCGACTGGGGACGACTGAAGTCAGTCCCCGCAGGGAAGCTTAAAGGGCCGTAAACTGCGGTAGAAGGAAAAGGCGCAGGAACTTAAACTGGAGAGCATCAGGACGCCTGGGTCTGCAGATTATTAGCAATAATTGGCAGAGAATAAGAGACTGATGTCAGATCGAAATAGAAAAGCCTTCTCACTGGCCAGAGCTTACTGGCTTTCCGCCCGCCACCAGGACCACTCCATCCGTGAACAGTGGGCCAATGCGAAATGGCTCGGAGGCCCGATAGTTATGGGGTTTCACTTTGAATGTGAACGCTGAACACGCGCTTGAACCTTGGAAGGGTTCGCAACAACAGGATCTGTCCTGAAAAAGCAGCGCGATGACAAACGCACTCTATCCATTCTGGGAGGCATTTTGCGGATAGCCGACATGGGGCGGTCGTCCAGACGGTTGCGCCCAGGTCTAAATCAACTAGCTGCAGCCTTGTTAGTCATTCCCTTGCATAAACAGGTGGGTGGCTTCAAGCGCTATACCGGATTCACAATAGTGAGCAGGATCCATTGCTGGCCCTGGCTGAATGCTCGGCAGCGAGGTATATCAATCAGCGTTTTGAGTAAATTCGCGCCCCATCTGCCGAGACATGGGCCTGCACGCTGTAACTTCAACCCACTCAAAACGGAGTCCAGCTACTGCGTAAACTGCGTAGGGAGGACTTCTTGGGAGTCACTCCGTTCCTGATTACTGATCCGGAGCCTTGGGGGGATCAGCGTGCTTCAAGCTTCGACTCGCCACGGCCTCGTTTTAAGGCTGAGAGAAACTGGCGTCCCAAGCACACAAGGCGCGGCAGGCCGATGATCGTTCTGCCGTTGCGTCTGGAGGACCAATTTCCTGTCGGGGCCTGAATCCTGGTCGTTTCTCCTTGTTGATATAGATCGGTTATCCCGCCGCGGTTGAGAACTGAGCCGGTGTCAAACAAGGCCCGGCTGAAGGTTAGGCTTGATCATCTCGCGCTGCCAGTGGTTGTTTGAACGGACGTCCATCGACCAACGACGGTCGCCGTTAACATCGTTGTTAGGCCATGCCTCAACGATCGTGATGGAGCCCTCCAACTTTTACGTCCCAGCGTACGCCCCGTTGCTGTCAGGGGACGATTCGGTGCCGACGACCTTGATGCAGCAGAACAGCAGCAGCGATGAGAACCTTAAGTGGGAAGCGGGAGATCCAGCGCGTTCGCAGCCGCCGGCAGCGCAACATCTACCGCCAGTACCGCCCCCAACTGCAGTATCGCCACTCTATGGCCCCCAGCTTATTCAAACCAGCGTAATACGGAGACCGTTGCCCGAAAGTCCTCAGCTCCAGCTGCATGAGAGCAGAGAAATGGAAGCGGGCCAAACAGTTGCAAAACCGGGCTCGGTCCTCACGCTGGCCTGTTTAAATTGCCGGGCAAAGAAAATCAAGGTCTGCTGCAAAGATCACCTTAGAATATACATAACTCCCAATAGATATTGGGCGTTGATATGGACCAAGCCTGCTGACCCGATTTTCCTACGTAGTGTCAACCAGAAAATGGCGGCTGCAAGAAATGCAAACGGCTCGGGATACCATGCCCGGGGCCTGAGGTGGATGAACGAAAAAGGTTTGCTCCCACGGCGATAGCATGCTCTGTGGACCAACAAATAACATTTGACCTCTAGGCCATCTTCTAAGCGGTATATCCGGGAGCTGCACGGTCGAATTGAAGATCTCGAGAAGTCTCTTCGTGAAAGTGAGCTCCATCGCCGCATACAAGCACGCGAGATCATGACTCTGTACGAGCTCAATCAATTTCCCAGTTTTCATCCGTCGCCACTCATTCGGTCGTTCCCCGAGAATGTCATTTCGTATCTCTGCGATGGTAGATATCATATGGATGGGCGGCTAAAATACGGTGGTCCCACCTCAAGTTTACATCTGACCTTAAAAGATCAGGAAGACGGTGAGCCCTGGTCAGCCCTTGAGGCCTGGGGAGCGAGGGCCACCGGCACGCCTTACGAAGGCCGCTTTGAAGTCGACATGGACACTCAGAATTATTTACTGGACCTATACTGGAAATACCAACATACAGAGCTACAGGTATTCCACCAAGGAGCTTTCATACGCGATATGGCTGCAGGCAAAACGAACTTCTATAGCAAAACTCTGCTCTACTGCATCCTAGCATGCGCAGCGAGAATCTCGCCTCGGCCAGAAATACGTGCTTTGGTTCTTCCGCCAGATAAAGCCTACAGAGGCAAACAGGCGCCGCCGGTAAACAATTACCAGTGCCTATTTGCTGAAGCTTCAAGATTACTAGAAGAGGAAAGAAAACAACCGGGGATAACGACGATACAGTCATTACTTTTACTCTCAGTGATATACTGTGCATTTTCCAATGATATGACAGGTTTGGCACTGACAAACACAGCTTGCCGCCTTGCGATTGAGATGGGTCTCCATCGCGACAGTTCGAACGAGAACATACCACAAATGGACAAGGAAGCGCGCCATATTACTTTCTGGGGTTGTTTTGTTTTTGATAGGTATGCAATGCCGGCAACTCTCGGTTTTTCGGGTCATAAACTGATTTATGCGTGGCATCGTACATCTAGACTTTGGGGGTTATATCTTGGCCGCTCCTTTTTCTTGACGCTTGATGAAAGCGTGACCGTCCCTCGACTATCGGGGGAGAATGCTTCTTTACCATTGCACTCTCTCCTAGCTGGCTCCTGGGCTACTCTTCTAGAGCTAGTGGGGCTCATCTGTGAGAACTTGTATGTCCGCCCCGCATATATATATATAATTCTTTATTCAGCGTACCTTTTAACTAATAGGGTAATAGAAATAAAAGTCGTCAGGCAATGCCGGACGTCAATAGTTTAGGCGAACGGCTTCACCAGTGGTGCGCCCGGTTGGACCCTGAGCTATATTATAGAAAAGACGGACCTCCTTCGATAGCAGTCATGCAGTATGCAAACCCTGATGTGACCGACTTGAAAACGACAATATTGAGCTAACATACTTTCAACCGTGATTCCTAGTATGCAGTATTGTGCCGCTATCATTATATTATATCGTCCGCTGGCTGGCTTTGGAAAAGCTGACACCCGAAAGCTAGAGACCTCGGACAAATTTCGAAATATCTGCGTGCAGCATGCCATCAAAATCGCGCACTACCTGACGGACTATCGGGCCTACCATAGAAATGCAACTACCCTAAGTGGGATAGCCCTACACATTATTGAGATGGCTTGCACCGTTCTCATCTCGGACATTGCAGAAAAGCTGAAAACTACAGACGTCACCAACGAATACACTTACCTTGCCGTCTGCGTGCAGACACTCCTAGAGCTAGAACAAACATATCTAGTCGCTCAGAAGGTCCGCAAAATACTCAAGAAAATAATCAACTTATGCAATCTTGACTCGCTCCGGCTTAAAGAAATAGTCTCATATCTGGATGCTCAGTTTGAAGCTTCCACCTTCTTTGCTACGGAAACAAGACCCAACCCTCCCTCACGGATATCGTTCGTGGACGATTTCGAGAACCCTGAAACCGGTCACAGGGGCAGTTTTGATACACGGACCCAAGGAGACAACCATCCATCCACAGAGTCTTATAATCCCCTGCCTCAAAACTTGCCTGTTCCAAACCCCGCCGTTTCCGCTACATCATCATACCATCAGTTTACACAGCAAGATATTTTCCATACATACGAACTCCCGTTTGACGATACTCATCACTTTCAACAATGACAAGTGCCCCTTGCAGAGAAAAAAGGAAGAACTTCTGTGCTTTAGGCCCTAGATGCAGTGGACCATTACATGGCTAGGCTCATCCCGCGGTTCGAGGGTTTTCGCTAACCGTGGACATCATTTGGACACAACCCGTCCAAGCTTACGCCCTCGAGCGATTATCCAACCTCTAACCCTATGCTACGGGAGTAGTTTCAATGCGCCAATTTGGAAATAGGCATCATTCCATTCTGGTTCTTGGCTAAGTGAGGTGGAAGCTACGGTTTGTGGGGTATGTCCGTTTTGTGAAGAAGTATTGCACTCACGGTGTTGGTTGGAGAGATGGGCGGTGTACATACATATGAAGCATTATGGTGATGCATTCCGGGTCAATTTTGCGGATAGCCTCTGGTTTGCATTAAAATCAGTCTTCTGCAGGTTTTCTTTCAAAAAAGATATTCTTGGCAGCTTTTGGATATATTGGCCCTTCTACTGCTCTCGATCACTTTCATATGCAGGACAAAAACATCAAGCCCCGATGCATTGTTCCCAGTTAACTAGCAAATCTCTTCTTTGCCCACTCTTCCAAAGCTTCTTGGTAGCTCTTCTAGGAAGCTTTTTGGACCTTCTCAGCCGTGGCTTAAGCTCCAAATTCATAACGGCGAGGATACAATGGATGCATCCTTTAATCGGCTTTGTTAGACCGACCAACCCCATTATCCTCTACATGACGCAGGCATGTACATGTAGCTCCAGCCATCACCGCATCCATAGCAAAAAATAGTGATCCATCCATTTTCAGCAGCTCCGCCAACAATCCATCCAGGGTCCGGAGTTTGCAGCCCATCGTCGTAGTCAATTGACCAAAAGCCTCAGAACTTCGCTGCAAGGTAGCCAAGCGCAACAGCGTGGAACGAAAAGAACGAGATCCGAGGGAGGGCGGTTCTTTTGCAATTCACCCCATAATCCTAGGCTTCGCCTTCGACGGACACCCATTTTCTCGGACACCCATTTTCTTCGAGTCCAGGAAACGGCAACAGCATATTATTCTTGGGAGCATTTTGCAACACTTTTGTGGCGAATCAATCCTTTGATAAATATAATCTTGTTTGCGTCGTCTATCTGATCTGTCTACTCGTTGGCTCATCCAGGCAGCCCGACTATCCCCATGCCTGGGTATTCTTCTTGGCCCAGCGTCTCCTGAGTAATGAGATAACGTATGAGATATGTGCTTAGCAAGCCCTGCAGATCTAAACATTCAAAACAAAGAGTTGTGGCCTCCGAATATGCTCGGAATACCTCAGTTGAGAAGGTGGTCAAAAACCCATCATGTCCTCCCGCAATCCGACCCATCGACTTCTCAAAAAAACTCGACATCAATTGGAATCATAACCAAGGTGAGAAGCACACTCCTTGAAAAGCACGAAATCATAGACTAACCATCTTCTCTCACAGATGAATCTCAAACTGAAATTTCTTGCTCTGCTTATTCCGCTCGCAGCTCCGCCCGAGAAAAGCTTTCCACCTTTTATTCCAGGGGCTGTATGGAATAGAGGCCCTCTCGAAGTATGGCATTCTCACACCGATGGTGTTTCTCTCCAGATAAAGGAAGATAGCTAATGGTCTGCTTCACAAGACTCAGGAAAGGCCCGCCATTACCGGCAGAGGAGACGCCGTGCCACCGCAGCAAACCGTTTATGCAGATGTTTAACAATTGGAAAATCGGCGGATGAGTGTTGACTGGAAAGCGTGAGGTAAATCTCGAGGGTCTTGAACCGAGTCTTCTGAGGTTTTGCAAAGCACGAGGTCTATAATTGGCATTTCTGGGCGCGGAGACTCCCAGTCGGATAGAGATGGATGTTCATAATCTTCCAGATAATCAATATAGTTATTTACCTCAGGGATTATGGTAACTCAATTTTGATATTTTTCTAGTCCCGTCAACTACTAATAAAAACAACTACGAGCAAAATATATCTCCCCAGTCAAGGTTTTTATATCCGTAGCTGTACGATCGAACCAAGCAGTTATTATTAGCCAATCTCAAAAACAATATCCGCCTCACTGGGGCAAAAGAGCTCAATCAACACCAGTTACACTGGAGAAAGTGGGACTAGAATACACACAGGAGAGCTAGCCTTTGGTTGACAGGTCCTTGTCAGCATTTATTCCGCCAAACCTTCCTGCCTCTAAGTCTGACGCCAGGAAAAATGAGTAGCTGATAGGACCATGTATGCATGTACTGGGCACGGACACACCTGCACGCAGGCACATACGCTCGTATATCGTGCATTTGCCCGTAGATCTGGACAAAGAAAAAACATCGATGCAGGCATTCTCCGTCAGATAATGTACTCTTCGCGGAGCTGACTGCAGGTTGTTTTGGCATTGTGGTGCGGCGGACAAAGATATCTTGCTTACAAAGGGCATGTTAAAGCCGAGCCAGCTGGGATTTAAAGTGATCACCAACCTAGTTACAGTAGTTACAAAGCAACTTATATTTTGTTTTGCGGATGGAAAACAATAAGGCTGACGTGAACCATTTTGTAAAGCGTACCTCGGCCGATGGGATCCACCACGATAGAGCCAAGGTTGAACAGTTTGGGGGCGGTATCATTTCCTATATTTAGTTTGCAGTGAGTCTATGGAGGAGGAGGAGATGGGCATGCCTTGGATACATGGTATACCTTGATTGTCAAGCTAACAGACAAGGTAATAGACTTCTACGCTGTATTTCTAACGAGAAATTGTGTCCCCGAACCAGCGAAGCTTCCTACAATAAAACAACCGATGCTCTATTTCAATCAAGAGGGAGTTAGCTACTTAGCCCAGTTCGACATATCTTTGACACCGAGGAACGGAGTCCGAACCTGAACCAGCTTGCAGGAAACGAGAACTTGGCCCTCCAATCCGCCCTACGCAATGCCAGCTCCATTGTCCCCACCTGGGATGCTGGGTGATAAACAAACTCAGCAATTGAGCATACTAGCAGGCATCGGATTGGAGTCATAACCTTGAAATGCCAGCCGACAAGCAACGATGACTCCTACCAGTGGCGTGGAGGCTAAATGGAGCGTATCTATACCAGAGGAAGGTGGACAAATGACAATTCAGCTGAATATACCATGAATTCCACATGCTGTGATACTTGCTCGGATTCGGAACCTTCCTCGGCTTCCGAGAAAATCTGTCCCATCCATATCCTTGGGAGCCAGCGGTTCAACCGCATTCACATTCAGAGCAAGCTGCTGAGAGCACTCACAAACAGGGCAACGATGCTGACATTGATCTCACGAACCTCACGGAGTACAGGGATGGTGGTGCATTTTAGCTCCATTTCCCCTCCTTTAGCGCCCTCTACTAGAATGGCTGCCAGCTGAGGGCAGCGAGGTCTGTAGTTATATAAATGTTCACGATTCACGCATCTTCTCAGTAGCGCATCGGCCATGCCCCTACGATTGTACATACTTACAGTATATACATATTTCCCAATACGCAAGCTCTGATACCACACCGCGCATACATTCGTAAGCATGTCTGCTCCAACTATTCAAATCTTGTGCAAGCAGGACTTCACCCAACAGCACATCGTATCCCTCCCGGATGCGGAGCCGCTCCCGCCACTATCCCCATCTTCAGTGCGTGTGAAAACATCCGTATTTTCTCTCACAGCAAACAATGTATCCTACGCCAAGGCGGGGCATCTTTTTGGTTGGTGGGACGTCCACCCTCTGCCTCCCTCTGTTCCCGAGCAATTCAAGGACGCAGAGAAATACGGCCGCATCTCCGCGTGGGGATACGGGGTTGTGAAAGAGAGCAACCGCGACGATCTCCCGATCGGAAGTCTCGTGTTCGGCTATCTGCCCATCGGGACGCTGCCGGTCGATCTGGAACTATCACCGTCCACTACCGTACTCGGCCAATTTCATGAATCTAGCGAGGCCAGGGCGAAGCAATTCCCAGTATACAACGAGTACCTCACTTTATCGCCCAGCCAGGCCTCCCTCCTGTCGGATGAGTCCCAGGCCTGGGACTCCCTGTTGAGGATTCCTTTTGCGGTATCGCATAACCTCAACCGCTATGTTTTCGCGTGGGACGAAGCCAGCTTAGCTCCGCCAGCGACCTTCGGGTTCAATCCCCTTCCGCCATGGACGATGGAACATGCAGACATGAACGATGCCGTGGTTATTCTGCTGGCTGCGTCTGGAAAAAATGCAGTGACGTTCGCTCGCCAGTTGAAGTTTGCGCGGCCAGCAGGGTCGCGGCCTCGGAAAGTTATTGCTGTCACGAGCCAGACGTCCAAGGCATTCGTGGAAGCCACTGGGTTTTATGATTTAGTGTGTTTGTATGGCGATATTGGGCCTGAGGCCGCCGCCCCTGATGCCATTACCGGTTCCCTGGACAAAAACACTAAAGTGATTGTGTGTGAATTTGGGGGGCGGGGTTCATGCTTCATAGATTTGGTTACGGCGTTGAAACCACTGGCTAAAACCGTCCTTCCTATCGGTATTGGGTCAGAGCCGACGGTATCTACGCAGGAACAGGTAGTTGAGAGGATGTCACGTAATATCGCTATTGGAATGGTTCAAGTCAACGCGTCCGATGTTTTTGAGGAGGCGTCGAAGAAAGTAGGTAAGAAGGAATTTGAAGGCGAATTCTCAGACGCCTGGGCCGAGTTCCTTGATGCTGGGGGGGTTCCGGGATTGAAGATGGAAGTTGGAGAGGGAATGGATGCTGTAGGTAAAGGCTGGGACAAGATATGCTCTGGTGAACTTCGGCCGGAAACTGGCTTTGTGTTCAAGGTCTAGTGGGGGTTGCCATAATACCCAGGCCCTGTCCTGCATAGTTATGAAGGTATTGATATATATCCGGGCAAGCTGGTGGAGGAAAATCCGATAACAGAATATAGCCTTAGTTTGAAAAGGCAGCGTCCAGCACTCCAGCAATATAAACCACTCTTTTAAAAATGTCAACACCTTGGTAATTAACCTTGTTAGGCACCATAGCAGGATTGGGTTCAGATGCCTAGTACCTTACCTTACCGACCTCCATAGGCACAGAAACATTAGTTATAGCATCAATTTGTTCAATCAAGGCTCGTCAATTGGTTTGTCGAGTAGAATAGGGGAGCTCAAGGAGCATGTGACCCATCAAGCCCTAGTTATGGAAATATTTCAACGACATAACTTAAACCTCATAAACCAGTCCCACAGCATCTTTGGCCCAGTTCGAAGCTTACCTGTTTGCTCGCAGAAGCCGCCTTTCTTGATGGCTCAAAGAGTTGACGCTGGCCTCTGCACTGCTGGGCCTCCAGATCATGCAGCTGGGTGGACCTCCTCTCCCTCAAGTTCTATACATTCAGAGAAACATTGATAATTATGACCTACTATGCAAACCACTTAGAAGTTAGCCGGCCTTGCTCTCGGGGGAAACTCTGGGATTTCATGAAGTTACATCATTTTCATGACTTCGTCTATTTCTTGAAACGGTAATATTCCCCCAAAATATATAAAGTTAAACGTTGAACCAAAGACACTGAACCACTCCTGCGGGCCGAGACCGACTATTTCTCTCACGTCTTAGAAGTCTGTTTATTATATATACTTTCTTCAGAGCTTCTTCTGGTTTCAAAAAGAAACCCAATGAGCTGAAGGTTCCTACCATACCACGGACCTTTCGTCCTGACCGGTTCCCGCCGTTGCATTTGAATTACAACAACCGGACCGCATAAAGTATGGATTCTTCCAGACTGCGTCCTGGCGACCTATCAATTTGTTCCATGCGACGCTGAAAGGCCTTTAGAAGTTACGAGCCGAACACATATTGACTGAGTTAGGTGAATTTTTTGAGCCTCTCATTAGGCACAAGTACATATGGTCTTTCACTTTTACATATACAGTATATTTCCAACAATATTAGTTCAGAATGGGGTCAAGGTCTACAGCTCCAAATAAAGAGGCGGGTGATATGGGGATATAGACACTATACCTACTCGCTCTCTCTTCCTTTCTCTCGCTGTCCTACAAAGGATAAAAAGTGTCCCATCACATGATTGATATTGGCGGTTTCTTGCGCATAGCTTGACTTTTTCCTGTACAATATAAATTTATCTCGAGACCTGATTGAAAACTATATATCTAAAAGTAAATATCTTCTAACTCCCATCCATGGCTCGGCTCCTGGACGCTCTCTCGCTGGTCTGGATCCGCTTGTGGCTAACTAAACCTTGCTGGTTGCCATCTTTAGCTCGAGGGCCGAACCCCACAAATATGTAACCCGATCAATTTATGTCAAGCTGGCCAGTACTCGGCGGGCTCACGACATCAACACTCCCACCGCACTGCTCACCGAGTATTCATTTCTCTCACAACCATCCTACTTCTTCCTATATACCTACCCGTTTGGCTCCTCCATCCCCTACCCCGATCCTGTCCAGTCCACCGTTGAACTACTATCACCATGTCTCTCCTGGAAGCCCGCGTCAAGACTATTCTGTCTGGCGACACCCTCGTCTTGACACATGTCACCAACCGTAGCCAGGAGCGGACGTTGAGCTTGGCCTATGTCTCCGCTCCGCGGTTACGAAGGGAAGGCGATGAGGTAAGTCTATGATTCCGCCTATTTTCTCCTTTCCCGGGGCCCTGTGTGACTCCCTATTGCCCCTCTGCCGTTTAAGAAGCTCTACGCTAACATAAGAATCCTACTTTGATTCGACTTCTCTCGACAGCCATTTGCCTTCGAATCTCGAGAATTCCTCCGCGAACTGCTCGTAGGCAAGGTCATTAAGTTCCAGGTGCTCTACACCATCCCCACCACAAAACGAGATTACGGCATCGTGAAACTCCCCAATGCCCAGGAACTGCCCGAGCTCTGCGTTGCGGAAGGATGGGTCAAAATGCGCGAGGATGCGGGCAAGCGGGAAGAATCTGAGAATACTGTGGCGCTGCTGGACAAGCTGCGGGATCTTGAAAACCGTGCCCGGACAGAATCCAAGGGCGTCTGGGCGTCGACTGGCGGGAATCTCGAAACAGCCTACGAAGTGCCAGACCCAAAGGCACTGATTGAGAGCGAGAAGGGAAACCAGATTGATGCAGTTGTGGAAAGGGTACTTAGCGGCGACCGCCTGCTGGTCCGGTTACTTGTCGCCCCACATAAACATATTCAGACTTTGGTTGTCGTTGCAGGTATCCGTGCCCCGGCTACGAAACGGACAAACGCAGACGGCACAGAGCAACCGGGTGAACCCCTTGGAGAACAGGCCCAGCAGTTCGTGGAACTCCGGCTACTTCAGAGGAAGGTCAAGATCTCGCTGCTTGGCCTGACACCGCAAAATCAACTCGTTGCCAACGTCCTGCATCCCAATGGCAATATTGCGAAGTTCCTTCTCGACGCTGGCCTCGCCAGATGTGCCGACCACCACTCTACTATGATCGGAAAGGATATGGCTATTCTACGGCAGGCCGAAAATGCTGCTAAAGAAGCTGGGAAGGGATTGTTCCTGGGCCTCGCTCCCAAAGCCGGCGTTGGTGCTGCCCAGACGGATTACGTTGTGAGTCGAGTGTTCAGCGCAGATACTATTTTCGTGCGAACGAAGACTGGAAAGGATGAGAAGCGGGTGAGCCTCAGCAGCGTCAGGCAGCCAAAGCCGTCGGACCCTAAGCAGGCGCCTTTCGTCGCGGAAGCCAAGGAATTTATGCGCAAGAAGCTCATTGGCAAACAAGTCAAAGTAAAAATTGACGGCAAAAGACCTGCATCGGAAGGCTACGAGGAACGGGAGGTTGGTACAGTCATTTCGGGAAATACAAACATGGCATTGGCCCTCGTGCAGGCTGGCTACGGCTCCGTCATCCGGCATCGTCGGGATGATGACGACCGGTCTCCCGATTACGATGCTCTACTACAAGCAGAAGAAGCAGCTCAGAAAGAGGGCAAGGGAATGTGGTCACCCAAACCCCCAACAACTAGAGCGCTTCAGGACTACTCCGAAAATGTACAAAAGGCTAAGATTCAGGCTTCCGTGCTCCAACGGCAGAGAAAGGTGCCTGGTGTCGTTGACTTCGTAAAATCCGGCTCCCGATTCACCATCATACTTCCAAAAGACAATGCTAAACTCACTTTGGTCCTTGCTGGCATCCGCGCGCCCAGATCCCCGAGAAACCCGGGAGACAGCGGAGAGCCTTTTGGGCAAGAAGCCCATGACTTTGCCTATCGAAGATGTATGCAACGCGACGTTGAAATTGACGTCGAGACAATCGACAAGGTCGGGGGTTTCATTGGTAGCCTTTACATCAACAGAGAAAGCTTTGCCAAGATCCTCGTTGAAGAGGGCCTTGCTACTGTCCATGCCTACTCTGCTGAACAGGGAGGTCACGCGACAGAGCTCTTCGCGGCAGAAAAGAAAGCGAAAGAGGCACGAAAGGGCCTGTGGCATAATTGGGATCCCAGCCAGGATCTAGAGGAGGACGAGGCTGCTGCCGTAGGCGACACCAATGGCGCAGACACTGGAGCAGAAGCGTCCCAGCGAAAGAAAGACTACCGCGACGTGATGGTTACGAACATCGACGAAAATGGTAAATTAAAGATCCAGCAAATAGGCGCCGGCACCACAGCCCTCACGGAGATGATGAGCGCCTTCCGAACCTTCCACCTCAACAAGGCCAATGACACTCCCCTCCCCGGCCCTCCCAAGGCCGGGGAACTGGTCGCAGCCAGATTCACGGAGGACAACGAGTGGTACCGCGCGAAGATCCGGAGAAACGATCGGGAAGCCAAAAAGGCGGACGTCGTGTACATCGACTACGGCAACTACGAGACCGTGCCCTGGACCCGTCTCCGCCCGCTCACGCAGCCCCAGTTCTCCGTGCAAAAAGTTCGGCCCCAAGCCACCGACGCAGTCCTGTCCTTCCTGCAACTCCCCGTGTCTCCCGAGTACCTCCGCGATGCCGTAGGATACCTTGGCGAACGGACATTTGATCGCCAATTAGTTGCGAATGTCGACTACACCGCACCCGATGGTACCTTGCACGTCACTCTGCTCGACCCATCCGAATCGAAGAGCCTCGAGCAAAGCATTAATGCCGACGTGATCAGGGAGGGTCTCGCAATGGTGCCGCGCAAACTCAAGGGGTGGGAGCGATCCGCAACTGAGACGTTGAAGCATCTGGAGAAGCTGCAGGATGAGGCTAAGGAGGGGCGGAAGGGGATGTGGGAGTATGGGGACCTGACGGAGGACTAAGAAGTGAAAGTTAGACAGGGATGAGCTTTTCTTTAATTAGGGGTTCCCATGAAGGTTACCTAGATAGTTAGTGGGTATGACGTATGATGCGGAAATTTTTTATCTGATCTGGATTTTCTATGCAAATAATACTCTTGGCAGAAAATAATAAAAAATGCTTGGGTTATGCAAAAACTTTGATTTCTTTTCGCCTTCCATCACAATAACAAAGTCAATTCAACAGGCGAATATTTTTGTGTGACTTCAGCTGATTTCTGTAGTTAGAGTTGTTTTTATGAAAAAACAACCACAGCGTTAGAGTGTTGGACTGTACTTGAGTAAAAGCAGTACTATTCTTCAGCCACGACGAGAATGCATTTATTTTATTTTATGCATCCTATTTTCCATGCCTCGCTTGCTAACCCGCTAGGCTTGCCACTACTTGCATCCTCTGGCTCCTGGCTCGTATCCGCCGCCGGTTCCTTGGGCAGCCGTGGCCGCGAGAACTCCGCATCGCGCCGGGGATCGTGCGGCGTCGTTTTTATTACCAATCCTTTCGGCGCTAACTCGCTCACTAACAACATCCAGCGATGGCCTCGTCTGGGCTGAAGGAGCCGCCAGCAGCCAGGAATCCCGGGCGTGGACTTTTCAGCTTGATCTGTTGATCCTTCATATTCTTCCTCTTCTTCCGCTTCTCCTTTCTTCTCCTTGCTCGATATTAGATTTGCTCGATCTCGTTTCCTACGTCGTGTTTTGTTCCGAGATACCCTTGAGGAGAACCTTAATTTGCGCTGAAGCAACAACAGCGTTAATCCCAGATGCTAGATACCCAATAAAACAGACCAAATATAAACATAAGAAAGACTACAGAAAGACAGAAACAGAGAAGAAAATAAAACAAAAATTCACCTCAACCATCCAATCCCAAAAAACCATGACCCTCACACGAACCCCCACCAACCGATCAACCCGAAGCCGGCACTCGAGAAGAAGCTCACACTCCCACCCCAAATCGCGTCCACAATCCCAAGAGCTCCCTCCGGTGAAGAAATCCGAGTCGTTTGAGGCTGCTGCTGCAAAGGCCAGCAAGGGTGATGCCCCCGAGGGGCCCGATCCGTTGTTGGGTTTCCTCAACCACCTATCCCCGCAGCAGGCCGAAGCACTAGAATCTTTCAAATCGATCATTAAGGAGGAACAATTGTATACCGAAGCACATGGTGAAACTCCCGCGAGCCATGATGATTCTACATTACTGTATGCACTACCACCCTACTATATATGTCCCTCGTATTGGCATTTCTGTGTCCCAAGGGGGGGAGAGAAGGCGGAGAGGGGTAAACGGGATCTTTTCAATGAGACCCGTTTTCTTCCAGGTGAAAACAAAACTGAGTTTACCTAGATCTAACTTGTTTCCCTGTCAAAATATAGGCGTTTTCTTCGTGCGCGTAGGTTCGACGTGAAGGGTGCGCTGGATCAGTTCAAGTCGACGGAAGAATGGCGCAAGACAAACCAAATCGACGCGCTGTATGAGAATTTCGATATTGATTCATATGAAGAGGCGCGCAGAGTGGTCAGTAACTTCAATTTTCTTTCATCTTCGAGTCTTTTATACCCTTCCCCCCTTTGAGCATATAGAATGAAGAAGATGTAACTTCGTCCACAGAATGATAGAGTGACTAACGCCCCCTTTTCATTATTTACATATATAGTACCCACAATGGACCGGCCGGCGAGACCGCCGCGGAATCCCCATCTACGTCTTCGTAATAAGGAACCTAAACAGCAAGAACATGGCGGCCTACTCGTCCGGCGCCTCAGCCAGCAAAACATCCGCAACCCACGCCTCCTCCAAAGTCCCAGCACGGCTCCTTCGTCTATTTGCACTGTATGAGAACATGATCCGGTTTGTGCTGCCGTTGTGCAGCGAGCTGGAGCGGCCGAATCCGGAGTCTCCGATTGTGAACACGACGAATATTGTGGATATCTCGGGTGTGGGGCTTAAGCAGTTTTGGAATTTGAAGGGACATATGCAGGATGCGAGCGTGTTGGCGACAGCACATTATCCAGAGACTTTGGATAGAATATTTGTATGTCGACCCCTGTCATTTCCACTCTCTAGTCTCTTGGTTTTTTTTTGCGTTTTCGGCGCTATCCCAGCTTTGATCCCATGAATTCCGTACCTTTTGTTGTTTTGTTGGGTATTCCACCCATCCCAAAACGAACATACAAAGACAGCCAGTCCTTTACTCCGAAGAAACCGGAAATGGGAATTGTTCTAGCAAAAAAGTGGAAAGCGAAGAGCAGGAACTGACCTTAGAAACAGATAATCGGAGCTCCCGCCTTCTTCCCCACCGTCTGGGGCTGGATAAAACGCTGGTTCGACCCCGTGACGACATCAAAGATCTTCATCCTCTCCGCATCTGAAGTAAAACCCACCCTCAGCGCCTTTATGGACCCCAACAACATCCCAAAACAGTACGGCGGCGAGCTGGATTGGAACTGGGGGGACATGCCGTCACTCGACGAGCCGGCTAAGGAACTCGCTGGCGTCTTGACGCGCGTTGGAGAAAAGGGGACTAATGAGGTCTCCGCAGCAGACCTATCTACGCCTGTGACGGGGGATACGAAGACAGATTTCGTCAAGGGGCCCGTTGCGTGGACCGGTGAGACGGTGGAGATTATGGGGAGTCTGGGCGGGGCTGATCGGAGGAGGACTCTTACTATTCCACGGGCAAAACGTGGCCAGGGCAACGATGCGAGTGCTGGGGCTAGGACTGCGGGCAGTGAAGCGCTTGCGGAGAAAGAGGCAGTCACAAATGGTGACGGTAGCGGCGGCGTAACAACGGATTCGGTCACGGCGGGCCTTGCGGCTTTGGAAATGAACAATGAAAAGGTTCCTGAGCCCGCATCCGCACCTGCTGGTAAAGGTTCAGCAATTCCTACCACCGCATGAGGATCCATTTAGGCGCTTGTTTATTCAGCGTCGCTGAGTGCAGGGGTGACCTGTGCTTCTTTTGCCCTTCGTCATGCTTGCGGTGCTTTATTTTTTTGTTTTTTAGTTGCTATCTAATATTGTTCCGTGTTTCTTTTTCCTTTTCCTTTTCCTTTCCTTTTGGATCTTGGTTTTACATAGCATCAGAGCTTTGGTGACTGTTTTCTTGCGGCTTTGCTTTCTTTGCCTTCTTAGATCCATGGGGGTTGATTGGCTGTTTACCGTTTAGCTGTTTGCGTGTGGTAATTTCAGCTTGCATGGCCCAGTACATACCTGCACCCCTGTTCATTGCCGGAGATAGAAGTAAATATATATATATATATATGTAGATAGATGCAAGTATATTGATTGTCCAGGGGTGTGCTTTGCAACCTTGGCAAGCTCCCTTTTACTTATTTTAACAATTGATCATCGTCCAGCCTTTTTTGCAGTAGAGTTATCCACTTAATTTAATATTTGTTAGGGTCTTTGATTTTTTTTTGACACCCGCCTCTTGCGTAGGTTTGGTTATTTTGTTTTGCGGATGAATCCAGCAGAGAAATAACATAGAAATGAAGCGGATGGGTATATGCAGAAACCCATTGGTACGTAGTACAATCTCCGGTCCGTTTAATTAAATTGGGCATTTGGTCCTTTTGGCCTCCAAGTTTCCCTGGACGCTGTTCTCTCCTACTCCTATAGACTTGTTGCTGCTCTGTGGTGATTAATTATCTATATATAGATCGCAAACCGAGGCTGCTAGGAGTTTCCACTAGTACCAAAGAGGGAAGGTCGTTCTCGTCTAGCGTGCCAAGCAAATATGATTGTGGCAGAATCCGCGCTAGCCTCTTTCGGTCTGGGCCGCACCCGCGCTCCGTATCGGGAAAGCGGTGACCGCCCGATGCTCCTGCCGTTTCCAGCAGCTTTCACCCCGTGCCCGGCGAGACGATATCTCGTGATCGTTGATTGTTATTCTTGCTGTTGCATCTTCGTCGCCGGTTTCTCTCCTTTTTCCCCAAGTTTCCTGTGTCGTCCTCACTCCTTTGCTTATCTTGCACCTCGACGCTCCATCCAATTCGAACAATTGAGCAAGATACCAATCCTCTTCCACCTTGACTACCGCTATGGCTGATGCCCCCTTGCCCAGAAGGCGCGGTCGCCCTCCGAAGCTCGACGCGACAGGAAACCCCGTGAAGAAACCTGCGCCGCCCGATGGACCTCCAAGAAAAAGAGGTAGACCACGCAAGAATCCCGATGAACCTCCTAAACCAGTCCCTACCGGCCCAAAGAGAGGGCGCGGCCGGCCAAGGAAAGATGATCCAACCGCTCCTAGCAAGAAACCGCGACTGAGCTCTGATGTACCTGCTCCCACCACTGCCACACCGTCAAAACGCGGCAGACCGAGGAAAGCAACTACAGAACACGCATCCAAAGCTGTCAATGGCACGGTGGAGAGCGCATCTGGATTCCCGCTAGATGCAATAATCGGTATCTACTCCCTTCAGTGCAAGGAGGTGGAGGACAATTGGCCAAACGAGGCGGAAGAAATGGAGCTTACGATTACAAGGACATCAGAAAGCCCCCTGGGATTGATTGGTGGATTCAATCTAGGCATCATTGAGGGCACGATGCTGTTCGCTGTAGACAAGCCTACGCTGGACAAATTCCGCGCCGTGATGAGTAAGAGCGATGTATCAAGCAGCAGGAATGAGGAATCGGAGACGAGCGCCAGTGAAAACGGAGGCGATATCCCCCACGCGGCCCAATCCGCGCCCGTGAAGGATCGCCGCGTTTACTTTAGCTGGCGTGGTAAATCGACGAGCGAAGGGGAAATTTATACAGAGGAAGGAACGTCGTCGCAGGATGGTTACATCGATTTCACGAGCAATGAAGCTACCGCCTTCAATGGTGTGGCGGGCTTCCCTGCTCTTGGGGATAACTGCAAATTCAAGGGGAGGAAGATTGACAACGACGCTGCCAACGCGCCACAGCCGTGGACTACCTTCTCTCGAGAGGCTGCTGAGAAAGCAGCTCTGAGCAGATGGGGGCGATAGGCAAAGACGAAGGATAAATGAAAATGTGGTTTCTTATTCCCTTTTGTTTTTTTTTTTTTAACTTTTTGGACGTGGAGTCTTTGGGCTTGTATTTCCTTTTTGTATAGCCTTTTGATATGTTTTATTTAAGACCCCTTCCCCACCACCTCAGAAATTGCATTTCATTCCAACTCTGGACGAGGGACACCGTGAATCAAAGCACTTTACGAATACTTCACATTTTCGCCAGCAAGTGCTGGAAGGCCAAAAGGTTTCAATTTTCGGCCCAGGAGACTCTGGCTGGCGGCTTGGAGCGGATGAGACGACCAATATGAGCGGGAACGGGACGGGTGGCAGAGCAAATGGGTGATGGAGATAATATGCTCTAGTACCCACTCCAGGTTCCGCAATCTACAATTGTATTTTAATTTTTGGCAACTCATTCTTGCAGGTTAATTTCTTTTAACTATATTTCATCTGTTTGGACATTTGCACCATCTTAACCTCTTTTGCTTTTGCCTTTTATTTTTTTTTTTTTTCATATCTAGGATGGAAATCGGGAAAGAAAACGAGATACTCATGGAGGATTTCTATCAATAGGGCTCCGCGGAGGATATGTCTTCAATACCAGCCATTATGGATAAGGCGTAGGGAACGATAGATATAATTCCAGTTTTGGTTTTGCACTTGGGACTTTTGCTGGGTCGATGAAATGGAGGCTGGCACAGGTTGTCTAACTATTCTTTCTGTTCTATTTCAATTCCCCCCCCTCATCCGTTCGATGTTTCGCCCCCGTTTCTCCCGTCACTTGTCGGCCTATGTGCGTTTCATGATGATTATTCTGTATGATAAACGTCTTACTATGTAAAATTAATATTCTCGTATACCGAATAGTGGCATAGCTACTGAGCGGAGACGTAGGGGTGGGTCGGTCTCATTAAAAATCAGTCACAACAGGTCCAGGTAAAATGAAATTTGACAAATTCTGAAAGCACGCTGAATAAGTGTTTATTGCCTGAAAGATCGTGAATATACAGAGTTAATATACCTAAATACAAAAAATGAACGAAAGGGGGTATTTAAATTAATACATAGAAACCTCATATAAAGCCAGGGTGGAATGCGCTATGGCAGCTGGTGTCGCACTTCCGGCGAGGGCAGTTCCACATAGGTTCGTTGCGGCATTAACTCCTCCCGATTGCGGGCGTCAATGCCATGCATTTCATGAATCATAGGCGCCGTGTCGCCATCAAAGGGCGATGGTGGTTCTGGGAAAGCCTTATCTGGGGCCGTCGCTGATGTTTCTGCGGCCGGTTTCCGCTTAGATCTCCGGATGAACAGCACGATGACAACAATGAGAAGCACGCCGCCGACGCCGCCGCCAACAGCGGCGCCAACAATTGCACCCTTCGACATCTTCGAATCTTCATCAGGGTCATCGGCATCGTCTCCTGGTCGTGGTGGTGCAGTTCCGTCCTCTGGCGGGGTGGCCTTTGGAGCCGTGGTCCCTGTACCCGTGGCCTCAGTGCCAGTAATCGCTGTAGCAGCGGCGGAGCGAATTGCAAATAAAACTGAGTCGTCCACCCAGGAAATTCTCATGGTCTCCGTAGTTTGATCCGCATCGATCGTGACATCGGTCAGAGAGCCGATGGTGAACATTGTCTCAACACCCGAGGCGGCTGAATGGGTACATTTGTAATCCGCGATGGAGAGACCGGGCCAAGTCCTGGTGTGGCAGTGCGGGTCCACGTCGCCAGTACACAGCATCACGAACGGATCATTGGAATAGGTGCGAAGTGATGAGGTTGCTGCGAGCTGCGAGTTGCCGTAGCAAGTGCTGATGAACGTGCAAGCCGTGCTGGTAGAGACCGTCGGACAGCAGCCCATCATTGCGGGGAAATTAGCATTGGAGGAATGGAATACGCAAGCATTGCTGTTGTAGCAACCTAGGCGGGATTCTGCAGATGTTTGATTTAGTTTCAATCACCAACGTTCCTACAGCAGGAATTTGATTCTGGAGAGGGAATCTGACGCTTGTAGCCTGCGAAGAAGCCACAGACTGAAGCTGGCGCCGCCTGAGTGGTCGCCCGACGAACAAGTTTGCGAGCGCGTCCATCTTCTACGGGGACCTTGGTTGGTTCTGGAATTGCGAACGGGGCGTTTTGCTTGTCGTTGGCAATTGTCGCAGAGGGAGACGTGAAGGCGATCGCGTTGACCGCAACCGCGAAGTAGAGAATATACCACCACATCGCGCCGGGCCGTTTGCTCGCGACGCCTGATGAAAGGCAGGATCTTGACTTTTTGTGGGTTGCGATCGATCGATCTCTCCCGTGGAGACCGAGAGTTTGGCCCCTGAGGGGGATTGCGATTAGCTTCATTATCTAGCGCCTTGGCCATTAGCGCAATTCTAGCCAGTCACCGACGAACGTGGAGATTCAATTTTGGCGCCGAGGGGCACCATGGAAGCGGAGTTCAATTTGATGGTGATGGCCTTGGAGAGCAAGTCATGATGCACGTAACGAATAATAATGTATGTATCTCTAGCGCTTCAAGATGCAAATGCGTCACAACGTTGTATAAATAAATAATATAGCAAAGAACAAGGCTAAATAATGGAAGATTCAAGTACTTCGGGACATAAGGAAAGTTGTTGCTCTCTTTTTCTTCAATATGTAAAATAATATACAGCCCTGTTCTCTCTGTGAAAAGGATTAGTTTGAGAAATGGGGTGGTTGGGAGGAATTTCTGCTGAGTGAGTTTCACTGGATATATATTTTGCGTAGTTTATCGTTTTCATTTTCAAGACTTCCATTTCATATCCACTTGTTTCCGTCGGGCCTATGAAAAAAAGAATGAGGATTCACGAATTAGCATTGGGTCAAAGGTGATAGCAAACATAAAACCCTAGCCAGGGGTAGGGAAAAGCTATATAAGTCGAGGAAAAGAAGAGTGAGTGACTTACCAGAGGAGACAACATCGCAACGCCGACTGCCAGCGCGACAACGGTCAACACCAACTGTACCTTCGAGAATCCCTTGTCCAAAATATCAAAGGCCTGGCTAGGAGTGATCCGCGTGCCAAATATATCCAGCCCATAGGCGAATACGAGGCTGGTACTTTCTAGCAAAGTCGGGCTCGATTCAATATTCCGAACACCAATGACCTCGCGCGAGTGCGTAAGGAACCATCTGCCATCAAAGTCTAGGAAGGGCGCATATTGTAATAGACCTTCCTCCGCCTCTTTCGCCGTTGGTGCACGACCCATTGGGCGTCGGGGGTCTAAGAGTTGACGCGGGATACCGATGATGCTGTTAGAAGCAGGCAGAGCGCAGAGTAACTGCTTGGTTGTGATACCTTGGCGGGTCTGAGAGACAGCCATGCTTGAGATGGGTTCGGGGATTATGTAGGCTTGAGAGATTACGTGAGGCCGGGGAATGCCGACATCTGTATGGATGCTGGAGTAGTTTGCAGCGTCACCTAGTGCGCCGCGGTCATTGGGGTTGGGGGATTCGTAGAGTTCAGAGATGACGAGCTGGTAGCCCTTTGAATCCGAACCGTTGGTTACATCAGCCCAGAGAGAGTAAGTGAACCAATTTTCGGAAAGAGCTGTTGCAATGGGTTGGCTAGTATCGACGCCCGTTTGGGTGATGGAATGAAGGACCTGTCCAGATATGGCGTCGAGGAGATAGAAACTAGCTGTCGAATCCCCGGTGGCGGTGATGAGAGCAAGATTCGGATTCAAATATTTGTAAAGAACAGAACGATCTCCTAGCACCTTTCCAATCGATGCAACTGGGTCGTGCGATGGGCGGGCTATAGCATTAATAAGTTTCTGGCCTTGAGCAGGTAAAAATTCCCAAAGGGGCACCTTGGGATTCGCTGAGTTCCAGCCGAGAACTCGACCTTCGTTGAGCGTTACAACGAATGTGTTGCTGTCCACAGGTACCGATGATAGATCGGGAACACCACCAGTTTGGACACGAACGGGAACTGGATTTCCCGCACTGGGTATTAATGCGATGGATTCAAGGGTTTCAGAAGGATTGCCGCGTTCAATAACCTCTCCTGACGAGACGTTGACCTTAACAAAGCTGCCGTCTTCGACATATACTGTTGCAATAGAGTGCACAGCACTGATCGCTTTCACTTTCCAGTCAACATCGTGGGATTCGACGGCCTTTATCTTCCATACAACTTTGCCTTTATTCGCATGGTCGACGGCTAGGACGTAGCCTTTCCGTGTAGCGACAACCACTAATTTCCCCAGGCCGAAACTGTTTAAGTCCGAACTGTCGCTCTCCATGAAACTAGATATAATACGGACAGGTAATTCACGGAGCCAGGTAGGTAAACCTTCCAGATCCTTCGCATGTCGCTTCAGACGATGGATATATGCTCCCACTAACGATTCATGGCCCTCAACTTCCAGCGCTTGAGCAAGTTTCTCTCCACCATTCACATCAGCCCAAGACGCTGCTACAGATTCAGACAGAATCTCTGGCCTGCTCCATACAATCTCGCCGTTTCGAACAAGCATCCAGTCGCCAGATTCTAAAACCTGGGCAAATCGAACGGCATATGTAGAGCCACGGGCAACGACTTCGGAAACCGCGTGGCGTGCATTTTCAGTGATTAATTTGCTCGGGGCCCATCTCGCTAGGATTCCATGAGAGGCAGAAGAGACCACACTGATATCAGTTTTCGTGACGCGAGTAAAGTAGACGTTGGCATCCTTCGTGCTCGTAGCGAAGACAGAGCTTTCCCCAACAACTGGAAGCTGGTAAGCTCTGGATATTGTTGCGGATTTAATGTCCGTGTGATATACCTCCGCCCATGATTTGGATTTTGTCGCATAATGGACGAGGAAATGCGGTTCAGCAATGTGGGCACGAGGAGCGTGGAATTCGACCTTTTCGATATCTTCGCCGCTGTTGTTTTCAATATCGAGGGAATGGATTTGCTTAGTCCCAATCACATTTACTTTCACAGTTTTCCACGTACTATCCGCCCATGCAATCAATGGAGATATCGAATTGGCGCCCACGAAGATAATAGATTCCGGAGAAGAAACCTCACCCTCCGCGTTCAGGGTATACTGGTTGGTCTGGTGGCCCGTTTTCCAATCTAGCGCGGTAACTCTGATTTTATATCCTTTCCGAATCGCAGGTTGTAAGGAAATATAGTAAACAGCCGTTTGGGAAGTCGACACTTGGAATGGGATGTCATCACTTTAGGGGAAGGACAAAGAGAGTCAGCCAGAATCCGAAAAGAATCCCCACTGCACGAAAACCCTCAATACCACTGAATGAATAAATAAACACACCTGTCATCTTTGTGTTCCCATTTAACATTTCCCGATGCGCTATCAAGCCGTCTAACAATGCCCGATTTCTCTCCAAAAAGCACTATTGAATCCTTCCCAGGCTGCTCCTGGTCCACGGACTCGTCCAGTGCAAGGGTCTCCAAATCGACAACCGGACCATCGTGAAACTCATTCTCCCAAGCTAGCTTCCCATCCAATGCGCCCCATGAAGCCACCTTACCGCCAATTGCGCTGACCACCGTGTCCTCACCTTCAACACCTCTTAGCAACGATGGTACTCGAGGTTCATTATCCGTGGCGGCCGCTGTTGCCAGGCTTTGCCGCCAGACAACCGCACCATTTTTCGGATTTACCGCGCCCAGGACATATTTTTCGGAAAGCGTGTAGAGTAATGAGGCCGCGGAGGAGGTGCTGGGTTTGTGGAAGAAGGTCGAGTGTTCCTGGGGAGTTCCAAGTAAGGCGTGGTGGTAATCGATGTGGTAGGCTTCGTCTGCGAAAATTGCCAGGGAAGACGGCACGGCAGAGGCCAGCAGGATGAGGGCTGCTTGAAGCCGCATTATTTCGTTTGCTTTGCGGCTGTCATTGGGAGGGGGAAGAAGATGGGTAGTGAAGGTGATATTTGGTGTGTTTCGGAGGTTGAGGTGTCAGCTTAGGGAAGGGCGAAAACGATGATGCAAAGCTCCTTGGCGTGGGTCAGGCAGAATAACTACCTACAGAGCAGAATCTGGTGTGGTTCTCATCAGCTGAAATTTTTGTTATGACTGTTTAAGATGAATTATATCTCGCAATTATATTTAAATACGTTTTCTTCCTTATCTATCTAGTGGATAATTACTTCGAAATATTATTCAAATTTGGGTAAGAGCCAAAACAGAGCACGATGCAATTTACTTAAGCAGCAAAGACAATCCTGTTACCAATCTCGACAGCTTCCTTCTCGCCTTCAGACATGCCCTCCTGAACCTGCCACGGCGCAGCACCCATCCCCATAGCCTGTAGCCCATCATGGCTCAATTTCGACCAATCCACTGTCCCAGCAAATCCAAACTCACCTGGTCCCCCGGCGTCCGGAAAGTCCCACGGTGGAGAATATGTCAAAGCAGCTTCGCGCTGCTTCTCGAGGTACCTTGCGTTCATCTCACACAGCGGGGTCGCAGGAATGTACAACACGCTCGAATCACCTTTACCTCGATGTTCCTTGTCGACGGAATGAAGAGCATCGCAGTGCCACGCAACATAATCACCCGGCTCAACTTGAGGAACTGATACCATGGTGGTTGAAAGCTCCAGATGCGGGTGGGAGTGATCTGAGTACTCCTGACAAGCTCCAGGAACTGAGCCTGGGAATGACGAATCCAGCAGAGGCTCCGACGTCTGGACATCAAAGAATGGACGGAGAATCGTGTAGGCGGTACTATGTTTTAACATTGGGCATATGTGCAACGTCCCCTCCCCTGGTCCCGTATCGGACATCGATAGCCATCCTTGGAAAAGTCGTAACATGGAGCAGGCACCAGCTCCGTTGTATAGATCCATTTTCGCGTGAACGCGATGCCGTGCATCAAAGGGGTCGTACTCCTCCCATGAACCATCCAGGATTTTCTGATAAACCTTTGAGTATTCAGGATCCTCCCACCTTTCTAGAGATCCTCCATCAGCATGTGGGCCTAGGGCAAACTTGGCATCTCCCGGGTCTCGGATGCGGAATCGATCAGCGTAAGAGAGAGGGTAGGTTCTGGAAAGCTGGGTCCGAGGATCTGAGGAGTGCCAAATTCCTTGTAGAAAGCGCTGGGTTTGAAGGATATTGGGATGTGCTCTAGCTGTGACTTGTGAAGGTGACCAGTAAAGCTCATAAACCGCGGGAGAGTCGGGGGGAAATGCTTTCACCATACTTCGATTGGCAGAAATATATTCTCTTGCCTGCTCTTTTAGGTCAAGCGCCGTTGATTTTGGAATAGCTCCTCTGATTATTACACATCCACGCCGACGAATCTCGGCTAGCTTACCAGGGGCAACCTTGCCTGATATAACTTCCGAGTAATCGATTGATGGTACAACCTGCGGTGTGGCAAAGCGTAGTCAATCATCAAGTCGTCCAATCGTCCCCTAGTTCCATTCTCGGGACGCCTCATTAGCGCATTAATAAGTATCGTACGTACGTTGCTACCGGTTTTCCGGATGTCTTCCACTTCGTGCTCAAGGCTGGCTAGTAATCTAAGCCAGCTCTTCGTCATCGCAGCCCCATTCCGCTGGAAGAAGCTTAATTTTAGGTCTTTAAACCGGCCTGGGAGGGGCTCCGGTTTATAATCAGGCCTTAAGCTCGGGAAAACAGATGATATGTCCCCCTCAGCCTTGGTAGACCGAGATGAGGTGGAAGAAGCTCGAGTTGTAGTTCGAATAGCAGTTCGAATGCCAGGTTGGCGTACAAAATTTGGGAGAATCATGTTCAACGGAGACGGTAAATAGGAAGTTTTAAATAATAAATTGAAAGCAGGCAAAATGGATCACTTATCCGCAATGATAAAATAGGTAATATCTCTAGAAAGCTATTCGGCAAAGCTGACCGAAAGCCGAGAAATGCGGTAGTATCAAGTCTCTTGGCCTGGCTGTACAGAACGCACCGGCTTCACTCCAACAAAACGAATGTCAGCAGCGACCCGTGACAGAGAAAAGTAAAAGGCGAGAACGTGTACAGAGTTGCAGTGGGCAATCTCACTTAAATTCCCCTCAGCTATCGCAGAAGCCCAAAAATCTTGGTCATTGTCGGCTCCGAACGAACGAGGGGTTGTGTGGAGACCACGTGATACATCACATCTGGGAAAAGGAAAGCTGAATAATCATTGCCTAAATTGGATTCCAGGGTTGATGCTATTATCTGATATCACTAAGGTTGCGATGCTTCTTCCCTTCGCAAGTCGCAGACGGCGGCAATAACCCAATGTGCATGTTAACCGACGCTTGGAAATTAGTAAGCCTAGTATCCCACCAGAGATTGGATCGCAGATTGTTGCGCTGGCAGGAGGATCCGAGGTGTCACGGCTACCCGTACGTACGTATGCGGGCACATAAGAAGGGCTATTTAGGAGGATGCCTTCCCAATGTAAATCTAAAACCATATCCACAGGCATAAGCATAGGTGACAAGTGACGCCGTTGCGAAACCAATCAATCTCGAGTAGTTCTTTGACTCTATACTGTGAAACCCCCTAGCCAAATTCCGCAACAATGGCCCAGAGTGTGAAGGGAAAGACCGCCATAGTGACTGGTGCGGGTTCTGGTAAGAGTCAAAAGGCCTGGAGTCTGACACAACATATTCTAATGAATCATGGCGAAAATGCAAAGGCATAAACCTTTGCTTTGTCAAGCTGTTACTCCAAAATGGCTGTAATTGTCTTCTTGCAGATCTTGCTCTCCGTCCCGAAGCGCAGGCGATTGTAGACCAGTACTCCGCGTCCTCACCCAGAGCTGTATTCCAGCAAACAGATGTCACGGAATGGTCGCAGCTAGAGAAGATGTTCGAAGTTGCGGAGAAGGAGTTCGGTGAAATTGACATCGTCTGCCCAGGGGCCGGCATTTTCGAACCGGTACGTGGAAAGCTTCGTTGTTGTAGTCTTTTCCCCCCCGCCTTTGTTGCGTGCTCATAAAGCGTCCTCAGTCATTCTCGAACTTCTGGCACCCACCAGGGTCGCCTGAGAGCCGCGACTCACGGCTCGGGTCAAGGTACAGCGTGCTTGATATCAACCTGACCCATCCTATCCGGACCACCCAGCTTGCTATGTCGCGCTTCGCAAACTCTAAATCCCCCAAGTCGATTGTCCATGTCTCTAGTATCGCAGGTCAGGGTCCAAGCCCTGTTACCCCAATATATTCCGCAACCAAACATGCGATCAACGGCTTCGTCCGATCACTGGCAATCCTAGACAGAATTGGCATCCGTGTAAGTGCCGTTGCCCCCGGTTACGTCAAAACACCGTTGTGGACGGAGCATCCCGAGAACATGAGAATCCTTGACGAAAGCAAGGACGTGTGGGTTACCCCGGAGGAGGTTGCGGAGGTAATGCTTGCTCTTGTTGAACGGGATGAGGTGAATGAGATGATGCTCAGCGACTCGAAGGAGGGAGGCCAGGCGATTCCAATCCAAGGCGGAACGATCCTGGAGGTATCCAAAACTGTTCGTGCGGTGTCAGTATTCAATGATCCTGGGTTTCTAGGGAGGGCAGGGAGTTCGATGATGGAACCCGGGGAAGAAATCTCGCGTCTGTTGCAGTCCAGATCCTGGAGGAAAGTGTAGGCGCTTTTAATTTGCGTTTTCCCCCTTCAATGGCGGTAAACTTAACTTATGCTATGAGTCTGCTAGATGTATTAGTTTCCAAGAAGGGAGGGGATTGGGATGTTAGTTACATCATAGCCTTAATCGACGAAATGTATCTGTGTGCACACATATCTGGCGAGCTCAAAATATTCCAACTGCAAACAACAATCAATACTTCAAGCCAGTATGAGTCTTGCCGTTCTATGTAGGAGCTATCAAAAGCCTTCCAGAGTCGGGCAGTCTCCATGTGTTGTTGTCAGACCAAGGGGTGTAGACGCGAAGATTGGTACAGATTAACTTTTTTTTTCCAATCTGCGGCTCTGACATCAGAACCACGCCTAACTAGCCGAGACCAGGCGCCAAGCCCGATATGGAGAAAACCATCCCCGGACACGATGGCCAAACTCTTTCAACCTTTCTTATCAATCTCTCTCCAACATACTTTTCTTTTTTATATATATGATTTATTTCTCCAATTTCAACATAGTTACAACCGGTTTTATACCCTATTCGTGGCCCGTGGTAAACCCACCCTTCCCTCCCTATCCCGCGATGCCTCGAGACCGCCACATGTGCCATCGATCGTCGTGATAACGCCATTGCATTCCACCACGGTGACAGACTTCCGTTGGCGGTGCGCTTTTAACCATTAAGATGGATACCGAAGCATCTACGGACGGAGTTGCTGTTGGAGGCTCTCATGGCTGGTCTCGCCGGTACGGATAATAATACCCTTGAGCTGTGGGCGGATTCATGATTTTTGCCCACGCGACCCTCTAGAAGAATCGTTGTATATGACAGTACAGAGTACGGGTTGCTAACTTGTAGTAGGGGCAGACGACAGCATGCGGGCAAAAGAGATTCCGGGATAGGTGGACAGGCTACTTGGCTAAGCAGTGTTATCAACCTGTTGAACACAAGTGAGTTCTTTTCATACATCATCGCAACCCCTTCACACGTTCCTGGACAGAGTGGATGTTAATGCCATAGCAGTTGTTGGTGCCGGTGCTCTGGCAATGCCTAGCGCCCTCGCGCGGATGGGAATCACCCTCGGGGTCATTGTTATCGTATGGTCGGGGATTACAGCTGGTTTCGGTCTCTATCTACAGTCGTTATGTGCCCAATATCTAGACAAGGGAACAGCATCTTTCTTCGCCCTGTCCCAGATCACGTATCCGAATGCTGCTGTGATTTTCGATGCTGCAATCGCCATAAAATGCTTCGGCGTGGGCGTAAGTTACCTGATTATCATCGGGGATCTCATGCCGGGGGTTGTCGAAGGTTTCGGTGCAGATGCCGCTGGGATGGACTTTTTGCTTGATCGTCATTTCTGGGTTACGGCGTTTATGTTTGTAATCCCCTTGTATCGTATGTCCCGCTCCGGGCCATTCTGCTAACCAGTATACTTCTAGGTTGGTTGTTATTCCCCTTTCATTTTTGAGACGACTGGACTCCTTGAAATATACGAGCATTATTGCTCTAACCTCTATCGGATATCTGCTGGTCTTGGTCGTTGCCCACTTTATCAAAGGAGACACCATAGCGGAACGCGGTCCGGTGAATTATTTCAAATGGCAAAGCGCAGTGTCCGCCCTTAGTGCATTCCCCGTTATGGTGTTTGCATACACCTGCCATCAAAATGTAGGCCTCCATTTGGAACTGGAATCTCTTTCGCATGCCTCTGCTAACCTATCATATTTCAGATGTTCTCAATCCTCAATGAAATTTCCAACAGCACTCATTTCCGAACAACAAGCGTTATTGTCTCCAGCATCGGCAGCGCTGCCTCGACATATGTTCTCATCGCAATCACAGGATACCTTTCCTTTGGAAACAACATTGGCGGCAATATTGTTGGCATGTATGTGCCATCATTATCTGCCACCATAGCACGTGCAGCCATCGTCGTCCTTGTCATGTTTTCCTATCCTCTCCAGGTCCATCCTTGCAGAGCATCGCTGGACGCTGTTCTAAAGTGGCGGTGGAATCGCAAATCCTCATCCAGCACTTCCAGTTCCTCTCCCAACCGCAACCCTCTTCTCCCTCGACCTAACCAGCCTCAGGACTCCATGGGAGATACTAGATTTGCCATAATCACCACGGTAATCCTTATTTTAAGCTACATCGTTGCTATGACGGTATCATCCCTCGAAGCGGTGTTAGCATACGTGGGAAGTACCGGTAGCACCAGCATTAGCTTCATCCTTCCCGGCCTCTTCTATTACAAAATCTCCTCCCCGGAATCTGCCATACATCAGCAATTAATGAAAGAGAACGACGAGGTGGTCACGGACGATATGTCAGATGATGGCGCGGAGGGTGAGGGTCTTCTGAACGCCAGCGGCATCCTCTCAGCCAGCGGGATCCTTAAACGAAACACGCGGCAGTGGCGAAAGGTTCTGCTGCGCAAGCTGAGTTTGGGCCTTGCGATATACGGCTTTATTGTCATGGTTGTTTGCCTCGTTACCAACACTTTCTTCCTCGCTTCGCACCAATAACACCCGCTTTTCCCGCCCGAAAACGCTCTTCACTCCTACACTTACACATACGCACAGACATAGACAAATGCAACGCCTTCTCTACGATCTTGAGCATATCATTTTAATCCCAGCATTCTGAGGTTGCTCCCCATTTTTTTCCTGTAGCATGGACACAGGCAGACACCGCGCGAACGAATTTTCTTCTGCATAATATCTATTTCAAATCTATACCACAAATTTCTCCCTGTCGCTGGACTTAGGCCGTAACGAATCGATCCCGGACTGCAGAAGCGATCTGCCACATACAGAATGGGATAGATGGCCCCTTTGTCTTACTTTTGTGATGCACCCTCTGTCTGCCGTCTCGTTTCTTCCACAATTTTTCATCCCTCTATTTTCTTTTTCTTTTTCTCTTTCCTTTTGGGATAAACAGATTATGCCTCTGGAGTTGCGCGATCTAATATTGGGGAGTCGGACGCTGGGCGTTCTGTGTTTCGTTTCTTCTACCCCTTTGCCACCATGGATCTACACACGCAATACCACTTGGTCCTTCTAAGCGGCGTATTTTATTTTCTCCTCATTACATTCTTACCTTTGATACTGCTTTTTGTTCAGTTTTGTGTCATCTATCATCACCGTCAAATCCTCCAGGCAACTTTTCCTTTCCGCTTGCTATAATATATATTCCGCTGTTTTCCACCTACTCTAAGTACCCACTTTGAGCGTTGAGTTTTCCTTTTGTCTTTTTCTTTTTCTGCACCCTTCTCTTCTCTCTTCTCTATCCTCCGTTCTCAATACTTCTCTTCCATTTCATTTTCTGGGCTTTGATCTTTCCTATTTTTGTGCATACATGTACATTCCCTCTAATTACTAGAATAGGATTTCTAATTATGTTAGAATAAATCTCCAACACCCTTTCGCTTCCACTCGCCTAGTTAATGAAGAGGGAATGCAGCTCTCTCGCGAGATCTATTTTTGTCGTGCCCTGGTGTTTATATGTAAAACGTATGTACACTATGATTGCTGTTCATATTGTTCCATGGGAAAACAGTTGCTGAAGACTCCTACAGTCTGTATTGAGTAGTCGCTATATAGTTAAATACACACAAAGGAAATTGGGCTTATTAGAATCAGAATCATGCTCAACAGTATACAAAATTTATGTGAAGATTCAAAGAAAGGAGGAGAAAATAAAAGTAAAAAGGAGAAACGAGAGTTAAGATAGAGCAAAACAAGTAAAGCCGAAAATGGAGATTGTTTTCATCCACCAGATTAAGATGGCCTGGATAGTAACAGAGCTAAAAGGGGCGCGGAAGAGTACAAGGCACAGCCAGAGAAAAAGGAAAAATAAGAACGAAAATCGTACAGAGTTCTTCGCCCAGCAGAGATCTAGCCAATTTAGTCAGCTTCACTATAAATTCCCGTTCCTGTCCCGAATGGTGAGGCAAAACAGCTAGATATCACTCGTTCCACCCCATGAAAAAATTAACCTTTGCGGACCTTACAAGAACATCTCAGTTTAGTTATTGTTCTGGCTATTAAGGATCCGCAGGATGGCGAGGAACAAATTGATAATGTCAAGATAGAGTGAGATGGCAGCAGCAATCTCCTCCTCAACATGGTAGTGGCGCATGATCAGCTGGGTATCCACTAGGATATAGGCGCTGAAAATCAGCGCTGCAAGCCCACCGTACACCAACTCAACTTTACTGCTCGGGCCCATGAAGGCGGCCATAAAACCGAACAGGATCAGGAACCAGAGCCCGCCGAAGAGGTATGGTATCCAGCTTGTAAAGTCATACTTGGTCTGGCAGGCGAAGAGCGTCAGGGCGACGAAGATGCCCAGGGTCAAGATGAGGGCCTGGATGACGATGCGGGCATCGTAGAAGGAGGTCGCGACGCTGATGGCGTAGGCTTCGAGGAGGGTGAAGCCGCTAAGGAAGATGAGGTTGGTTGGGTAGCTTTTGCGTTTCCAGTAGGTGAGGCCCATGAAGACCAGGGCGCTGATGACAGACACGAGCATTAACCAGGAATGCGACTGGATCCAGATGCGGTAGCTGTCGCTGAAGAAGGAGACGGAGCTGAGGATGGTCGTGAAAAGAAGCTGGACAGTTCTATGGAGGGGGTTGATTTAGGTTAGCGTTTCATGAGATTACGATGGCAATGAATGAATGTGTCCGTATGGGTCTATACACGAGCAGGGAGGACTTGCAAATCAGATCGGGAATGTAAGAGAATGGTTGAAGCTTACAAGATAGCATAGACCTTGCGGATGAACTGCATCCGGATGGGAAGCGTTGCTTCTGCAACAGAGCCGCCAAACTGCATTTAGCAACATCGGGTCAGCAAGGGATGATCTCAACGGGATAGCGTACTGGGTGCTTCTTCAGAATTAAGCTGGAGTTAACGTACCTTGAAATCGTCCGGGACGTTATCATCTTCGGAACGAGGGTCACCGAGAAGCCCACTCGCTGGGTCGGATGTAGCCTGGTATGATGGAGGGGCTTGGGGATAATGGCGGTCATCCAGCGAGTCCCGCTGGGGTGCGGGTGTATACCTTGTATTTGCTGCCATGGTAAGGCTACTCAAAGCAGGAGGTATATATGGCAGGACGTATGTTTCGAGGTATGAAAGGAAACGGTGTGATTCGATATGCGATGGACGACGAATTCAACGTCGAATTGATGTCGAATGTCGACTGTCGATCTGGTGATGTCAGCGCTGGCGCTAAATAGCCGCCTAGTCACATGATCCGGGAGCCGTGTGTCTTGGCGCCAAGGTTTCCATGTCACATGATTTACGCGCCTCAGGAGAGCAAAAAGTTTTCTACCGCATTTTGACTCTGCGATGTATATGGAGTAGAGATGCATGTTATATTTGTTCGTCAGTTTGTTTGGCAATGGTAATTATCAGCTGTTCATAGTAGTCGCAGCTATGACAGTTATGGTATTGTTTTCGTGTTGGCTGAACCAGATAAGACGAAAAGTAGGCATGTTGAGACACATTTCTTCGAAAATGATATAATATAATATACTTCTACGTTTAACTTCGACAGATCTTGGTTTCTTCGACCAAAAAGTGTCATAATCGTAATTACCTAGGTAAGTTTCATAGAAAAGAACCATAAGAGTAGAAACTTTAAAAATATATTATTGGAGCCCATGGCTTTTCTCTGTGCTTGCTCTCTTCGATGGTTTTCGGAGATAATGCCTCAACCCTTACAAATCCGAAACCTGCCTATCTCTTGCGATTGTAAAATGGGATTCTCGTATCGAGTCAGATCGATTACTGATATCATTAAAAGGACGTCCTGGCTCGCTGGTGTTGGGCCCCTTGAATTTCTCGTCGCCGGCAGACGCCTCTTCGCATTACAAGCCTATTATTGGCAGGCCCTTCGGGATAGCGCCAGACACCATATTAATTAGCATTTTCCGATTTTCTGGCTGATCGCTGACGTGAAAACTGCCGCCCACTCCCCTGAAACCGATTGCTGACGATCAGGTCCACTGCTTGCAGACAATAGCTGCATCGCAAATCAAGGGGGGACAGTGATGTGATTGTGGGAACCTGACCACCGCTGTGGACCGCAGCAGAAACCGCTAAAGAATCTTTCCCGATGATTAGGCCCGCACTTCCTCGAGTGCCACGCCTCTCCTCAAGGTCCCGTCATGGCCTGCTCGTCGTCATCGTGCTAGCCGTCCTCCTCGCCCTCGCGCATCAGTTCTCGCTGCCGTTCTGGTACTACCCGCCCCAGAAAACCCCGTACCGCCATAGTTTCTCCAGCCCGCACCCTATCAACTCCCTCATATGGAAGGCCGAGGAAGAATGGAAGCGGCTGCAGGAGAGCCAGACACTGGACATCAGAGCTGCAGCGAGAGAATACAGGCTCCGCCGTGGGAGACACCCTCCACCGGGCTTCGAAGAATGGTTCAGATATGCAAAGACGCACAATGCGGTGATCGTGGAGGATTTTTTCGACCAGATTGAACACGACTTGACCCCGTTTTGGGCAATCGAGCCGTCCGAGTTGCGCCAACAAGCTGCCAGCGTCGAGCACCGGGTAGTCGTTCGCGATGGCAAAGCCACGTTGGAGGAGCCGGGAAAGCATTTCTGGGCACCGATCTGGACCAGTCTAATCCAGTCTCTGGAGGAGCATCTCCCCGATGTCATCGTTCCCTTGAATGTGATGGATGAGTCTAGAATCGTGGTGCCGTATGAGAAGATAGCGGAATATACATCCAAGGGACTTGCGACTCGGAATTTGCTGAAACCCGCGGACGTGGTACAAGAGTTCACGAAGCTCCCAGAGACTCAGAAGCCGGAACCCCCCTTCGACCCTGCATATGAGGGACCCCTTTCAGGCCCCTACTGGAAAATAGTCACCCGTGGATGCCCAGCAGATAGCCCAGGACGCACGCAGGCCCTCTCTCACATTGATTTCTCCAAGGCCCTACCACCGCAATACCACAACTATCCCAACTATACCTATGAGGGGTATATCGCTAACTTCACCGAGGCCAAAAACCCCTGCAACCGGCCCGAACTCCAAGTCCTGCATGGCAACTTCATCGAACCCATCTCCATTTCCACCTCCCAAAAACTCTTCCCCCTCTTCGGCGGCTCCAAGCTCCCCGTCAACAACGAAATCCTCCTGCCGGCCGCCATGTACGTCGCCGAGAAAACCATCTGGTCCGGCGATGAGGAAAGCGGCGGCAACTGGGAAGGCAAGGAAGACAAGCTCGTCTGGCGCGGGACCGCAACAGGCGGCCGCAACCGCCGCGAGAACTGGCACGGTTTCCACCGCCACAGATTCGTCTCGATGCTAAATGCCACCACCGTCCGGCTCGCCGAGACCGGTGAAACTCCACCGCCCAATTTCGCCCTGCCAGACTACGACCTGTACCACCTCGCCCAGGCCGATCGAACAGGCCATGTAGCCGACCTCCTCGACACCAGCGTAGACGCCGGCTTCACCAACCTCGTCTGCTTCCCCGCCCAAAAAGGGAGCCCTGGCTGCCCATACACAGACCCCTATTTCGCCATTGCCCGCCACATCCCCATGCGCGAGCAGTACAAAATGAAATACCTTGCCGACATTGACGGCAACTCATTCAGCGGGCGCTACCGCGGCTTCCTCCTTTCCACCTCGCTCCCAATCAAATCCACTCTTTATGACGAGTGGCATGACACGCGCCTGATCCCCTGGGCGCACTTCGTGCCCATGGACTCCACGTATGCCGACATCTACGGCATCCTGGAGTACTTTTTGGGTCATGCAGGTGCGCCGGGGAGGGATGAGGTGGCGCGGAAGATTGCGCTGGATGGGAAAGCGTGGGCGGAAAAGGTGCTGCGCAGAGAGGATATGAAGATTTACACATATCGGCTGATGTTGGAGTATGCGAGGGTTTGCGATGATCGGAGGGACAGGTTGGGGTATGTAGGTGATTTGAAGAAGAAGAGTGCTTTCAGATTTATATGATATTACATATGGATATGGGAAGGTATGTTTGGGATATGGTAATATTTTTGAACAACATCTATGTGCGATACTGCTTTTGGTTACAATTTTCTTTGGATATATATACACACTTCTTGGGTGTCATTTAATTATTGGGGGATATATCGCTATATATATATATACATAACTCTAATTTGCTTTTCTTCCATCTTCCAAAAATTCACCGAGCCGCGGGGAGTTTTCTGTCTGTGAGGCCTAGTTTCTTCGCAAACAAACCAGGTCCCCCTTGTCAGCAGGCTTTTGATCGACTCGGAGAGCGCGCTGAAGATTCAAGAAGCGCCCAATCTGCAACTCAAGAAGTTGAGTTCTGGTAGAGGGCAGTATTCAGCCCAGGCTGCCACTTAACTACCCAACAATAGATTGAGTTTCAAATAAGAAGGGATTCAAGAAAAAGACAGCTGAACGATCTTTGTCGGATTTCGCACATCATTCCGCCCTCCTTCCGGGGTGAAGATGTGGCTGAACGTGGAGACATCGGGAAGATCTTGCTTGGGTTGGAAATAAATATCATTGGTCTACCTTCATCCAATCGGTCTTTTATATATCATTTTTAGGACACCCCACTAGGCTGTACTGGTAGCTGAAGGACCGAACCATTCTAGTTGGGATATTTTTATTTGTTTAAATATGCGGAGTTTAGATAGAAAACTTAATTCATTTAGCTTTCTGGGTAATTGAATGATATCGACATTACATAGTATTTAAAAGAAGAGGAGAAGAATACAGATGCTGCTTGATACGAGTGAGATGCTTTCATTCGATGGGGTGAAAGGGGGCTGGCAAGCAGATGCATGACAAGATGATCATTGAGGCAGGGAAAAAAAGAAAAGAAAAGAGAAAAGACAAAAGAAAAGGAGAAAAAGAACAGAAAAGGAAAGGATAGAAAAGGAAATCTATATCTTGAATAACTAGCTGTTAGGTAGGCATGAAAATAACAGATGCGAGAAGAAGGCAAGCAGAACAAACCGTCCCCGCCAATCTCAAATCCCAACACACGCTGAAAAAGATAGAATAAGATGTGTAACAAGGTTGCTTGCTGTGACCGGGGAAAAAAGGAGAAGCTAGAAGATGACAAGCAAAAACCACAGAAACAGCAAAAGGATACCAGCAAACCGGGGAGATCTGGCGCCTGGCCGATGAAACACCAAATGCTAACTCACGAGGAAACAAACACTTGTCGCTATGCATATGCTTGAAAAAGGAAAAGGAAAAGAGAAATGGAAGATGGATGGGATGTGTGAGGTGTAAACCGGGGAGGGAGAGAGGGAGGAGTTCCGGGGAGGATGATACGAGATAGGTAAGGAGAGGAAATAGAAACGGGATCTCAGCGAACCCTATCATATCCAGGCCAATCGTACTTCCTGCGCATGTTCCCCCCGGACCCTTTTAAACGGCACCTGCCCCCCTCTCCCCCTCTCCCTCATTCCCTTCGTCCTCCTCACTCCCCGTATCCTGATCCTCATCATCCTCATCCTCATCCATCACCAGCTCATTATCCGAATCACTACCCCCAAACATATCATCATCATAATCCACATCACTATCTACCCAAAAGTCCTCCTCATCCATCTTCTCCAAAGCCCCCATCCCCGCTCCAGCCCCTCCCCCCTTCTTCCCCGCCATCATCGTCGACTCGTGCGTCGGCATCACAAAGCCCGCCGGTATATCCGCCTTGCTCCGCTCCACGTCCGCCAGCACCGTCTTCTTATACAACTCCGGGTTCTTGCGGAGCATGACGCCCGCATCGACGTTGGCGGGCGAGGAGACCTCTGCGTCGTCGAGGAGGGAGAGGATGGAGATGAGCACGGATTCGACGCGTTGGGCGGGCGACCAGCGTTCGGCGGCGGTTTCGCCGGACATTTCATCGTCGCCTGGGGAATGGAGGATGGAGATACAGAGGCGGCCGTCTTGGTAGATGTTTGGGTGGAAGAGGGGGTGGGTAAATTTGAAGCCTATTTTTTGTATTAGATGGGAGGTTAGCTTCTTGTAGGAGTGACACATATATGTTCTGGCTCCTATCTGCGGGGTAATATTTGTTCGTTTCAGGTTGGGGGATAGGGGCATGTTCAGATTTTGCTTTTTGGCAGGTGTCGTCACCTGCGCATTTTGCAACGGGGTTCCTTTAGGCTTTATTAAATATGCTCCAGCGTGACATACCTGGTGGTGAGTAGGGATAGTTTTGCGGGAAGGTCATGGTTGCTTTGAAGTAGCCTCCATAATATAGCGAGTCCGGGTTCAGGACTATGAGAGCAACATTCCAGTGGAAGATGTCATCGTCCTTGAGCTGTAAAATTCCATATTGATTTTACTGTCAGCTTCTGGCATGGTCGTATTTTTTCTATCTTTTCTCTTCCGCAGTAACTGAACGGCGAGGGAGCGGCGGGCAGAGGAAATGCTCAGGGAAAGTGGGAACCAACCTCGATATGTACCCATTTCTCACTAGCTAGGCTCTTGAACTCGTTCATCAAAATCCTTTGCGCCATTTTTTATGACTTTCCTTAGGTCTAACGCAGGCACGGTGCGGTCGAATCGGCGGGCGGAAGGGGGATTGGCTGGTGGTATAGAGAGCGAAAAGTGAGGGACTGAGGGTGAAAGATGAGTGAGGGCGGATGGCGAAGTACTAAAGGCAGGGTGGTTATAGCAGATCGAGATCGAGGTGAGAAAGAGACATGATATTTCTTTATTACGTCTTCTTGTCTTTATCAAGGTGAAGTTCGAGAGTGAGGGCGCTTAGAGCGTTGGTGGTGGTCGAATGATGCGTGAAGATAAGAATTGGTGTTGTAGCCTGCGGGACGATGATTGGCGAGGGACAGCTGATCAAAGGCACCTCATGCGCCACAATGCAGGTACCTCCGCATACAATATTGGCGGGCGCGCTACATCATCCATCGCGCTTTGAAAAGCTTATTGGCGCCTGTGTTAAGGGTTCCAGAACTTCAGAATGCCGAGGTTTTTTTTTTTTTTTGGCAAAAGTTTGAAAGAATTGGCAGAGAATGAGATTGTGAGTGGCTTTTTGGGCCTTTTCTTGTTTACTTTGTCTTTGTGCGCCTTTGTGCTTTTACTTTATACCCCTGATCCATCATGTCACAGAATGCGGGCCTCTCCCCGATCCACAGGGCGTTCTCGTACGCAGGCAGGCTGGAAACGGCCAAACAGGCAGTTAACTTATATTTGTTTTTCGAGGCGCACGTGTAGGACATGGATGATGCGGGGGCGGTCTCAGAGCAATCATGGTAATCATTCATGAAATTTGCAGCCTCTCGTCCTCTCAGGCTCTGATTCTTCCTGTAAATCCTCTCTCTTCCGACGGCACGGCCCACGGCAGACAGCCGTTTCCGTGAGTCGCATCAGTGGATTCCCCATCCTGAGGGGCCCCTCCTGCAAGCTGCAGTGCAGTGTCATTCTCCGTCTTAATTATTCTCTGGGATCCGTCGTTGTGGGTGGAATGGGCGGTGGGATAGCGGGGCTCTGGAGTGCAGTCACTAGCTGCAGTAGTAGTAGTCGTAACTTGTGAGGAGAAACATAGCTAGCTCGATATCTGACTGTCCGTCCGTCTGTCCGACTTGTCCGTTCTGTGTGTGTCTGCAAGGACAGCGTTGCATTGTCCCGTCGTTGTGGTGGGCGTCGGCAACGTCGGCGGTCTGGGCGCGCACCGCACCCACTTAATAGTGCCGGAACAAGGAGCCGCCGCCGATGTTCTTCGCGGCTCCGGGCATAAATATGTAAGATCTGAGTTCTGACTCAAGAAAACTCAACCTGCGTCAACCAACCTTGGAACAAGCCAGCTTGAAACTTGTCAACTCTCACGGCTGTCAGTCGGGCAGCTCGTCTTCCCAGTTCCTGCTTGAACCACTCCTTGCTTTGGCATTGATTTCCTTCTCCCGCCTTGATACGCTGGGCTCGAGAGTTGGTTGGCCTGATATCAACCCGCATATCTCCAAAACCTTCCTTGGCCTCTGAGCTCGTTTCTTCCATCTCGCATGCTCCGTAATTTCTCCCGTGTTGATTTTATACAGAAATACATCCTTAGGAGCTGATATTATTATTGTTGTTACTATTCCTCAGCCATGTCTTCTTGGTTAGACTCCATTCGTTGATTCGTTGTTGCTTGCTTCCAGAGCAAACGCTAGCTCTTTTCGACGTGCGACATTGTTGCTTCTGTCCCTCCTACTTTCTTATCTATAGATATTTACTTTCTTCCTCTATCCTTTCTTATTCCTTTTTTATTTGAGGGTGTCGATTTTGATATCCGCTATGAACCCGGGTTGTGAGGGTCCCGCCTGGGTCGTTGATGACCTTACGCTATGTTTTCAGCAAAAGTGAGTTTTTCAAAGTTGAACCTCCCTTTTGCCGTACATGCTTTCTGTTTGCTGACATTCATGGTCTTACTCAACAGGTTTTTGAAATTAATATTCCCCCTTACGGCGTGTGGTTTGTCTCTAATACTGATCGTTACCCACATTTTCCGGAACAATATCCGTCTTCCTTGGCGACATCGGGGTTACAAGCCCATTCCGACCACAGTTGTTGAGCACAATGGTATAATACAAAATGAGGACGAGGGAGAGGATGACGAGGACGCGGAGAGCGATTTGATGCTACACAAGGCCCTGAGTCGTACAACACCCGTCACCGTTGTGGAAGACAAACCGCGCGGGAAGGACGTTGTAACGATATTGGAGGTTGTGGCGCTTCTTGCGGAACTGGGAGTCTCTGTCAAGAGCCTTGCTACTCCTTCGGGAGCCGCAAATGAAATAACTCCAACAATTGGAAGGCTACTCTCATGGGCCTATATCCTGCTTCTGGTGATTGCCAGAGTGCTCCTCTCGACCTCCGAACGCCGTACAATGCCGAAGTTATGGAATCACACTGCGGCACTATATTCGTTACAATGGTTATGCACGATCATGGTATTCCGGTCTGTGGTGATCCATCCACCCCCGCACCACATTCGTACTCTGACCAGCATCGACTTCGCCCTCTCGTCCTTCCTCCTCCTCTTAACCCTCACGACCCGTAAGGGAAACAAAATTCTGCTCGTTCGGCATGAAGACGGAATCCCCCCGCCTCGGGAGCAATTTGCAAGTCTGCTATCCTTGGCTTCGTTCGCATGGCTAGATCCGTTGGTATGGCAAGGTTATCGCAAATCCCTGGACATGCCGGATGTCTGGAATTTGCTTCCGAGCTACCAGGCTGCTGCTGTTCTCGCGGAATTCCACCAGGTTAGACGGACTTCCGCCCTGGCCTGGAGACTGCTGCGTTTTTTCGATCGTACGCTTCTTATCCAGGGAGCATGGACCATCTTCTCGGGTTTCTTCTCCTTTTTGCCAACTTGGCTGCTCAAACTCATTTTGGAATACCTCCAAGACCCCGAGATCACCCCCAAGAATACTGCTTGGCTCTACGTCAGTCTTCTGTTTGTCTGTGCGGCAATCCAAGGTGTTGCAGACGGCCAGGCGCTCTGGATCGGGCGCAAGTTGAGCGTGAAGCTGCGCGCAATCATCATCGGCGAGCTCTATGCCAAAGCCTTGCGACGTAAGGCTGGCGCAATTTCCAAAGTCTCTAAAGATGAGGCCAAATCTCAAAAGAAGACCAAGAAGAAGAAGAAACTCTCATTAGCTTGGAATAATAACCAGGCGGTCCCTGATACCGAAAGCAGTGAGCCACCACAAACAGACGATGAACCAGACGCGCAAGCCAATATTGGTAAAATTATCAACCTTATGGCAATTGATTCCTTCAAAGTTAGTGAAATTTGCGCATACCTACACTACCTATGGGCCAGTTTCCCTGTCCAGACCGCCATTGCCATCTTCATCTTATACAAAATCCTGGGCTTTAGTTCCTTGGCTGGTATTGGGGTAATGACTCTGATGTTGCCGCTGAATTTGCATATTGCGTCGCGGTTCCGGATCCTTCAGCACGAAATTCTCGCTGGTACCGATGCCCGTATCCACTCGACAAATGAGGTACTTCAAAACATCCGTATTATCAAGTATTTTGCATGGGAACAACGTTTTGAGGATATCGTCAATGAGAAACGGAGGGCTGAGTTGAAGAGTCTCCGTCGACGATATATCCTGTGGGCCTTTGCTGCCACAGTCTGGTATGGAGCGCCAATACTGATCACACTGCTTTCGTTTTTCCTATACACCGTGGTCGAAGGCAAGAAACTGGTCCCTTCAGTTGCATTCCCTGCCCTATCCACGTTTTCGCTCCTCCGCATACCCCTGGACCAATTGGCAGACATGATCGCACATGTTCAGGAATCAAAAGCCTCCATCGACCGTGTGGAACACTTCTTAAACGAGGAGGAAACCGAAAAATATATTCAGCTGCGATCGGACGAGCACTCAGAATCACCCCCAAAAATTGCTCTGGAAAAAGCCACGCTTTCGTGGGGACCTGCGTCCTCAACTGCCAAATCGGGGTCATCATCGTTGTCGCAGGCGGACGACTCTGGCGAGTCATTCCGCCTGATAAACATGGATGTTTCGTTCCGTATCGGGCAACTCAACGTCATTGCTGGACCGACAGGTTCAGGCAAAACGTCGATGCTAATGGCGCTTCTGGGAGAGATGACGCTCCTGGAAGGATCGGTGTTCCTCCCTGGTGGAACGTGTGATCGAGCGGATTTGCGCGTTGACCCAGCCACAGGTCTTACTGACAGCGTCGCTTACTGTGCACAAGAAGCGTGGTTGGTCAATGCCACCATCAAGGACAATATCCTGTTCGCATCGCCTTTTGATGAAGTTCGGTATGAGGCTGTAATAAAAGCCTGCGGATTGGAGAGAGATTTGGAAATCTTAGACGCTGGTGATCAAACTCTAGTGGGAGAGAAAGGCATAAGTCTTTCTGGCGGGCAGAAACAACGGATCTCCTTGGCTCGTGGCATGTATAGTAAGGCCCGGCATCTGCTCCTCGACGACTGTCTTAGCGCGGTCGACTCACACACCGCCAAACACATTTTCAGGGAGGCCATTATGGGCCCGCTGATGCAACACCGCACCTGTATCCTTGTTACGCATAATGTCTCGCTGGTCGCTCCCCAGGCGGCATTCCTCGTCGTCCTTGAAAACGGTAGAATTACAGCGCAAGGAACACCACAGGAGGTGGTTTCCGCTGGAATTCTTGGCGATGACATTCTTCAATCGCGACCTGCTTCCCGCTCATCGAAGACTCTAACCCACTCTCCAGCTAGCTCTGAAGCGGAGAGAACTGAATGGCTGGAGAATGGGACAAGCTCTGCGGATGAAACTGTCAATGGAGCTGCGAATGGGGCTGCTAGTGGAACCGGTGGAAAGCCCAAGAAAAAAGCACCGGCTGCCGCCGCCGTTCTCGGGGAAGAGAAAATGGTGGGGAGTGTCAAGCTCTCCACAATTTTCATGTATCTTCGCGCCATGGGTCCGTGGTACTTTTGGGTTTTCGCTACTATCGCATTTGCGGCACAGCAGGCCGGATCACTAGCCACTAATATCTGGATTCGGGAATGGGCAAATGCGTATCCAGTGAAGAAGGTCGCGTCCAGTGACGTCGGGCACAAAGCTGCCTTCGCTAACGTCGGATTTTCTACGTTGGCTACCTCGAGTATTACCCGCCCTTTCTCGTGGAAAGCACCTGAGATTCAATATACGGACAAAGACAGTACCTTCCATGATGATGTAAATCCATACTATTATTTGGGTGTATATGCTGCACTAGCGTTCGGTTATGTCTTGGCCATTTTTTTGAGGGAATTGATTCTATTCGGGGGTTCGTTGCATGCGTCCTGGAGGATCCACAAGCGATTGCTAAAAGCTGTGACTCATGCAAAGTTCAAGTTCTTCGATTCCACCCCGCTGGGCCGGCTGATGAATCGATTTTCCAAGGATCTCCAGGCCGTCGATCAAGAAGTGGCCGCCACTGCACAAGGAATGCTCCACTCTTTGGCCTCCGTCATTCTGGTCGTTATCCTTATCTCCGTTATAATGCCCATGTTCCTGATCGCTGCCGTCTTCATTACTGCTATTTACTTCACGCTGGGTGCCATTTATTTGAATTCGTCGCGGGATCTTAAGCGTCTAGAATCTATTCAGAGGAGCCCTCTCTATCAGCAATTCGGGGAGACGTTGACTGGCATTGTCACCATCCGTGCCTACGGAGATGGTGCGCGGTTCATCCATGATAACCACGTCATGATCAATACTTATAATCGGCCGTACCTGTATCTGTGGGCGAGTAATCGATGGCTGGCGTTCCGCGTTGATATAACCGGTGCATTGGTATCATTCTTTACTGCGGCGGTCATTATTATGAGCGTTGGCAAAATTGATGCTGGTGCGGCCGGTTTGGCCTTGACATATGCGGTCACCTTCACGGAGAATGTCCTCTGGTTAGTACGGCTGTATGCGCAGAACCAGCAGCATATGAATTCGGTCGAGCGGATTGAGGAGTATATGGAGGTCGAGCAAGAGGCTGAAGCCGTTATTCCCGAGCGTCGTCCTCCAAGCAACTGGCCAACGCACGGCGCTTTACAGTTCGATAACTATTCTACTCGCTACCGTCCAGATCTGGATCCAGTTTTGAAGAATGTGACTTTCTCAGTGCAGCCTGGCGAACGTGTTGGGATCGTTGGCAGAACAGGCGCTGGGAAGAGTTCGCTTGCGCTCGCCCTATTCCGCGGTCTCGAAGCGGAAAGCGGCAGAATCCTCATTGATAATGTTGACATTGGCCTAATTGGCTTGAAGGACCTCCGTGAAGCAATCACCATTGTCCCTCAAGACCCGACCCTGTTCACCGGAACAATCCGGAGCAACCTCGATCCCTTCGGTTTACTTACCGACGACGAAATCTTCACAGCCCTCCGTCGCGTCCATCTAATTGGCGGTCCGACATCCACCTCTGTTTCCGGCTCCATAACGCCAATAAACCCTTCCAACTCCCTTCTGGACGACAACAGCAACACCAGTGACTCTGACCTCACCTCCCGCTTCCGCGACAACAAAAACATATTCCTAAATATCAACTCCCCCATCTCCGAATCCGGCTCGAACCTCTCCCAGGGCCAACGCCAACTCCTCTGCCTAGCTCGCGCCCTCCTCAAATCGCCCAAAGTACTCATGATGGATGAAGCGACCGCATCCATAGACTATGCCACCGACGCCAAGATCCAGGATACCCTGCGTGAGCTGAAGGATAACACTGTCATCACCATCGCGCATAGGCTACAGACTATTATCGACTATGATAAAGTGCTTGTGCTGGACCATGGGGAGGTGGTAGAGTACGATGGGCCGTGGCAGCTTATCAATAGGAAGGGAGGCAGTTTCAGAGGGATGTGTGAGAATAGTGGGAATTTCGAGGCGTTGATGGATGAGGCTAGGAAGGCGTGGGAGGCGAAGAGGTTGATCGATGACGAGTGAGATTGAAACTGCTTTTTCTATTCCTCCTTTTTTCTAGTTGTTATTTTTATTGTTACCTACCCCCTTTTGGGGGCGTGAGACGTTACGGCCGTTGGGTTTTGTCTGTCTATATGTGCAAATAGCCCCTACTTAGTTCATGAAAACTACTGTACATATGCACATGTACATAAGAGGTAGTAGATCTTTGTTGGTTGAGAGTTTTGGTTTTTTTTTTTTGATATATTATTTCCACTTCCCATCTCCCCTGTGGGATTTGATCGTTGGTATTGTCATTACTATACTCCATACATGTATGTACTGTACATACGGGGGAAAGAAAAGGAGTTTTACACAGGAATGAAAAGATTTTCTCGCATTGTTTCTCTCTTTCTTTAGTGCGTAGTAGGTGGCTCGCAGTCGGCTTTCTGTTTGTTGGTCCGCTTAATAGCCATCGTGATTAATGGACCCTTTTTTAGTTGGAGTATATCCATGAAGCTTGGAAGGAGGCAGAAGGGGGACCCACGAACCACTCCCTCCATTTTCAAACCCCGCACGTTTTATACAATGACCGTTACATTGCAAATAAGGGTTCACTAATTGAATATTATCATTCAATTGAAGAACTACGTAGTCAAGGGTATCTTTGAGTTTACCAGTTCTCGGTGGCCCAATTCTATTTTACAAAACAGGGTATGTAGGGTGTATTTGTGCTCAAGCCCACCCAACTGTCAGCAAGAAAGGAAGCAGGGGAAAGGAACCGAAAAAAAGGGGGGAAATCAACAAAAAATCAAAGTCACCCGACATCGCCCATTTGGAAATCCCTAGCTAGTCAGTTATCCTTGTTAACAGCTCTTTATGAGGGGAAATAAATTGCCCATCCCCTGAATGTCAATATATCCGTGAACGGTCCTATCGGATGTGGCCTATTCATCTTAAGGTTACAGTTTCACCACGTTCGATCCTGACACATTTCTTCAAAGAAAACTCGACTTGACGACCCTCACCTGGGGGAATAATACTGTACGTATTTCTGGCGCATTGGTGCATCACCAGCCGGTCGAGCCGGCAGAACGGCATTTCCCATCACGATTGGCAGTGGAGGTTTGTCAGAACCTGGGACGACATCACCGGGCATGCGAGGAGGCGCCTTGTCGTTTTTTTTTTCATGTTCGATTATGAGCCGTTCTATGGAGGCAAGGCGTGCGTCGTCCCGTTTGGCTCCGCCGTTCGAATAGTCATGGTAGTTCTGAATGAAGTCTACGTGTGAATGGGTTTTAGGAAGGGCGTTGGCAGGTGTGAGTGCAGCGGTTTGAGTCGGAGTATGGTTGTCTCCGGTTGGTGCTGCTGATCGTGGTGGTGGTGGCTCATTTTCTCCTGCACGGAAACCTTCATTTAGGGCGGAGCATTCGCCATATTGGCATTTGCAGGGGAAATCGCAGATTTCAACACAGGGGTGTCCACAAGGGAGACCTTTGGTGCAGGGTTGTAGGCACTTAACTTGTGAATGAGATACCCTATAATAGTTGTTAGTAGATTGATGACGGAAAGAAGTGCGAATTCATTGGGAAATGCTCACACATGGCAGCGAAGCGGGCAGTCATGACCGCACTTCAATTTCTGACCACACTTCAAGGAACAACCTCCGTCGGTCAACAACCATTTTTCTGGCTGTGAGATATACGTTTTGGTCTGGTGGTTGGCACAGGTCACTGGAACGTGATATCCGATCCTCCTCGGGCCGCAACCGACAATCTGCACAACCTCCCACCAAAGTGCATTGGACACAGCAAGAAACTCTGCGTTTCCGAAAATATAGAACCCCCGCTTTGCCCGCGACAGAGCAACACACACTCGATTTTCAACGGCAAGGAAGCCCATGTTTCCGCTGTTCTCGTTGCTCCGAACCAAGGAAAGAAGTACGATTTCATTTTCTTCACCTTGATATGAATCGACCGTAGATACCTTAAGATACTGCCCCTGCAGTAAGCTATTGTCTCGTAAAGCTTTCAAGATCTTCTTCCGTTGCCCGTTGTAGAAAGTTAAAACCGTTATGTCCTGTACCGCAACTCCATTGAGGTGGAGATAGATGAAGAATCCGACAATCATGCGAGCTTCACTATCATTGTATTTGGAGAGCAGGCTATCAGAAGACTCAGGCCAATCATGGCAGAAGAAGAACGAGTTAACACCACCCATTCCAGGAACAGGGGGTCTGTCTGCCACGGACGGATGGTCCTCCAGATCATCATATATGGGGGCCAAGATCCTTCGGATCTCTGGCGCCATACGCCGCTGCTTCGTCAACGTTTTAAACTGTATTCCATTATGCACGAGTCGTTCAAACAATGACACCTTCAGGAAGAATGGCTCTCCTTCTAGCTCTTTGACGGCACAGGTGCCTTGGAGCTGTTTATGATCGCCAATGAGGATAAGGTGCTCCAATGATTTTATGCAGGCTGCAGCAATGGGGGCTTCTATCACCTCAGCAGCCTCTTCAATCATGATTATCTTGGGCTTTACGCTTGAAATAAGTGCGCGATATTTGCTTAGACCTGTGGTCGTCATGCCCACTACCCTTGCAGATTGAATAATCGTGGAGTTTAACTCCCATTTCCCGGTTTTGAGATTCTCAGCAGCCGCTTCATATCTCTTTGCTAAGGATCTAAACGAATCTTGGATGGCTTCTTTCGCAAGCTTTTGGAATATCGAGTAAATTCCACCCCGGTCGCGCGGGGGAACTTTCCAGAGGTCGTCTTGCTTTGACAATCGGGCTCGCGAAGCGTCTGCTGCTGTTGCGGAAAGGGTCCGTCCTTTAACCTGTTCCATCAGTGCCATATATGGCCCTCTCAAATTTTCAGCGTCCTCTTCATCGATGCCTTGTTCAAGCTCGAGTTCCTTAAGCTGCTCATATTCGAGATCAATCTCATCTTCAACAAAGCCAAAGTTATTCGATTGGTAAGCCACCTCGAATTTAGCCTTGTTATCACCGAGCCAGGCAGCAAGAGGTTCCACTTGATCCCCTCCGTGAACCCATCCCTCAGCTCCTTTTACTAAAGAATCATGCTGCGATTGGGTAATGATATTCAGTTTGAGCAATAGCGCTGCTGGTAGTGGTGACTTCGAGTTTACTGGTGCAAACGGCTGGAAAAGTTTAAAGATGTTTTCCGCGAGTTCCTTTAACCGCTTCTTGGATGGCCCAAACAAACCACCGGGGATTGTTGGGACAGGGTTGGCTTTCCTTAACTCGAATATAGTCCGCTTCTTAATATCCAAATCCGCACTTCTTCCGCCAAGCCGAACATAATTCGTCTGGAACTGTGCAACATGGCGAAGCAACTGGTCCAGCGCGTGGTTGGTCTGCGCTGCGATGATGACTGGTGGGTCAGTGGAAGGTAGGGATGAGAGTAGCATCTTCAATGCAATGACAGAAACATGAGTTTTGCCAGTTCCTGGTGGACCTTGTACGATAGCCAATCTTTTCGTGAGAATCTGGCGCAAGGCGTTCCATTGAGACGAGTCTAGCGATTCAGGGGGAGATGGCCAGTTGTTAAGAACATCTATTTTTACATCACCTTCATCGACTGAGGTAGCTGACATGTCAATGATGGGATTCAGCTTGATGTACTCCGGAGGCTCAATATTAGGCTGAAGATCGCAAAGGTATTCTGAGAAGGGAAAGCTTTTAAACTGTCAGCGGACACAACTATCATTACACATGTAATCATAAGAATGAACGAATATACGCACCCTTCCCTTGCCATCTTCTGCAAGGCAGTCAATGTATGCCGTGATGCTTCGTAGTAACCGCTCCTGGCTTCGACCATAACGAACTCCATCTGGGGGTCGAATTCCGCATCCTCGGCTCGCGCGTAGAATATATCTATTTCAGACGGTGTCTTTTTCAGTTCGTCCAAAGGTCTGGCCGCAACGATAGCGACAATACATTTCGATTTGAACATGTCATTTGCCGGGGTCAGTGCGACCATAGTGCCGGTAGTTAGCCTGGGGGAGTATTCCCATACGATATTCTTTCCAGCACGAGCAGTAGAAAAGGTAAGCTTCATAGCTATGCCTGCATCTGCACAAGTAACCCCAACGATGAACACCTAGTATATCCGCATATTAGCTGGGGTATTGTAGCATGCGGAAATGGAGTAGGCCGAAACAAAAGTAGATTACCTTTTCATAGATACAAACATCTAAGGAATCCTTCATGCGTGGCTCTGCTTTCACATAAGCCACTGCATCCCTAAGCGAAGCAATTGCATCCTCTCTAAGAAGATCATAATGAGTCTTCAAATACATGTCTGTTGACGGCCATGGGCCTTGGATTTTGTTAGCGACCAAGTCGACATGATCGGAATCACCGATTTCGTCGACCCCTAGGATTTCATTTGCGGTGGGAATCTCTGGCTTCGCTGTCCAGGTATCGCCCGCGGCCGCACGTCGAGTCTCTTCGACGTACGCCTGGATGTCCTTGTTTAAAGCAATCTTTGGGCCGGGAAGACGCGTGGGGTTTAGTCTCCGGGGTTTCATATCTGCTTGCTTGCACGGTGGAGCTGTTAGCCCTGGTCCAGCGTCTCCTAGCGGCACCTCTAAATATTTAAGCTTTGCGGGCATGGTTTGGTATATTTCCCCTGTTCCAACAACGGCTACAAGTGCATGAAAATATATACTATGGTATACGCACCAAAAGGGGAACGGGTGATGAAAGGCTGTAAGATAGACTGACCTTGGAAAGATGAAGACATCACTTCATCTAAGTGATATTTAGTGAATACGTTGCCGGCGTCGCGGCAACGTCACAATATGAACGAGGTACGGCAAAAGTCGCAATTACCCACGAATGTCAAGGCACTGAGGATTGATAGCACGCTTCCTAAGAGTAAAAAGATCAAAAGGAGCCTGGTTAGCCCGAAGATATACGTGGGTAGTTGAAAATAGTAAACAAGGAGAACTGAAGCTGTGTGAAAATTGTGTTATGGGACGTTTAGTTCAGGTTGCTACAGCGCCCTCCACGGCCCTGAATCACAATGAGATTCAATTATATCAGAATATTTTTATTAGATATTATTTTAAGTTAATTATACAATATACAGAGCCCCAGCCAGTCCATCATCTATATTTAAAATTACATTTGTATCGATTTCTGGAATCTATAAGTACGTATTCAAAGACTGGTTCATCTTCAATCAAGGTGAAAAAGGCTCAATTGGACAAGTAATGATGTATCTTGCAACTCTGTAGCTCTGTGACTGCAATGACGGGTCGGCAGCACAAACCCTGTCTTTAATAGGTATGAGGAGGCGCCTATTGCGATGATTCTAGGATGTGTACAGGCTTTCTGAAACACTTGTTCAGAGACCCGTTTGTTTGCATTGCATTGCAGAGTAGACTGCATATGGAAATATTGCTGAGCTGACAGACTGAACAGAGTCAATCCTACAGAATAAGTCACTATCATTAATTGGGTTGTTGCCTCACCCAAGTTCATCCATGTAAACATGCCCGTGGCTGTCTATCTTATACAAATGCCAGAGAAAAGGCTCAAATGAGCAGCAACGGTTTCTCCCTATGGGCAATGTAATGCAGTACCTAGGTAACCATCCGCGTGGTCCACTCTATCGGCAAATAAGATGATTCTGCCATGTCATTTCTAAGGAGATGACTTTATTGCAATATCCCGGAATTGATCAGTTTGCCAGAAAGTGTGCAGGTGCAAACGTCAGAAGCCGCCATCCGCTTGAAGAATTCCTGAGTAGGCTGTCATATTTGTTGATACACGCCCTGCTGAGTTCTGGTTGAAAGTGATTAGAAAGTGAAATATGATCTCGAGAGAGTATATAGCTTACATTCATGGGAGATAGTTGCACTTGGATTGAATTTAATCTTGAGGATAAAATAAGATCAGATAGATCCGATGAGTAATGCAGTCCATACTCGGTGAGTTTTAGATGGATTGCGCAATTGGGCGCTGTGGGCTGCCGTAGTAAAATAATGCTTGGCGATAGTCTGTGCTCTGATATGATCAATGTCATCATCACCATTCTGCGAATTTAATGCCGAGCTCAGCGAGCTGTGATGAAACGCATTTATGCCGCTAGAACTACGGCTTTTTATTAATTTTCAGTATACGAACCATTTTATCAATAACTGTAACTAATTCCGTATCGTCAGCCTCATTACAGTTCCAACACTCCACCACAGGCCGAGATCCCCAGCCAAAGCAAATCACCTCAGATAGGCATAAAAGAATTGGCTACAGCTAATTAACATCAAGATGCCGTCAATTGGGGACGATGACGACGATCGCGATATAGCAGGTGAGGGATATGCTAACTGGCGCTTTCGATATTGCTGTCCTATATCTAATTTCGCTTTATCCAGGGTCGCAAGATGGTAGCAGCGACAATGACATGGACGATACAATGGGGGACATGGAGGACGTCGGCCCGGAGCCAGATCCAGAAAGTCCTTCCAATTCTAGCATTGTTTCTGATACCCAGACTGCCGCAGCAAGCCAACAGAATCCCCAAGTCCTTTTGACATCCCCGTCTCCTACCAACAATGCCGCCTCCGATTCATCTCTTCCCCTACGTCCAGTGGTGCGCCCAGAGGCGCTCACTGCTTCCGCTTATGATATTGTTCCAACCACTGCTGCCCCACACAGCACTTCGATTAATGCGGTCACAGCAACAGCGGATATGAGATGGGTATTCAGCGGTGGTTCGGACGGATACGTGCGAAAATTTAACTGGGTAGATTCCATCAACAGCAAATTGATGCTGACGGTTGCGCAAAGGCATCCGTTCGTGGATAGCGTTGTAAAAGCGGGCGTTTTAATGACATATTGGGAAAATATGGATGGGACCGCGCTGTCGCCGGTGTATTCTCTTGCCTCTCACAGTCAAGGGCTATGGCTCCTTTCCGGCCTCGAATCCGGCAGTATTAGGTTGCAGTCCGTCCGTCACGACGAGGGCAAAGAAATCGCCCTTCTCCAGCAACATACCTCGGCAGTTTCGGTACTATCCCTCACTTCAGATGAACGGTCCCTCATCTCAGGAAGCTGGGATAAAAGGGTACACGACTGGGACTTAAATGTTGGACAACCAAGACGAACTTTCGGGGCGAGTGCGGGCCAGATATCATCCATTGAAATACGGCCGGAATCTAATGTACCCGTACCACAAGAGAGTGGGGAGCCCCCCCTGACGAACGGGACATACTCATCTAATAACCAAGCCAGTGGCACTTCCAGCTTTGCCTTCCAAAATGGGGCAAATGGGACGCGGCAAGCTGAAGGTACGAGCGCTAACCAAGGCGCTGGTTCACCGGCGGATTCTCTTTTCGGGACTGATTCACTTTTTGGAGACGGGGATGGAGGTGAAACTGAAGCGCCGTCCGGCGGTGCTTTCGCGATAGACGAAGATGATGAGTTTTCCCAAGCTCTTGCGAACGGTGTTCAACAACCCGAAGATGATAAGCCTGGAGTGGATATGCCTACTGCTCAGCCGAACGGTATCTCAAGTAGTCAACATACGCCTGACATGGGGTCAGAAAAGGGAGACCAAACAGTCCAATCTTCAGCCACTGCAGCTGAGGCTTTGCCGAATGGTGTATCTTCTGAACCCCTGGAGGGTCTCCCCACTGATACTTTGGAACGTGCGCCAACAAGCCAAGATAAAATGGAGGCTTCTTCAGATGAAAGCTCAGACATAACATCAGATACTACATTTTTCTCCGCGTCAATTGATGGCACAATACGGGTCTGGGACAGGCGGCAACCAAACCCGATTGCCAAGATCGTTTCTCGAAACGCGCCCCCGTGGTGCATGAATGCATGTTGGTCCCCAGATGGGAACTATATCTATGCTGGACGGCGCAACGGTACCGTAGAAGAATTCAGCCTGCATAAAGGCCTCCGCAGTGCAGAACGGACCTTTAGATTTCCCCAGGGAAGCGGCCCAGTTTCTGCCGTCAAAGCAATGCCAAACGGTAGACATCTAATCTGGTATGTTTCCGTTCTTCTATGAAGCCAAGCTCGTCATCTTCTTAGGATGAGCGTACCATGCCCCTGGCGTGTTTTTGCTTTATTTTACTAACCACGTCCAAACAGCGCTTCGTACGACATTCTTCGGCTGTATGATCTCAAAAGCGACCAGTCTTCGAGCCGTTCAAGTGTGCCTTTCCTCATTGTCCCGGGCCATCGCACCGGAGTTGTTTCGCAGCTATACATAGATGCGGCATGTCGGTATATGATATCCACTGGCGGTAACCGAGGCTGGGAAGGGGCCAATACGGAAGTTTTGCTTGGGTATGAGATAGGAGTTCTCTAATCATATTAATAACTTTTCTTGGATATTTCTAGAAGGCTCCCAACATTCCTCTACATCTATTCAACACTTTATATCACCTGGCATTTCTCTTTCTGAAGCATTTTATTATACTGGCCCAAAAACCATGTACGTCTAAACTGTTTTCTCGCTGTACTTTGTCCATGTCTATCTATTATATATACCCCCTTTTTCGTTTCTTTTGATCCTGTCAGGAGTCAATCATTTCGGAATGGCCTCTCATTATTTCTCGGAGCGGGATTTTTGGAAAGCCCTATATTTTACATGTCGAGCCACCAACGTAAGTGCTATCATAGGCTGTACTGTACGTTGCCAAGCCAAGAGCTCCCCCACCTTTCAATGGCTTCTGTTTTTATGGCTTGTTGCTGGCGGGGTTGGTTTAAGAATGACATAAGGAACTGGCGCTGGAGTATTGGGCAACTCTTTCTTGGAATGTTCAGAGGGAGTGTTCAACAATAACAACCACACTTGGCTCAAATTTTAACTCGCAATCTGAAACAGCAAATTTCAAGAGGCATGAACCCAACAACATATATATCATACAGTAAATTAGCAATGTCCAAAAAACGTTGAATCCAGATCCGTACGCATACACTCAAACCAAACCGGCGAGATATTGAAAGAAAAACAAAACCATTGTAGGAAATATGCAAAATGCGAGTAAAACCATAAAACACAAGCCACCAATTTATATGCTAAAACGCCCATCCAAGATTTCAAAAAATTCCCAGAGAAGTGCATCAATCATTAATATCAATTCCCTGGCAGATGTCGCGCACCTGCTTCTTCCATTCTTGATAATACGCAGTCTGCATTTCCCTCATTTGATCCTTATTTTTCTCAAAGAACACGTAGGCAGGATTTGACTCTGTACCTTTCTCGTCTGAAAATCTAGGTGCTGCTGGGACGATCAACGACTGTTTAACGGATGGAATTGGTACGTGTGATCTGATAGAAACGCGGCCCAGGGAATCATGTTCTGTTGTAACGAGGAACGCATAAGGAAGGTCCGCGTTCACTGTTGACAAGCGAGTTGGCACCCACATATCGGTCTGCGAATTGTCTTTCGTTCTTCTTTTCTTCTTCCATGACGACAATGGCGAATACGAAGATGAGGACGAGGGTGCGAATGTGGGTGGTTCGGAGAAGAATAGGTGGTTGAGATTGGAGGCATTGAGAAGCATACCGGGAGAGCGGGTGTAGAAGATCTTTTCGTAGTGAGTTAATTTATGTGAGGCTTTGCTGAGGAGTTTGGTGTTGGATGGGAAGCGATAGCTAGGATCCGTCATGTCAATGGCGTGTATAATTATGTCATATTCGTCTTGGTGGTTTTTCAGGATGTTTAACGCCTCCACGATACTTCTAGTTGGCGCGTTCTTGTCCCACGATTTGGGGTATAGGAAAACTTTATCTGTCGCGATCTCGCTCTGACTAGCGAGCGTTTTAAAGAACAGAAGGCTCGAGCAGATACCTGACACGCTGGGTCTGGATATCATTTGAAGATACACTTGTTTATGTTTTTGTCCATATCTGCTTCCTGGGTCGTCTTGTCCAGAATTCACTCTCTTGTGGCCCGAGGGCTCCCCTAGCTCTCCGTCTCTTCCCTCTCCTGTATCATCACTGTCCGTTACAACAACATCAGGGCTGGAGAATGCCTCTTTTCCTTGATTGACAATAACATATGCGCCAGCAGGTGAGCCTACTGCTCCAGGATAGGGCTGTGATGCAGGATGGGTTGGCGTGGTAGGGCTGAGGACGGCTTGTATACCTCGGACAGACTGTTGCTGTAGCACATAGCCTGATAAAAATAGAAGGAGGGTAAATAAACCAATGATCGACGTTGATATCGCAAGGGAGATAGTCGAAGACGTGAGAAGCACCATGGTCAATTGTAACTTAGGTCGAAAATGCGGCGAAAATGAGGCATACCATGGCTCTTCTGCTGAGCCATGAAGCTATCATTCAGTAATGGCTGGATCGGTAATGTTATTGGCAAAGGTTTCCCCTCCCCAAGCTTGGTCAATATGAATAATATATAACTCTTGACCTACGTCCGCAAGACACCGTCCAAGTGGGACAGTCTGACATCAGCGCAAGCGGGACGGTGTTTACACTTTTCCTGTTGCGGGGGCAACCTTATCGATAAGCTTAAATCTTTATTTGGACGACAAACCCGAAACGGCACGTGATACCGCGATCATCAACCTTGAGCTTCAACCACAAGCACAAAAAAATCACTACTCTCCATACAAAGGGCTTCAAACACACAACGTAATTCCCTACGGCTGTGTATTAACACTCTGCCTCCATGTACTATTCTTAGAAATGCCCTTTTCCTCCGCCAGCTTCTCGCAAAACCATTAGCACAACTTTGACGACTCTCTCAAGGCCGACAATGTCACATCACCGCGCCGACGCCAGCGCCCTGCTGGACAATCGGGGCTACTCCGGCCCCCTAATCCGCGGTGTTAACCCAGCGACACTATTCGAAAAAGCTGTTCGTGATCGCATCACCGAGTCATACTACTGGAAAGAACAATGCTTCGGCCTCAACGCTGCAACTCTCTGCGATCGAGCCGTGGAGCTCACCTACATCGGAGGAACATACGGGCTTGCGCAAAAGCCAACGCCATTCTTATGTTTGGCCTTTAAACTGCTCCAGCTTTCACCGGCGAAGGAGATAGTGTTGGAATATTTGAATTTTCATGACCCGGAAAATGAGCATGTCGATGGTGGCGAAAGGAATGGGTTGGAGGAGGAACAGGATGCTAATGATGGTGTTGTCAAAGCAGTTGGAGATTTCAAATATCTTCGTGCGCTAGCGGCTTTTTACATCCGGCTTACCTTTGATGCTGCGGATATATACAAAACACTTGAACCGCTGTTGGTGGATTACCGGAAATTGAAGAGGAGGACAAAAGACGGCTTTGCGCTCACCTATATTGATCAGTTTGTGGACGATTTGCTTACAAAGGACCGTGTATGTGGTACGAGTTTATGGAAGTTACCTTCGAGGACCCAGTTAGAGGATCTAGATATTCTTGAAGAAAGGATCAGTCCGTTGGCGGAGGAGTTGGAGGATATTGACAGGGATTCAAATGGAAGCCAGGACAGCGGGCAAGTGTCCAGCCGCGGCGAAGATGACTGAACACGATCCATTGCTCATCCCATTTCTATTCCAGCTGCCAATATTGAACGACACATCCCCAACTTCTAGCAGCTCATTCGACCACCTATTGTCTGCGGCGAACATTTCATGAACCGAAGCTGCAGCCATTGGAGGAATTAGACATAAATTAGAACTCAACTATCTAACTTGTGGAGTTCGGTAGGCGCAACCTCCCCTAAGCAATTTTACCCAAGAGCGGGAAGGTTAGCGTGCGTGAAATACCAGAGCGCTCCTGGTTGGATATCGTGATCGCGAATCTACGCATGGTTTATCCCAACTACGTATCGGAACGTCTCGAAACATGGTCGCCGTGCCTTCATGCAAAAAAGATACTGCCATCGGTGCCGCGGGCATTTCAACCGATTTTTATACGCGGGCTATGCTTAGAGCATAGTGTATCCAACACTTAAACCGGGTATAACAATTCATTTAAGGATCATCGCAGCTATCTCGCTCGGCATCAATCTCTACATCTCCTTTGTTCATGGGGCATTCTCTTTCCACTCACGACCATTTGAATGTACAATATACATACCACTTGGTCGAAATTCAGATGGATGATCGACACTTTAGGATTTAAGTTTGATGTTTACTCGAATCTAGGAACCTAGGAACAAAGTTGCAGAAACAAACGAAGACATCATTCGCAAATTCCTCCCAGACAGTCCAAGAAATATTATAAAATAAATATAACAAATAAATATGAAAAATGAAAAATGACAAATGACAAATATATGATACTGAAAAAGGGTAACTCCAACCCACCATTATTGTAATTCATTCAAAACCCTTGCTGCCTATGCCACTTCTCCTCCCACCCTTTAAACCATGGACTCTCATCAAGAGTGTTTACCTCCCACCCACATTCGACCAAGCCGTTCTCCTCCTGCTCGGCTGCCCATTTTTCCAAGGCCGGTAGCACAACGTGCTCGACATGCCATGTATTCTTATACTCCAAAAGCGGCCTCTTACCCTCCTTCAGGATCTTCGCGATCAATTTTGGCACACAGGGTTCGTCCCGGAATTCCGTGACAGGAGTGAAAAGTGCTTTGAAGTTAAATACAATGGAAGAGGAGAGTGGGAGGCGCCGGAGCGTTTGCCAGTCGACTCGCATGTAACAGTCGGAAAGGCTGAGGGACGAGTTCTGAGAGAGTCGATGGAGCTCGTGGGGGTCGCCTGGCGGCATGAATAATGGCTGGCCAACTTCGAGGCCCCAGGAGCCTCGTTGGATGGGTTTGTCGGTGGGCATTTTAGAAAAGTATCTGATGACAGATATATGAGAGCTGTTCAGGGTATAAAGGCGGATAAGGGGAAAGAGTATAGAGGTTTTTATTTATACTTTCGTGGGCGAGGGGGTAGGAGACTAGGCAATAGGACACTCACCTGTCCATCGAGAACTGCATCTTTTCCTTGTAGTCTGGAATTGGGGCGTGGATCTGATGTAGTTGAAGGCCCATTTTCGTCTTCAGATTCCAGCCCAACGCCGAGCAAATGACCCCAGCGCGAAGGACATAATACCCGGTTTTATCGTCTCTCATCATAATTGCGAAGTCCTCCGGGATATTGTCCATCAAAATTACCAAGGGATGCTTCGTCTTCAAATCATCCTTGGTGCCGAGAATACCGTTGGAGAAATACCTCTTATCGTCCGATAGAGAGAAGTATTGCGGGTAACGTGCACATACGAATTGTATGGCCATCTCCATGAGCTCCTTGCATGCAAGTTCAGAGCCAGCCAGGTAATCGAGCACAGCCTTCCCATGTTTCGCGTAGAGTTCTTTTCGCTGAGCAATTCGAGCTGTGTAGTCTCGATCAAGCTCAAGCCACCAGTCGGTTTCCATCCTCGTGAGGGCTTGCCTAACACATTAATATTCAACCCAATTATCGACAAATATTAAGATGTAGCGAAGACGTACACATTGTCTGGTGGTAGCTCCATCTCAGCGGCCGGTATGGACGAGGCATCGCCTTCTCTATTTTAAATTCAAAATATGAATTCGGCAATGGAACTCCGCTGAGTGCTGCATAGTCTGGGAAATCGCCCAAAGCTCTAATCTCATCTGTTGAGAAGCCCGCTGGTGTGTACTTAGCCGGATAGGTGTTATAGTTCGAAACCATTGGGAGAAGGAATGTCAATATGGCTTCTTCGGTGACATCTCGTCCAACGAATGATTTAGCGAGCGGAACATCATTCATTTCGGACAGCATATGTCGACGTGATGGCGGTAAGACATTGCTATAAGGGTAGTCAACAGACACCTGTTTTTCTGGTAATACAAAGCGAGGTGGCGTAGCTGCGGAAGATACTCTTCGTCCACGGGTCTTGATATGGCCGATAAGGCGATTCCTTTGCTCCTTATTAAGGGCTAGATATACTAGAGTGACCGCCATCAAAGTACCCCCAACGATCAATATGGAGCCGTTCATAATGACAAAATATTTCGCATTCGCGCTCTATGCCAACAATAGATAAGCATCACATACAGAGTGAAGATCAAATAACGGTAACTCTGAAAACCGAAATGAATGGTATGAGGTCTGACAATGAAATGCTCTTGATGGTGCGTAGTAATGGATGTATATCCGCAAACGCCAACAAGGTCAAGGAAAGCAAAATTGTACAAACAAGATGGACCGGGAGGCGTGGTATTTAAATCTCACCATCAGTTGCCGGTCTCAAGCACCGTCCAACTTCTCCAATGAGCTCTCCAGAGGAGAGAAGCATGGTTTCACGGGGCTATGTGAGAGATTCAGCAATCTACCTGTATAGGTAAAAAGTTCATCCTTTTCCTAAAGAATGGCCTAGCCTCAGCAGAGCTACGCGAACCAATTACAAAACCATTACTGGCTTTTAACCAACCGAGACAAGCAGCCTGCGATTGTCTATCCGGTTAATTCGCTGGGGAAGTATGCGCCCCTCATGTGGACGACGCGAGAATTGCGGGGTGAAGCTCTGGCCCCGTGGAAACTCTGAATTAAACCTGCGACAACTGACGAACTATCGAATGATGATGAGAGATCCGTATCATTGGTTATGGAGTTTCCCCATTCCCCGAGATATCGTGGCCGTGCATTGTTCCTCTCCAATTGATAGTAGATCGAGATATGTCCCCTCAGATTGCTATATCGAGCACTATTGCAGCAAGTCAACCTCAGTCAAACTACCTTCAAATCATGTAAACGTATCTCACCCATACCTTATAGTTACCAACATAAGTCTTAATTTTCGTGTATTCAGTTCAAACTCTTCAAGCAATCAAGAGGTTGTTTGATGCGCTAGCTGCTGGCCGCTGCTTCCAAGCGTTACCCTCCCTTTTCATGTGCAAGAAAGGAGCACATAGGTCAACCAGACAACATAGAGCGTAAACGGTAGTACTTGTCCACCGGGGATCCCGTTAACAGGTACGCTGTACTCTGTACATGACGTCCTTTGTAGCTGTTCTGTTTGAAGTTGAGGATGCTTCGGATCGCGTCTCCTGATACGGAAAGGCATGAAAAACAACCACCACCAAGAGCCGAATCGGGTAAAAAAGTCCCGAGCCGCTCGAATCTAACAACATCCTCGCTTCTCCTTAATCGAATTCTTACTGGGTAAAATCCAATTTATTGGTACTGATCTATTTCTATGCAAGATTCAGTCTGGTTCCTCGCGGACTCAGCAATTCGGTCGTCTTGAAACCATGGTCTGTACGTGTACACCAATAAATTTGCCCTTGGTAGCAGCATTTGTGGCTTTTACATACGATCCACACAGGCGTGAATGTAGTAGGAAAGAAAAGGGGGATTGACTGTATTTACGGTATAGGACTACGAGGTGCGACGGCAACCACATCAGGGAAATGGGAAGACGAAGGAAAAAAGACTGATAGTCATCCATCAAGCGTACTCGCACCAAAGCAAGAAAAAACGATATTGAAAGAAGTACCACACAAGATGTACTAATGTTCAAACAGTCCGCAAACAAGCCCCTAAAAACCGCTCAATCCGCTGCACATCATCCAAAGCAGCAAGTACGCCGACATACCCATCAGGCCTTACAACTGCAATGGCACCCTTGTCTACGGGCACCCCATATGTAGCATACACATCCTGCAGCTCGCTTCCATCATAGAAGCGCATTTCTGCATGGTTCTTCAGTTCGATCGGTACTTCATCCCATAGGAAGTCGGGTTTAAGCTCAGGATGAATGGCAACCAGCTCGAGGATAGAAGGGGGGAATCTATCCGTCAGCAGCTTGGACGCAATGCTTTTGATTGCTCCAGTGGACATGCCGGTTGGGGATAGCAAGTCGTTTGATGTCAGGAATAAGATGCGGAAACGCGCGGTGGAAAGGAAATCTATTTTTTAAAATTAATTTTTCGATGATCCAGCTCTATTACCCTCCTCTATTTGAGGAGAAAGACCTGGGCCCAGCTGGTGTAGAAAAAAGAAGTCTTACCATCGTGGAGATCTCTAGGGCATCCATCCGCATGTCGTTTCACCCGTACGTTAAGGAGCCTCCGGCCCGAACGCAGAATGCCAGATAAATAGTCCGTACTCTGAACCAGGTTCCCGGAGTAGGTCTTGTCGACAAGCGCATTCTCCGGATACTCAATACCGCACCCGCTGGTGAAACCATTTCCAGTGTTGAAGACCTCGAGGAATTGCTCATGTGATAAGCCATTGGCACCTCCTTCATTTTCGCCCTCTCCCGTGCCAATCTTCCCTGAAAACATAGAGGAGAAGGCCTTGTCAAACTCAATAAGTTGCTGCGCGACTGTGTGTCGCTCTTCGTGGTAGGTATCAAGGATTGGATCTGGTAGGTTGTTTGCAGAAGCAGGGGTAAGGCCGTTAATGGAGTAGGCCAGTTTCCAACTGAGATTATAGGAATCCATCATTGAGACGTTCATTCCTTGTCCGGCCTAGGTCAAAGTTAGTTATCCATATACATCTGGGTCAATATAAACGCGGATACGTTTCATCTTCACTAGATTTTGTAGTCACAACCGCTTTACCGACCTTTGGACTGTGCGTGTGGCAAGCTAAGAGGCCGTCAGCTACTGTTCAATATCGGCGTATGTGGGATCTATTGCTTACCATCACCGACTATGAAGACTCTTTGTATTCCTTTCGAATCCTTCACGATGAATTTCTCTGCGACCCGTTGCCCAATCTGATAAGCTGTCCACCAGTCCACTGCCTCGTCGTATTTTGGCTTGATATAATATGGCTGTAGAACGGATTGAACCTGCTTGAATATGCTCTCTAACGTAACTTTGCTTCGACGAGCCTTTGCGTCAGTTGCAGCCCCGTTGCTGTCTCCGTTACGTTCACCTTCCTCAGGCTTTACATCCTCCTGAACTTGCACATAGAGGCGGGTAAGGTAGTCTCCGTTGGCAATCCGTTCGCGGGGGATAATCATAACGGATCCAACGGGAGAATGGATTGCAGTTCTTCGTCGAATATCCGGGAAATCCGTATCAGCCACGAAATCGACAACGCCCCAGACATGGTCTGTCCAGTCGCCTTCCATGCGGAGGCCCATGCAACTACGAACCGTAGAGCGTGCACCATCTGCACCGACGAGATGTTTTGTACGAATAGTGCGTCGGACGCCGGCCACGTCGATTTGTGCAATAACAGGGAAATCTGGATCTTCTTCTTCATCTATCTTCACATCCACCAGGGTGGTAGATCTCAGGACTCCACGTTTCGAATACTTAAGCAGATTATCCTCAAATATACGCTCGATGCGGCCTTGGTGAATAGTGACTTCATGGGGAAACCGTGCAGGAACACATATATCAGGAACAATCGAAGTTCTCTCGATCAGTCGCCCCTTGGCTACCAATTCGCTATCGGCAGTTGGATTCCAGAAGGCGACCTGCCACATCTGACAGCCTTCTGTGAGGATCTCATCGGCCAGTCCCAAACTCTTGAGCACCTCGAGAGTACGGGGCTGAAGGCCATCTGCCTGACCGGACTTCAGAGAGCTCGGTTTAGGGTCCAAGCAGAGGAGAGATGAGTCTGATAAGCCATAACGCGCCAGCAATAGCTTAAGCATCAAGCCTGCAGGACCCGCCTACAGCAATTCGCAGTCTGTCAGATTTCGGTACAATATAATGCATGGCTAAGAAAGAAATCTCCACTCTGAATCACCCATACAATTAAATTGCAATAAACTCAACAATCATTGGTTTTAGAGCCTGGCCGTTTGAACTCTTGATTGCCCACGCAACTTATGGAAACTCCATAAATACGACTGTACCCAACTATGATATACGAATGGGAAGGGGAAAATGTCATTCCAGGCACATACCCCAGATATAACAACTTCGTATCTTTCCACTCCGTCAACCTCTATATCAGATTGGCGGTGCACATTTGGCTCGAATTTGGGGGAGATGCGGGGAAGCGGGGCTGCGAACAGAGGCAAGACTCGCAAGTCCCGGGAAGAAGGTAGCAAATCCGAGAGGACAGTCATCGTAGGGGAGAGATGTCAGCCAAATAAAATAAAACGGTGGCACTCAATGTAGCTAGGAATAGAATGTTAAGGGAGAAACACAAAACAAAACAACTCACCAGCAGAGTTGGATGTGTTCGTGACTCTAATAAAGCGCTGAACAGCCACATTCAGGGGTAGTTAGCTAACTACACCCGGTCGTCCAAATGCGCCAGTGACCCCAAGGATTCCGCCTGAAATGTTTGCTAGGAAAAAGCCGCTTGACATATCGCACATCCATACAATCAATCCACGAAACGGATGTTAGTTCAACATTAAGAGTCTGGGGCTCTTATTCAAAGCATGTGGTTTGACCAGAACCGGGCTATACCACCATCGCAAGTACACGGAACCAACATCATGACAATAATCGTTCCCATGTCTATTTACTTACATATGGCAATTTGTACCGGAATCCTGAACCCCGCCGGTGGATGCATATACATATGCAGCAAAAAGCCGGAAACTGCTGTTCGAGATAAACAACTAGCATAGCGGATGGCCAACAAAGGATGATTTGAACTCCATGCATACAACATGTCAAATGTCAAATGCCCCCTCTTAAGCAAGTATATGGACTTGTCACTGATATCTTTTGACAGTTCCTGTTTTCTCTGCTAATAATGTCTACCATTTCGCAGTGATCACTCATATCCTTTGGGAATCAGCCTGCACCCGCTGCACTCCTTTTTCCTGTCGATGAAGCCTATATATATCATTGCAATGACGTTTGCGGCCCATTTGTAAAGCATTTACTTGAAGCCGGTCATTACAAGTCTTCTATCACCTTAGTTACCCAACTTCATTTTCCTTTAACTCAAAAGTTTGAAGACGCATCCCGAAGCTGTCCTTCTGGTACTCTAGGTGACACTCATCCTCCCAGGTCCATATTTACCACAGGTCGCTATGTAAGCTTACTACATAGCAAATAATACTATTGAGCTCTCATGGCCAAATGGGCGCAAGTCTTCTCGCTCCGCAGACGATGACCTCGGGAGAGCGTTCCAGTGGCTGCTGACACGCCTGACACTACATATAATGGCCCCCTGGCACCACCAAGGAACATCGAAGAAGCTCCTCCCTGGACTTGAAAACTTCCGAGCGTTCGAAAGTCAGCGACCCATATACATGGAAAATGGAACAACAGGGGGTTTTTGTTCCAGAACAATGTGTTTCCCAGGAGTGTGCTTGTGGCGTTGAAAACCCAGAGGAATATAACGAAGATGAGGCGCACTATCCTGGCAGTTTATTATTCAAACTTTACTCTCACTGTGCTTGCCCTGAATCTACTGCTCTTCCTAATGGGCCTGGGCAATACTGTTATCACACCCGCCGTCTATAGGAATTACAGGCAACTTCCGTGCATTTGGGGGTGTAGGATGGTACACCCAGTTCCCACCTGCTGACCCCGCGGACATTTCAGTTGGCATGGGGGACAGTCCAGAGCTTCATTTCCATTAATTGGACCTAGATCATCGGTCTATTTATTTTGGAGTGAGGCTCCTTGATCCTCGCCATTGCCCCACACTCTATTTCTATTCATTGTATGCTAAGTTATGCTGAACCGTTGCGGGAGCTGGCTGTGGCTGTCTCACGAATGGCGATTCTCTTTCTCTCGTGAGAGAATGAGGGATCCTACATGGTTTTCAGCTACCAAAGGTATTCGCCCTATGAAATCCCGGAGCATAAATTCCCTCAGTGATCTAGAGTTACCTCCTCTGCTGTTTTGCTCGACAGCACACTCACCTCCTTTACAGGCTACTATGTGCCTTTACTCGTCTCGCCGTAATTCACCACTGTCAGCGCCTGTCCCTTAGCACCCCCAGAGTAGATGGTGCGGCATGAGTGGGTGAGGTCAGGCATCAGTATGGCAGAATAGACGAGAAGCTTGGATCTAGACAGAAGGCTAGTGAGCGGAATCCTTTTGTATAGACTTCAGCTATGTATAATGACTGTGTAATGAAGGCCGGAAATGCCAGGGTATTCAAATACATCCCCTGTTGCCATCCGAAAAACAGCTTGATCAAATTGATGCTCTCTTAACCAGCATCTATCTCCATGCCAAACGGGCTTTCCTGACTAAATGGATATCTTCCCGAACGTCGGGATAATGCAAAGGAGCCTTGCATCCCCATCTTAACATGTGAGACGGAACCAACAAGGTTTCATATTGGTTAAGAATATTCCATGCAGAGTACTCATTTCTCTTCTTTGAGCAGTGGAAGCCTTTGAATTCAAAAATTTGGCCGAAGATAGCCAGTTCACAAACAGCCGCCGTGGTTGGACGATGGCACCAGGAATCCCTCCTCTCCAGAGCCAGGGTCCAAAACTGACCGAAATTGGCCGCCCAAAGCAACAAGACAACGATAACTTACAACAATGCAGGTAATACGTGCTAGGCCCCAAGTGCCTACCGGGGATCGCGGGAGTTGTTCCTGAAGTGCTCCGAGTTAACGCGCTCTAGAGCACACCCTTGAAGCCCCCTCAGCGGGAGAGCGTCCATGGCCCCATCACGCCCTCAGATCATGCAATGCAGATGGACTAAGCTAAAATAAATGAAGACCAGGCCCAGTGTGCCGTCTGTGCCGCGTCTATCTTATCATTCTTGTGGTTGTTCTCGAAAAACAAGTCCGAATCTTATTTCCTTAGCGCCTGGGGCAGCGAACTGGGGTTGTAACTACGCCGCAACCCTAAAATAACACCATTTCTTCAGTTCAACCTCCCTCAAGGGAGGGGTGCAATACTAAGCGAAACAATTGACAGGCATCCAAAGACCTGCAGAATGCCTCCCATTGCCCCATGTGGTACTCGACCGACGCGATTAACCCGATCCGCTCTGCTGCAATCTAAACGAACCTTTCTAGGATTCTCACCCGTTCTTGTCTCAGGCTTGCCAATTGCTAGGCGAGGGATTATGCTCCGATCGTCCAGTTCGCATATGCAACTGGGTTGTTAGAAAAATGGAACTGCGGAATTCGAAGACAATACCTTGCCAATTGACCTTGTCAAGAGAATCCAATGACCCCTGGATTGAGCTGTGACTACACCCCTTGTTTTCTCGTCCGTCAGCATGTGGCGGCGTCTGTTGATTCCAGGAGCCATGTGGAATGATTTCGCGGCGTGTAAATGTTGGCACTTTATGCATGAGCTTGAGTTTTCGTTCTTCTCCTTCTCTTTTCTTTTCTTTTCTTTTTTTTGGGGGGGGAATCGGTCTCTGTCTTCCTCTCCTTTCGGCTCGATAATTATTTCCTTTTTATTTCCTCGATTTCTTGAATTCTTTCTTCGCCACTCGTTTACTACACCCCTTTTTGTATTGTGCATTTTCTCTTCTTTCATTATTCCTCTATCAAGGAAAAAAAGTACGAATAGACAACAATGGCTGGTCAGGGTAGCTCCAGACAGCCGTCTTCCGACGGGTCTGATCAGGGCAAAATACCTGTTGAGGGTTCAGGCGATGGAATCGATCATCTTGAAGCCGCTGCTGGAAAAGAAGGATACCTTTTGGACACATCCCACGCGCAAATCGGAGATCTGAAGACCACTCAAGATGGCCGTACAATCCTCATCCCCCAACCATCGGCATCGCCACTGGATCCACTCAACTGGTCATGGGGGAAGAAACACCTTATTCTCATCATTATATCCATGACCGCATTCCTTCCTGACTATGGAAGCGCAACGGGAGCTGTGACACTGCTTCCGCAGTCTGTGTAAGATATTCTTCTCCACAATCAAAATTTTAGACCCAAAGAACCTAATTCTGTAAAAATCTAGGATCTGGAATATGACCCCAGATGAGGTAAATCATTCACAGGTCGGAAATGTTTTCATGCTGGGTGCTGGAGGCGTATTCGTCGTGGCTTTGGCCGCGTACTTCGGCCGGTACCCTGTTTTTTTCTGGTTTGCAGTCATCGCGACTGCAACTGCTGTTTGGTGCACAGCGGCCCAGACTTTTGAATCTTTCATGGTATGTCAATTTATAGCCAATGGACTCTGAGAAGGTGCATACATCTAACAAATTTGCGATTTGTAGGCTGCCAGGATTCTCAATGGCTTTTTCTCCACTGTGGCTCAAGGGGTTAGTTCAATCATTGTCATAATCAGCATTCAGTCCTCGAAGTCCAGATAGCTAAAAAGTGATGTTTTCAGGGTGGTCTCATGTTCATCAAGGACCTCTTTTTCTTCCACGAACATGCGCGTAAAATCAATATCTGGTCCAGCTTTATCATCGTCTCCCCATATCTCGGCCCGCTCTTCACAGCCTTCATCATCAACACACAGATATGGCAATGGGCCTTCGGCGTTTACTCGATAATGACAGCTCTGTGCTTGGGTCTCATCATCTTCTACATCGACGAGACTTACTATGATCGCAAGATCCCTGAATCTCAGCAACCCTCTCGTGGACCGAAATGGAAACGAATGGTTGGGATTGAACAGTGGCATTCACGGCATCTTCGCAACACGTTCAAAGACGCCTGTATGCGTCCGCTTATCATCATCTGCAAACTGCCCGTCTTCATTTCTATGGTGTATTATTTATTAACGTTCGCCTGGGTTGTTGGGATTAATACTACCCTCTCCATTTTCCTAGGTCCCCTTTATGGCTTTGGGCCTAAACAGATCGGTCAGTATATAACTCACCCCATCCTCCTATAATTTTCTTTTCGTCCCTAACGAAACGCTCTATAAAAAGGCTTCTTCTACTTTACTCCCGTCACTGCCGCCATCCTCGGCGAAATCGCGGGCCACTGGCTACATGACATCATCGCCAGAATGGCCGCACAACGGAACAATGGCCGTCTAGAGCCAGAAGCCAGATACATAGCAACCTGGATCGCAACCCCTTTCATGTGCGCAGGATTAATTCTGCTCGGCTTCGCGCTAGAACGGGAGTATCACTATATGTTAGCTTCACTAGGATGGGGTCTGTATGTATTCGGAATTATGATCACAACTGTTGCAGTCAATGCATACGTGCTAGACAGCTACCCTGAAGCCAGCGGAGAAGTGGCTGCGTGGATCAATTTCGGACGTACGACTGGTGGGTTTGTTGTCAGCTATTTCATGGTTCGATGGGCGAATGAACAAGGCACCATTCGTCAGTTTGGGACAATGACGGGCATTTGCGGCTTTGCGTTTTTGATGATTTTGGGATTACAGATTTACGGAAAGCGAATGAGACTCTGGGCAGGCCCTGCGAAATTTAAGACGATCTAAACCGATAGATTGTGTGTCGGCTTAAGCAAATCGCAGGGAGGCTCGAGGTTAATTGGGCGTGGTTCAGTTGTTGGTTATATATCCTTTCTTCGTATATACTCGGGAACTTCGTATAAATTTGTATTCTGCAGAGACTCCAAGTATGCAATTGACATATCTAGTATGTACCTTCGTGCGGTTTTTAAACAAGGAGTCGGGGTTCGTCCGTCATTTACCGCACGAATATGGCAAGATGTTCAAATTAGCTATCTTTCCCATCAAGTTTGCACTCTACCGGATTCTCGCTCAAAATCGGCCAATCTGGGAATATGAATTGAGAAAACAGGTCCGCGAACCATGTACTGTTTTCCGATATTTCGCGCACAACTCCCCTGGCAGGAATCAGGGGTGTCTTGCAGGGGCTATACTGTAGCGTAGTAACCCCTCACTCGAACGGCCACTTTGAACGCAAAACTCGCAGCCAGAACAAGCCAACCCTCTTTTCATCCGAAATACGCCGGGATCCCATGGTCAATATAAACGTAATATTCACCCTGGTATGCATCCCAGTTATTCGGAATTTCGACCTTTCGGGAGGAAAATTCTGTCTGGCTTAACTCTCGGTGGATATCAGAATGCCCCAGACGCTTGAAAGATTGCCCAAGGTCGAAGCTTATGAGCTTTTGAAATTGGGTCTCTAATGCTGACCCTGATTGGTTTTTTGAACGACACTGGCTTGACACAGGAGCATAAAATTGGAGCGGAAGGTTGTGTACTCAGCCCTGTTGAACTTGCCCGTCCTTCCCAGGCTATCTTTTCCATATTACTTTTTCCAGGTGTACCAGAGTAAAATCTAGACGCTCGAGATTGCCTTATTTCTCTAGTTGCATACCCTTGTGCGGTTGCAGTTGGCTACATTGCAGCGGTTAGGCTAACCCTAGAAGAAAACTTATGGTCTGGGAGGTTCGATGGATCCAAATAAATATATATATTTGACACTGAAGTGGATGGCGGAGGGGGGGCCTCAGAAGAGATGTTGGTTCCCCACGCTCTTGAGTAAACTTGAACCGGCATTTCTGCCGAAGAGGTCCAAGAGGCGCTGTATTATCAAGATAACAATGCTATTTGACATTTGTAGTAAAAATTCCCTGATCTGGATTCCTGCACCTCGTGTATGTATGACTACCGGTGGTGTTTGTTGGGTGTTTGATGCATCTGGAAACGGATGGCTTCCCGTTTTTATAGGAAAGGGGCGAACCTTCGCCATCATGAAGCGGGACCCGTGGCCCAATTGGCAAGGCGTTTGACTACGATTTAAACATACCTTGATCATCAAAAGATTGTGGGTTCGAATCCCACCGGGTTCAATCTGAACTGCCGTTCTTTTTTTTTTTTGCTTTTTTTTTTTTTTTTTCACTAGTTCCATTATCCCTCGATATATTCTCGTTGCACCCACTCGACTGTCTGCAAGCAAAGTTTTATTAACCTTTTTTTTTGCTCCCACAAAACCACCGTCCGCGACCCGTCCGCGCCTCCACAATCGCAAGCTACTGAAATCCGTCCCATCGAGCCTGGACCCGTGGCCCAATTGGCAAGGCGTTTGACTACGATTAAACACACCTTCTCATCAAAAGATTGTGGGTTCGAATCCCACCGGGTTCATCAAATCTTTTTTGCTGTGTCATAGAAATGGCTGTTCTTTCTATATGCTGCCAGGGAGCTTATTCTGGCGGATGAATCCCTCTTTTTTACACCATTGAGTTATGTATGATACTAGGTAGAATGATTTTGAAATAAAGTAGGAAGAAGGTAGTAAATGTATTTATCTGATCTCTTATCTCTAGAACATCGCAACTTCTTAACTTCTCCTTTAAAAGTCTGCTATGCTTCCGTTGATCTGGCGCACAAAAAACTTTTTGTCCCTGAGTCCTATGACGTAATTGTTTGAAAAAAAAGAAAAGAAAACCATCACATGACATGGTTCTAATTCTGTAGCGCTTAACCATTGCCATTGGAAGTGATACACTTCGTTGTAAGCCTGATCAAATGGCGCACCTCAGAAGCGTACTATAAGTGAAGAGAAGAGATGAGAAATAACGTGGATGAAAAAATGATAGAAAGGAAGAGATAATAAAAAACGCAAAAAATGGACAAAAAATGAACCCGGTGGGATTCGAACCCACAATCTTTTGATGAGAAGGTGTGTTTAATCGTAGTCAAACGCCTTGCCAATTGGGCCACGGGTCCAGATTCGATGGAACCAACATCCTCCGGATTGCTTTTACCCAGCAACAAAAGCCACTGGTTTCGTAAGCAAACATCTATTTTGGGTCGATTTGATGATATCAACATACTTTGAACATCCCTCACTGTTTTCATCATTTAATATAACAGACAATCCGCCAACCAGTAAGCCCAGCTCAGCTGCAGCGTGTCTCTGGCAACATTTTATGACGTGCCAAGGCGCTAATAAAAGACGCAATGAAAATTATTGCTTCAATTTGCTTGGGTCAGCACTCAGTAATCCTCACACTCACTGAAAGTGTGCGTATTATCTCATGCTTTGAGAATCTAGTCTTCGAGAACTTCGGCTAATTTCCTTCGGCTAGGATTCTTGAACAGCATCTCAATTTACATGGTGAGGGGAGAGGTTAAACCCTGCAGCCAGCTAGTCTTCGCTTGATATGTCCTTGCTAACTCATCTAATAGTAGACACGATGGGTTCGGGCTCGGGCCCATTCTACTCCAGCCAGCGACTAGCCAACAGCCCATGCTTTAAACTTTGCTAGAATCTCTGAAATTCCTCTTACGAAGCGTAGAGAATCTGGTTTTATTTCCGATAACCACGCGCAAAACATGGCATGAATAGTCTCTCACCCCTGCTGGTTTGGTAGCTCACGTTCAGCCATTCTTGTTTGAATAGGCGCTTATCCTTCAAATGTTGCTTACCTGTTAGTGGAATGAAAGAGAGTAGGTAAGATTAGAAGCGGTTCCGGACATATTGTTTCCAGTTTCGGAGTTCCTTGTCTGTTCAAGGATCCAAGCTTTCGAGATTCGCGAACTTGCTAGCAATGCTCTAGTGTGTATGCGATCCAATGACAAATTGAGACACAGAACGAAGACAAGTGGAAACTTCCGGTATCTACCCTGCGAGTCTGTGAGCGCGAAAAAGTATTTTCTTGGTCGCCAAACGGAGTCGACGACAAAAGTGTAGTGCTAAAAAGAAGAGCATCAAAAATTTAGGATTGGCGTCAATGGGCGATTGGACGCATAAAAATCAAGATGCAAGTGAACTAACTAACGAAAACACACAACGAATGATCTCCGACCGCTTTTCCGGCCCGACTTCTGATCAAAGCGATGAAGTTTTAACCGTGACCGTTAGTCTTCTGTCCCAGCGCTCCGTCCGAATAAGTCCAACGGCATTTCGGGTTATTTAGAGATCGAAAACAAAAGGATATGAAATTTGGTTTAAATTGTATGGCGCTTAAAGATCGAGGCGAGAGCAGCAGATGAGTCAGAAAATTTCGTCCCTTGCACGCCAGCTACTCTCCCCTGCCAAATCATGCTGTTGGAATATTACACAATCCAGATGGCAATGCTTCCCGAAAACTATTATTGTCGACCTGGGAATTCCTCACAGAATACTCGGATGGTAAATCTCTCCGACCAGCCCTTGTTGCAGCGTTGCATGCCAGTCATTTCGGGTCCATACGGTACCCAAATGTCTTGGTTCCATACTGTCACAGCCAGGTGTAGCATAATCTTGAATACTCTGCGAGTCGACAGTATGATGCTCAAACCGTGAATATCGATGAAGATCATGCCTTTCTTGGGAATAGGGTCAAGATCTGAGGGAAGATCGAGTTTCTGATCGTCCTGGATTCGGTTGCCATCCTGGCTTCTCGTGTCGGTGAGTTTCTTATTATTATTGCTCACCCAACGCATGTGCTGTACAAAACGAAAGAAAAAGAAAACATGGCGTGAATTATTAGCCAAGGCCCATGCGTTCCCCCATGAGGACAGGCTTCCGCGACTGTGCCAAGCGGCAATCTTGGACCGCTTTTGTGGACGTGGGGAATGATGTGCAGCAGCACTGATAAGTGGCACTAATCCAGCGGATTGCTTAGCTTCGAACTAAGTGTGAGTTAGCCCCGGGAAGCTGAGGAATGGCTAAAATTGGGTTGGAAAGCAGTGAGTTTTAACAAACGCTAGTAATCTAAAGGATCAAGCGTTTCGCTGTCATACCAAATCCTCTGAGTGTGACATTCGACCCCCTCCATTCCTATATCCTACGCCTGGGTGGTTTCAAATATTGAGCTCATTTCATGGAAAAGAGTTACCCGATTTCAGTAACACTCCAAGTTAAGCTGGCGAGTCCCCGGAGTATCTTCAATTAGTCCGTTGTCCGCAGGTTTTGCACCTTGGCAAGGAAACGACCTTCAGCAGCATTAGCCTGATTGCCAGGGAGGAAATGCGCAGTCTGAAACCTGGGGCTGTAACTGCACCAAGAGAGTGGACTCGACAAATGTCCATGGTCTTAATAATCGATGCGGTTCCTCCCCGTCTTTTGTTTGGATTGTTGAAAGGTGTTCGTTCACCTGATAAAACAAGAGCCTGAGCGCCCGGATCGTTGGTTTAGGGAAACTTTGCCGCGAAGTAACGACGGCCATTTCGCTAAAATGAAGAGTGTTTTTAATCCCTGGACGGTGGGCTGATATTCTTGCCGTCACCTCCAATGCATGCAAAGGATGCAGCTAATTCAAATGCTCTCCAGGATGGTAGCCTGGCTTTTCTAAAGTCACCACTTGAAAGGCCTAACCCGTATTGTGGCGTTATGGCACGGATGCACTCAGTACAATTCTCAGAGGTTACCTTGCCGGGATTCTTCAGCCAGGATATCTTTTCTTGGGCTTTTACATTTCCTCCCAAACCCCAACGGAAATATGAAGAGGGGTGAAAAGTAGCAATACCTGCGAACATTTTGGTGGGTGCTCTCGTCCTTGATATTGGCTCATTTACTTTGCCTGATGGGCCGGCATTAAGCCGTACTCTCTCTTCCTAGTATGCAAATACAAGTTGCTCTTTATTTTGTACCTTGGCCTGACCAACTAATTTAAGCTATCCTGTTGGAGATCATATTTGATGGCTTGTCGTGGATGCGCCTTATAGATCCCATTTTCCCTCCACTCACTGCCACATTCGCGTCGATGGCATTTAACAGAGTTGGTATTCAACTAGGCCGGTGCTAGAAGCAGATTACGCTACTATGGACGATCGGGGACCACCTCCTGCAGATGGAGACGTTAACAAAGGACCGATGCTCAATGCCATAACATGGGCCGAATGTGGTCTTGCGCTCGTTCTGGTCGTGGCTAGAGTCATAACAAGAACTCGGTTGATACAACGGTGGGGATGGGATGATGCCTTCATGTGCCTTGCAATGGTACGCTCCTTTTCCTCCTTGCCCTTGGGTGAGCAATTGACCATGAGGGTATCTAACCGTTGTCCTATAGGCATGTGCACTTGTGAACACCGTCTGCGTCACTATATGCATCCATTATGGCACCGGCCGTCATGTTTATTACCTAAACGACCACCAAAAGGTTCAAGCGAACAAGTTCAACTGGATCTCCCAGGGCTTTCATGTCATGTCGACGAACTGGGGCAAAGTCTCCATTGCCTTTTTCCTCCTCCGAATCGTCGATAGGGCGAAACGGCAAAAATATTACTTCTTCGGTGGTATGATCTTACTGACCGTAGTCAACTCTGTCTGTGTGTACACCATTTATGGTCAATGCACACCGACTACTGCTCTCTGGAATGGCACTGGCCCCGGCAAGAAAGGCTCATGTTGGCATCCAAACATCCAGAGAGATTACGCATTTTTCCAGGGCTGTATGTATAAAAACTTCCACTTATGTCACATATTCCCCTTCAGTCAGTTAGCTACGGGACAATCAGACTTACATCGAATTTCATCCCTAAACAGCCTTCTCTGCCGCATCTGATTTAACTCTCGCTCTATATCCTGTTTTCATCATATGGCAGCTTCAAATGGCTCGAAAACTAAAAATTGGTCTCACATGTGTTCTGGCCCTGGGCGTTATGTAAGTTCATCCTTTATATTATTTTACTTTTTTTGTTTCTATTATATCCACTCAATTCAGACTCCAATGCTAATTTAACAACCGCGTGGGACAATCAGCGCCACCGCCGCCGCCATAGTCAAAACCATCTTTTTAGCCGAACTGGTCGCCCGGGCCGACTACACCTTTGAAACAATAAATCTGACAACCTGGATCTCAACAGAGCAATACCTGATTATAATCGCCGCTTGTATTCCAACTCTGGGCCCTCTATTCACCGCCGCTACCGGCCGCACACCCTCTGGAAGACGAGCGGGTTCATCACCAGGCTACAGACCGTCCGGCTCCCACAGCCGTCGCTATTTCCACCAGGGGGCAAATGGCGCGAATGGAAGCGGGCATGCATCCAAAAAGCGCAAAGATCCTGACCTGCTCACGTACACCATGGATGAATTTACGACGACAACCATGACGGACGGCTGGACGCGGCCATCGCCGCCCAATGGGCGCAGGAGCGACGAGGGGAGCGAAGAGGCTATTATTAAGGGTGCGGTGGATGAGGTGAATAGGGGCGATCGAGGTGGTAGTGGTGAGCGAAGTCATAGTTCCAGGGGGATTTTGAAGACGATGGAAGTACAGGTGAACTCACAGAATATGGAGAGGGATGGGTCGCGCAGGACACCTGGGAAGAACAAGGTTCTGCTGCCATGGGAGCCGACGAGTCCTACATGATTATCTATTCGTATCTAAAGACTTATCTTTATATGCTGTTTATTCATTCTCTCTCTCTTTTTTGGCTGGTAAAGTTATATTCTTATCAAGTCGGAATGCTTGCTACATAGCACTAGGAGTATTGGTTTTGGAAGATACCTATTCGTGTGTGTAACTCCTCGATGCTCCTTCTTTTTCTTTTTCTTTTTCTTTTTCTTTTTCTTTTTCTTTTTCCTTTTCCTTTTCCTTTTCTTTTCTTTCTGATGGAACGAGGGAAAAGTAAAGCTGGATGGATATTTAGGCATAGAATACTATTATATAGTTGGGTGGCGAAGGGCAATTTCTGCAAGTATTTCCATTGATCGAGACGTCTCCCCCCCAAATGGAAATTGCTGAGAATAGACCTCCCACGTCACCGCAGGAAGCCCCTTTTTGTGCGAAGGTCCCATTTCTGATCGAGCTGAACCTCAAAGAACGGTGACCATGATACATGAAAATTAACACTATTACATTGGGTATTCTCACCCATTTGAATATTTGTTCCGAGTAAGTCTTTAAAGATAGCTAGCTACATAGATCATTTTTAACCTACGCCCCTGAGCGAACTAGCCGGAATCACCCGTAGGCACTGGGAAGGACAGGAAAGGAGGACAGAACATGTACATACAGGACGACCCCAGTACTAGATGAAATAGATGCAGCATGCACCGTACAAGGCCCTCCCTGCCCCCTTGATAGCTAAAGCGAATAATTCCACGAGAAAAGTCGGCTTTTCGAAAATGGGCCAAAATCTCTGTATTAAACTGTTGCCACCCTGAATAAAGGGGGTCAAGGAAAGTTGATAAACTTACCCATGGTTGTATGCACACACGCGTTTGGATTACGCAGGAGAATCAATTTGAGATGGATACATAGATGCATAGTTGACACTAATCATACAGGCACTATCAGGGCTTGCACTGCGCATAATTAAAATTTATGTCAAATAATATCAAGACAGAGCAGACAAAGGTCAGTGAGCTATATGCTACCTTCAGGCCAACCCAACCCTTCCTCCACCCATCCCTACCATTTGGGGGGGGCGTTTGTGCGGGGGGGAATAGAAAGAAAGAAATTCATTAAAACCGTCAAAAACTCTTTTCTGACTTGTAACTAAGAATTTGTATTCATGTGTTTCCCTATTTGAAGAAAAGGGGGCGTAAGAGAACCGCGGAATGAAATGCGCCTGGGAGATTCATACAACAACTGAATAGATTAAGGTGTCAGTCAATACCTATCACGATGTTCAATCGCGCGGATGAGAATCGGAGGGATAGTAGATATGAACAGGCAAAAGGAGCTACCAGTTTGAAGCGGTGAAATCTCCCCTGAAACAGAATATGACGCTGATTTGTGTAGCGGAGGGACAAGGATAAAAGGAACGGGGGTACAATACAATATATACTATATGCTTTCTGCTATCTGCTATCCGTGCTTTATGGATTTGTGCATGTGTGCTTGGTTTTGGTAGGTGTCAAACGTGTTTAAAAATCCGGGCAGAGTAAGTGGTAGCGCAGGGAAAATAGCGCGAACGGACAAAGACAAGAAAAGACCATCCTTCCATTTCCATGCCATGCTTCTTGTAATTTAGGTACATACAAAGTTCCTACAATATCGGAACAGAAAAGAAAGTAGAAAAGACACAGCTTTATCAGTTGAAACGCACGCCCTTTCCCGTTTCGTGGTCCAGGGGATGATATAATAAAATAAAATAGGGACAGATACAACGAAAGAATAAAAGAAGAAGAAGGGATAGAGCGACAGAAGATGGCGAATGGCGAATGGCGAATGGCGAATGGCGAATGGCGAGAACAAAAGGATAATATTTGTGTTTTTGGTTTGGACTTGTTTCGAAAAGAAATTCGTTTCATCTTTTGCCACCAAACTAAACCGTATTTTTTTCTATGGGGAAATGGGATTGCTCGTTGTAGATTTTATTTAGTTCGGATTGGTCTGGTATAGCCTGGATGTCGGACTTCGGCGACTGGCGGAGGATTCCGATGGGTAGGTTTCGGCTAGGTGACGGGTTTATGGCGGGAATGACAATAAGATGCAATCAATGAAAAAGGGTATCATGAATAAAGTAGTTCCGCGTTTCGTATGCGGCGGTAGAAAATATATGCAGTGATGTTGGTTGTGAGCGTGACAAGGGGATTCGGTGGAGAGCGAGGGAGTGGTTGGGTGTTAATCCGGGTTGGTTAACTGGGAATGACATGGTTAGCATTTACAATAATGCCCAAAAACCAACTTTTTTCAGGGGATATACATACTCTCAATACAGGTCTTGAGTAATCCTGATTGTCCTGTAAAGAAACATTGCTATGTCGATTCCCATTCGGATAAATAGCGGCGTCGTTTTTCATGCGGCTGTCCGTAAAGCCCGGTACGCCGAGTAGATTTGGATCGTGCATACCCGTTGGCCCATTCACGTGCGGGCTTCTTTGGTACGTCATAGCTGGACGGTTGACGGAGGTGTGGAAGCTCGGAGGCGGTGGGGAGCGGTCATAGCCGTTTGTATCAATTTTTTCGTTTTCCTGTTCTCGACGTCGACGAATAAAGAAGAGCCATAATACCGCGGAAACTATGAGGCCAACGCCCAGCAATGTACCAACAACAATGCCCGCTATCGCTCCGCCGCTTATGGATGAACCAGATGTGGGTTCACCTTGGCCGGGAGGTCCTGTCGATGTAACATTTGGGCCCGGGTCGGTGGGTTTGCTCATCCTTGTGCTAGATGTTGATGTTGATGTTGGTGTTTGGGTCTGTGTTAAAAGAACGTTGAAATAAGGTTAGCACTGCATGATAGGTATCTAGTAATCAGACACGCATAAAAAGTTCACAAAAACACCGCTTGGAAAACATATAGGTTTCCCTACAGAAGAAGCAGTGGTCGTTGAATGCTGAGTCTCAGTGACAGTCGTAATTCCAGTTTGAGATGTGGCCTGAGTCGTAATTGTCAAAATGGATGAGTATATAAGCACGGATTTGTTGAAGAATCATGGATTATACGCTCGCCATTCCAGATTTGATTTCGAAGTAGAGAGAAAAATGAGATAAAGAAATTAGGGGCAGGTATAATGGAAAATGGTCTAGAACCCAAGAAGAAAATAACAAAATTTGCACTGACCGACACGGGGGTTTTAGTTACGGGGCCGATGGTTCTAGAGGGCTTTTTAAGCAATACATAGGCGTAAAGACCCTCTGCAGAATTGCCGCACATGTCATCGGGATACCCAGGGCATGGCTCGTCGCACGCGCTATTCCCGATGGTGCCTCCAGGCACATCGTTGGAGCACCAGCATGATTTGCCTTGTAGAATGGCAACTGCATATTTGCTGCAAGTTTTCGTGCAAGCTCCCGATGATTGATATATATCGAGTACTAGTTTGAAAACCAAAGTCAACCTAAGGTTTCTATCTCACATGTTGGAAATAGGGCGTCCGCAAAACAGCTCGCGCACGTACCGGAATTGAAGCTAGAGCCGGTATTTGTAGAAGAGCAGAGGTCCACCGATAGAGCGCCTGGAATAACGTAGAGAAAGACGAGTATATAAGGGACGAAGAAACCGGAGAGTACTGCCATGGCTGTAGAACTGGACCGTCGAAAGGGAAATGAATGCCCTTTCTCGGCCCCTAGGGAACTATTCTATAGAAGACAACACGGATGTTAGCAACCGGGTCCCTTCAGATGGCATAGAAACGGCGGAATATTGAAACCCCCAGAGATTGAGAGAGAACAATCAGGCCAGGAAGGAAAGAAACTCGAAACAAAGACACGGACCAAGGCTTCCTCTGAGCCACAGTGGTTCATAGCAGACGGCAATGGGTTAAACAAGAGACGTGAATCGACGACAGACGGTGGTGGGGGAATTGTAAACAGCAAGCAGCAAACAGAGTGATGTGTGTGGCATGTATCAAGTGTGCTCAGTCATCAATTCACCCAGAAGGGGAAATACGGATGCGACACCTGGACAGCGGTGCGAACAACACCCATGGCATCCTCATACAAGAAGGGAATGCTTTCACCACTACAGACAAACACACAATGGACCTTGAGAGAACAAAATGGGCATGACAGGCAAAGAGAGCTGGTCCTGCAAAAATCAATCCACACATACCTCTTTGCGTTCCGGCCCACCCTCGTTTGACTTCCTCGTCTGTCGATGCTATAGCTGAACCCGTGGTTTTATCTAGCCCTCTTGCAACCTGGAGCGGAAGGAGAACGGCATTGACAGCACACAGAGAGCAGCCTGTGGTATCAATAGCAAACCAGCATTGTCGCCTTGAACGTTAAGGACACCAAGACGACTGAACTTAAACCGGGAGGTGGCCTCGCTGGGGGAAAGGTGCCTGAAACAAAGACAGACGAAGCTTTATAAAACCGAAAAAATTTGGAAATTTGGAAAAATGCAAGGAGACAACAAAGGTCAGGAAATAGCCGACGCCAGCACGCAACGAACGGCGGAACTGGACAACTGACGAGAAGGACTGCGGGGGTGAAAGAGGAAACGAGGAGGGGAGGAGAGGGGAAATAATAATTGGAAGCTGAATGAGAGACAAGAGACAAGAGACAGGAATCGACCGACCTTGATGGGGAAACGAGGCTGGAGAGTTGAGGAGTCGACAAGGCGAAGTGGTGAACGAGCCAAACGAGCACCAAGGAAATTCCTAAACGCACCGCTGCACCGCTACACCAGGTTAAGCCGATCGATGCCAGCCAGGGTTCGGCGCTATATGAGCCTTGTCTCCGCTTAACTCCTCCCAGACAGCCAACCACGATGGACCAGCTTGCCTACACGCCGCGCTACAGACTACCGGGCCACCAAGGAACAGCCTGCTTGGGACCTTGGGTTTGATGACGGGGGAATTTGCTGGGCTCCTTTTTTGCGTTTCCTTTCTCCGCAACCCGTCCCCTGCACCGCGTGCGAGGAAACCAAGGTAAAAAGTGGGAAATCTTGCTGGTTGATTATCCCGAAACAACCGTGTCGTTGGATGCAAGAGAACAAACGCACCAATGGATGTGAAAACCAAAAACTATTATTTTATATTTCAAATTTCTACGGAGTCTGCTGCAAGGTGGACAGGATATCTTTTCTTTTTCTCTTTTTGATGGTGACATCTGCACCATGGCTGATGTTGCTCAAGCAGAAAAACAAATTATCACTAAAACGGTCCACAATTCAACACCGCCGATCTTGGCCGGTCAGCCACTCGATCCCTGGCTGCTGAACATGCTGGCCAAGAATATTATCGTGCACACGCTGGATGCCACGATATGATCGCATCATCACTGGCTCACCGGCAGGTTAAATCCTCCCCGCTTCTATTCCATCCACGGAAACAGTCGAATCTATTATTCTTGAAAGACGAAGCGACAGCATAACAACTAAGGCTTTTGGGGGAAGCGATTTCTACTCTCCAATTTATTGGCCCTGATAATCTAGGATAGCCGGGGGTCGAGCCGCTGAGCACCGGGAGAAAAATTATTCGCCCACTGAGACGTCAGGGCACTGAGGCGTGTGGCTTGTGTTGGCTCGTCTTGGGTTAGCCTCTCAGCACCCAGCTAAGTTCGATAGTCAGGGAGCTTTTTCGTTGACATTGCCACCCGCCCACTGCCAAGTTGCTTGATCCGATCGCTTGGCTCAGGGCCCGTCGCGAAGTGACCAACATTTATTGGGAAAGATGGTTCCATTTGAGTCCCTCCTTCCCTCTTCAGAGGCTTCACAGAGGCCTTTCGCTCTTTGCTGCAAGTTGATGTTGTCGCGACGGTGTTGGTATTATTACGTTCCTGATCTTCTGCTGACAGGAATCCTGGCCATCTCTCATCCATGACAACTTATCCCAGGATCAATTTGCGAAGATCCCCTAGAAATGTGCAAAATCCACGGATTGTGTTGGAAGGGTAAAATGACGTTTTCTGGTACTGCCATGGATATGACAACACCTCGGTTCCATTGAGTTTCCTCTTTCCCGTATTATTATGACGACGATAAACAAACCCAAACACGGTTCCCCAAGGTTCCTGGGATGGCCTGGCAATATCCTCCCGTCTAAGTTCCAATTTCCAAGTTTTGCCCCACGTCTCGTGTTCAGCGTGAGTAGCTAGGACAACGAGGACGAAGAAGATGTAAGAAGGACAGGAACACTGCCACAAGGTTCGAATTTGAGATCTGTTATTCGATTGGTCTGCAAGAATGACGTCCGAGAAGCATTTCCAAGCCAACCTACCCTGTAACCCATCTTGATGCCGCGTCACATAATAAATTCGCTGGGGGAAAAATCTCACAGCAATAATGACACCACAAATCTCTCCTTATTGCTATCACCAGATCCCCGGATTATTGAGAAAAGCTCATCCGTCCCGTCATATAAAAACATAGCTTCGACCTATCGTCCGCAGCGACCACTAACTCTTGACCTCTCTGACAAGCTACAATGAAACAACAAAAAAATAATGAGGTATCTTCTTCCACAACACTTACATAGGCACAAGAATGCAGACAGCTATCTCAACTATCATCTACATGGGAAACGACCGTGGGAACTCCCCCCCGTCCATCCTCTTCTGTTTCCATTCACCGCCAACTCAAGGACATTTGATCGCTGGTACGAATTCAAGTTAATATGGCAAGAGAAAGTCAAATCATCAATGATCTTCAGATCTGTGAATCTTGTGCAGGGAGCGGTGACAATTCTTCCACATTGTTTGCTCTGACCCAGCTAATGTGACTCAGTTCCGTGAGGCGGAAGAAAAGGAAGAAGAATAAAATTCTCATGAAGTTGAGAATGTCTTTGCGTAGAATTGAAAAGCTCTTTAATTTGGAATGTTCTCTTGTCGACAAGGGAAATACGCAGTAGATAAGTTAACCCTTCCCCACCTTGGAGCGAGCAGTATGCTTTTTGAAAAAATCCAATGGCCTTGCGCTGGTGTTTTTTCGCCTCTAAATAATTTTCCAGAAACCACAACATCATCATAAATCCATGGATGTTGTAGTAACGGTTGTTTCAAAAGCCCCGCCCCGATACCACCCTTGCATATTTCCTTTCCAACGCTGAAACAAGAAATCCCCGCAAAAAATGGAAAAAACGACGACGCTGCGTACGCTGAAACAAAAATCCACCTGTTAGCAGGAGAGTTTTTTTTTTTTTTTTTATTTTTTTAAAAAAAGTCCGTCCGCTCGTTTATTATTCAAGCGGGACAGGTAGTCCACCTTGCTCAGCTGGAATCAATTGCGTCTCCCATTTCACAATTTGGATGTTTTCCCGTTGGGGAGGGCATAATCAGGTCCCTCTTGGAAGTTGGAAGTCAACCACAGTTTGCGATAACTCATCGCTCCATGCTGCGATTACGACATACCAAGCATCCAGCACCATCAAATATCGAAGATATATTGCATATTGCATTCTTTATTCCCACCCCCGGCTCCTTTGAAACTATGTAACGAACTAACACAACACAGGAACTTCCATGACAGGGCCATCCCCGCCAAGCAGACAAGGTTACACATGTTTTATTTGCTTTTTTGAGCCGTTGAGAGAATATTTGCTTCTTCTTTGTGTCTCCGCCGTTGTTTGTGTTTATGCTTTCGGCATCGAAGCTTGATTCGGGCGTTTTCTTTTTCTAAAAACATGGCCATGCGTGTCGATGTGCATACACAAAGAAGGCCATGGGACGGATTCCATGGTAATGACGCTTTTGGCTTGTGGTTGTCACGTCTGTGGCGTATGTTCATACATAGGTTATTGTTCTGGAAAAAAAGAAAAAAGAGATGCGATTGCAATAGTTGAGATGTATGATAAGAGTAAACTAATAAAAAAACTCCCCATCCTACTCCAGCAGACTGAGTATGGTTATGAACAAGTTCTGCATGAGAAATGAAATATGGACAATTTCTGTCTACTGCATAATATCACCTCTATATGCGCGTACATTCCATCCAGACTACGTACGCCATGCCATATTCCACGTACAAAACAATATGTCGTGTTATCTGCAACATGCAGGGAAGGGAATACACAGCCATTCCAAATCATTTCAATCCATGGGATGCATCTGCACCGTCTGCAACACCGCATATTTTACTCGCGTTATTTTCCTAGCCCAACCTACTATTTAAAACAAATCAGAATAATAACCGTAAGAGCACTATAGAATCAAAAACAGGATGAAGGCGAGAAAGGCAAAACTCCGCGCCAAACACACAAAATGGCCGCTGCGTTGTCCAGGAACGAGCTCTGATACTCTATCTTAATTGAAGGGGAATAAAGGTTAAAAATGACAAAAAAAAAATTCTCCGACGATTTCCCCCTCCATGCAGCTGGTTGACAATTGACAGGAGGCTAACGAAGTGACATCATATAACTGACCTCCTGTTCTAGAACTGATTCTTCCCTTCACCACGGATCTCCATTGAGGCGCCTGCAAGGATGAAAAAAAAAAAGCTATGCCAATTACTGGGCTGATGAGCAGCCGTAGCTCTGCATAACGGTCTGGAGAAGCGGGATTTCATATAAGTTAAAATATCCATCTCATGTGGGTTGTTGGCTGTAATTCGACCACCCCAAGCATCGACAAAACCTGTCCGTCCGAATATAGGGCTATACTGCAAGGAAGAAGCAAGGACAAAACCGGGGGCTTCATGCATAGCTATCCCATCAACCTTTGGCAGCGCTCTGCCTGTCTCCACGGCTTACCTCTACGGAGTTCTATCTAAGGGCCTGGACTTGCATGACTCCCTGGAACACGTTGGAAAAGTTGGCAGCGAGGTTGCTCCACCTTCAAAAAGCTACCCCACGATGACGATATAGGAGAATTGAGGGGTAAAAGAAAGCGACTAGCAAACAGGAAAGCGGATGATATTCGCGAGGATGTTCGGAATTTTAGGCTTAAACGGGTTGGTAGTTTTACGCTGAGAGCCGAGATTGCTTTGAGATCTCAGTAGTTGAAGCTGAGCTTTTGGGTTAATATTGGAATAGCGAATGACTTGGTTTCTTAATTAAAGCTTTAACTCTCGAACTCTCAAATGTAGGAGCGTAGCTTCGGGTAAGATAGATAATAATATGACATCTGGGATAAATGAAAATCTTAGCAAATACACTGACATATATAAACGGTGTATAGGAGAACGGGCATCAAAAATTTCCCACACAGCATTGCCTCTACAGGGCACAAATTCAAGCAAATCCAGGCAAATTTGAGTGATAATCAATTCTACAGGACAATCTAAACCACACCCCCTAGTTGATTCGATATGGCAACGCGACTGGTACCTACTTGAAGGCCAATGGTATCCCAAGACATAACCCATGAGTTTTCTTCAATCTCGGGGGTCTCGACTGATTTTCTGCCAATTGAAAATCGCATCATCACCTTCACCCTTATGGGATTCACATATGCGCTCATATGCGCTCAGCCTCGGACCCTGACATAGCCCGCATCAGAAAATTATCTGAAATGGGGGGGATGGAGGATGGACCTCGTGACTTTATTTAGGGATGCAGGAAATAGTGAGGGAGCGTGTCTGTCGTTTCAGAGGCCGTTGTGTCAAAGGGTGTTCGTGTCAAAACAATAAACAAGACTGGGGGTAGAACAGAAAGAATAGCACATGATTGGCTTCAATCAGTCATCCTTTTTTCCCACTGTGCCACCTTTCTTCAGCCCGAAGAATGAAATGACAACGACGATGGCCGTGGCCGCAAAGATTGTCCAAAAGGAGGCCCGGTATCCCTCCATAAGAGCTGCCCGATGCTCTCTCAGACCGGAGTGCTCGGTCACAGAGGCAGCAATTGAAGCGGTGACAGCAAGACCAACGGAGTTGCCGAATTGGGAAACTTCGTTGAACACGCCACCAGCAAGGGATTGGATTTCGGCTGGAAAAGCATCTGAAATTACTAGGTTTGAGACGGTGAAGAGGACTGAGGTTTTGGAGAACAGGATGGATTGGTTAGTGATTTTGCAGATGAAACTGAATATATATACAACACTAGAAAGCTCACCATCGGGATTCACGGGAGAGAGTAGCAAAGCCCAAAATGGTCGGAGCCAGTAGTTTTCGCCAACCTCAACCGTAGCCATAAGAATCGGAGCAATCATAGTAATTACAGCAGAAACCACAGCGAGCGTGTGGACTTTGACGCGAGAGATAAGGAAGGCTGTGGCAATGTTGACTGCGGCCCCCATTACGACGTGGGCAAGGAAACGGATCGAACTTTGAAGGGCGGAAAGACCTTCGACTCGTTGGAAGCTAATAGCGTGTTAGTTAATCAATTCATGGTCCTCGGATTACTTCGCACATGGTATCCTAGCCTCGCAAAGGCAGCAAAGTGAGCGCCGTGAAGAGGAACACCGGAAGTCTTACTAGAGCGTAATGAAATATTCAATCCCGTTCAGAGAAGCCCAGCAGAAGAAGACAGATACACAGATCGAGGTGAAAGCTGCCCTTTTCCATAATCTGTTCGGGATAAGCGCAGGCTTCCCTCTCCTAACTTGATAATCCATCCAGCATGGAAATGCGACGAGCAGAACACACGATACAACGAGCAGAGCAATGTTTTGTGGATCGCTGACCCTACGGTATGAAGACGATGCCATGGCCAGCACATAGAGTAAAATTCCGAGAGCTACACTGATGATTATTGCACCCAACCAATCAATATCTTCGACGAGGCGGCGCGTCCAGGGTTTCGATGCCCCTGACTGGTTGACAACTGACGGTAGCGACCAGATAGCTACCAGAGAAAGGCAAAGGTTGATGATTGCCATCATGTAATAAGCCCATCGCCAGCCAATGGTATCAGTGAATATACCTCCTAGCACCAGACCAACGGCATATCCCAGGGGTTGGCCCATCCCATTCATTGCAAATGCAACATTGCGCCAAGTTCCTTTCGGGAAAGTGTTGGTGATGAGGCTGACTGCTGTGGGCAGACACATGGAGATCGCAGCACCGGCAAGAGTGCGAAATATAATGATTTGAATTCCGGTTTTCGCTACCCCAATAGCGACAGTGAAAATAACAAATAGAAAACTCCCAACAATCCACATCAATTTGGCTCCAACAACGTCTGCGATCGCCCCAAAGACAAGGAGCAAACAACCGGCGGCAAGCGCATAGACAGCAGCAGGCCAAAGGATCAGCGCTTCGGGTATGCCGACGTCTTTGGCGATCCGGGGCAGTGCGGCTATGAGAATACCGGACCCCATGGTGTTGAGAAAGCTTACACCAGCTAAAGTGATAATGACGGTTACGGCTTTCGCTTTGGATATATTGAGAGTGGTCGAGGAGGCCGTTGCTTGTGTTGGCTCTGGTTCATCGTCGGAAGAAGATAGGACACCAGGAGCTCCCGGTGGTGCTTCAGCAATAGTTCTTCCTCGTTCGCCGCCAGCCTGGTGGGGTTTAGATGACGTTGACAATGGGAGTGGCTTTGTAGTCGATGCAAGATGATTGAGCTCGACTGTCAAAGTCGCGGTATTTGCTTGGTTTGCCATGCTACCCGCGGCTCCTTAAAAATCGTCGATTGACGGGAGAAAGAAAAGAGAAAAGGTAGGTTTATTTTGAGGAGGAGAATGTGATTTCAGAGCAAGAAATTCAAGGGGAGGGCAATCGTGGGGGCCTTAAGCTGAAAACCTAGATAACCAAAGATTGGGCTGAAGTCCGACTCCCTTGCCAACCAAGCCATCGGCAACCGGGTTAAGGGCTAAAATGGCGAGCACAGGGAAGCTAAGTTACGCTGCAAGTGAGCTTACTTTCCCGCCCCTAGTCAAGTAACTTGGCCATTTTGAGATATCGAGACCTGAGAGACAATCTGAAAGTTAGCTGTGAATCTTGGTTTTTGAAATTGGAGCACTCCGAATTAATGATGGATAGTATTTAACACGGGAACTCGTGAGTGGAAATCTAAGTAGGCAGCGGAGAAAGTCAAATACGCTTCTCAATACTCACTGCTACACGGAACATACTAACATGCATTGTGATTATAGATGGACGTATACAGAGCAGGTTCATACTCCTCTCGGATGGAAAGCGTGGAGGAACTCAAATGTTTTGCGGAGAAACGGCGCTAGTCTCGCTTACACCGCGTCTACTGCGCTTATATAGACTGGCTACATAATTCCGAGAGACGGTGTTAAATGTGTGGGGAATAAATGAACTAACCATGGGATATATCTCTTGAAGCTTTCCCAATATTATATCCAAAATGTTGTATAGCTACATGCGTTTTATTCTTTCCGTTTCCAAACAGCAATATTCAAACAGAGGTTACAATTTCGCCCTCCACACTCCACACTCCAAATATCATTAATCATCATTCGTCGACGGCGGAGTGAAAAGAAAAGAAAACGACGTTAAAGCGTAAGGTCATAAAGCAGTACCATCAAGGCCACATCGTCGAATATGAAAAGTCGCACCAACATACATTTGCTCCAGATGCAGCAAGGCTGGAAAAAGGGAAATAACAGACAACCAGGGTAAATTATCGCCTCCTGCAAAAATCAATGGCGGTGCCATGTGAGGTAAGTAAAGAAAAATCAAATAGATAAGATACCCCGAATTAATAAAAAAAAGACATCGAATAAGCAAGTTCAAGCAGAAAGTTATGTGAAAGTAGAGGCTTTTTAATCCCTCACCATCTCCGAGCCCTCAACGGGAGAGGAACCTTGTCCGCATCAACGAACACCTCATGCTCAATAATTCTTTCTTCATCGTAATCCGGCCTCTCAAGCAGCAATGGCGCTGCCGGTGGTGGCGGGGCAGGAGCAGGTAGAGGAGGGGGTGTAATCATTCGGGTGCGCTCCCGTTGGATCTCTCGGATCCGGTCACGACGCGCCTGGCGGTAGTCTTCTGAGAGGGTGACGAGGTGGGCAACGTCATCCTGTGTTACTAGACGTTAGAGCTGGGTTTCCAGCGGAAGCGAAAAATCGGAGGGGTATAAAATACAAAAATAAAGGGCGTGTGGATGGGACATACATATTTCAAATAGGCAAAAACATAGTAGAAATACTGCGTTTCCTCATAATCGTACCCAGCCTTCTCGATTGCCTCCTTAACAACCAGATCCTTGGTAATTTCAGTCCAGAGTCGGTCACGTTTATCTTTAACTCCCATATAACGCCTCCCGATCCGGCCGTGGTCTCGAAGTCGTTCCGTGTCAGAGGCATATCCATCTCCATCAACATGGAACTTCGCCCGTCGAACACCATTATAACGCTGCCATGAAATTTCCTGACTGGCGCCGCCAACACCCTCCAGCTCCACGCGCTTAGTCCCGGGCGGAACATCTATGATTGACCAGTCCTTGGTTGCCCCATTGTACGCCTCCCCGATATGCCCGCTTTTCTGAGCAAGGCGATTGTAATACTCCGCCTCGTCGCGGATATTGGCCTCTTCCCGACGACCTCGGGTGCTAGCTTCGCGATCGCGCATTACGACGACATCCCGATGTTGTTCGCTATCGTGAGCAGGGCCCCTAGATGTTCGATGTGAGATGAGTAGTTCGGATTCACTCCTGTCTCCATAGTGAGGACTCGCGCGCCTTCGGGGAGGAGAAATGGCAGGGGTAAATTTTGCTCGCCCTCGGTGACGGCTGGATTCACGATCGATTATAATTTCATCGTCATAACTTCGACCGTTGTGTTCCCGTCTTGCATAGGGATTAGCGTACTTGCGTATTGTGCCATTTGAGAGGCTTATGCATACCTTCTCCGAATTTCAATTTCGTCATCCACATGTCGTGAGCTTGCCTCCGACGGAGGTGGGTGTGGGTGGGCAACCGCATAACCTATACACCCGTTAGCTCCCGGCCATGATATTTCATAGATAATTTTTCCATTTCCAGGTAAAACAAAAATACAAAACGCCTACCATGATCAATATGCCGATGATGTGTAATCATCTCCTGGTGGATAGGAGGGGCGCGGATGGGAGGTGGTTCAATCGGGGGGTGTGAAGATGCATCCGACGAAGACGAACTGTGATCCCTCCTCCTGATTATTACTTCCTCTCTCTTCATGTCACCTCTACCACGGCCACCATGCCCTTCCCGTTCATCTCTGCGGACAATTATCTCTTCTGTATCTCCCCTCATGTTTGATCTTTCCCGCACGTAAGAGCCCCTCCGATGATCGCGCTCAACTCTCTCTCGTTCTCGTTCTCGTTCTCGTTCAATGTCCCTTTCCCGCTCCCATTCCCATTCCCTCTCATACTCTCTTGCTGGACGTCTCTCAGGCCCATGGTCCTTCTCTCGTCTCACAACAAACTCATCTCTTTCAAACCCCGGCTCGCGCGGTGGTGGTGGTGGCCTAGACCTCTCCCTCCGCACCACAACCTCATCACGCTCAAAGCCCCTAGCATGCGTCGGCGGGGGAGAGAACCTTCTCTCCACAACCCTCGACCGCCGATGGACGGGTCCACCATCGTCTCTCCTATGCTCGTGCCCGTGCAAATGGCCATGTTCATGTTCATGTTCATGCTCATGCTCAATAAACTCATAATCGTCATCTCGTACCCGGGGCCTTCTCACCAGCGGACCCGCACTGGAGCTGCGCCCATATGATTCTCGAATGAACTCTGGTGGCGGCGAGTGGCCCCGCGTACGAACCCTCTCTATCTCTCGAACACGGGGCGCATCAGCAGCATGAGGACGTCGACGAAAACGTGCCTCGACGTCTTCTTCAAAGACATGATCGTAGTTTCCGTGACGATCGTGGCGGTCCAGTTCGTAAGTGTCTCTTTCATAAACGCCACGGCCTCCGCTACGGCGGGACATGATTGGAATTAGAAAGAAGATATGGGGATGGTTTGGTTGTTCGAGGTTGTTACTAATGACGTCAACAGACGCTGCTGGGACTGTCACAAAAAGCAACGAAAAGAAAAAAAAAACAAAGTGCCAACAACTGTTGACTATGGCTATGAATATCAGATAACGCCTAAATTTCTAAAATACCGCGAGGCATCTATGAATTGAGAAAGTTGTGAAGTTTGAGAAGCCGATTGAGAATCCGTGATGGGTTTTTGTCAACTGCTTTAAAGGAACAATCCGAAGCAGAAACTAATGCCCGCCCAGGGAAAAAAGAGTCAAGAAGAAACAGGGAAATAAACAAACAGATACATATATAGGCACGGGGATAAAATGGCGAGAAAGAAACGAAGAGCGAGCGAGATGGAATGACGGTTAACGTTCGCTTCGTTAGGGCTCTAGAGTCTCCATACCCGAAATCTTGCGTGGGCCTTGGGGAAGAAAGTGATGTCATCGCTTTGTGTGATGATGGAGCGGAGAAAATTCAAGAAATTTAGAAGAAGTGCGATCAACGCGAATAGAAACATGAGAAATAATAAAAGCCCGGCTGGGTTAATTCTGTTAAGTAGAGTCCCTATCGAATATGCATTTTAACTTTATATAGTCGGTTAAAATAAGAAAAACATATACAACCTTTGAAGTTTGGTAGCATCCGAAATGCTAAATTGTTGCGATCCATGGCTCCAGAATACAGTATTTCAAAACATATGCGAAGCAGTTTATAGATCAGGCAAAGCCTTTATATGCGAATACTCCCCTAACAGCGCCTATTAATACCCCGCAAAATATCACATTTGAAACGTAGAACCTTCTAATGCCGGTATCCATCACTCCATGCCAAATTCCCACAAAAGACCTCCCAGGAATAAGAGAAAAGAGAGAGAGAGAGAGCGCGAGATGCAAAAGGAAAAGGCACAACCGCATCTAATCGAAAACATACAGATAAAACAAACCACAAACCATAAGAAATGAGGAATGATCACCGCCCTCAGAACGTCAGTTGGCGCTGTCGCTTATCGACTTTTCCACGGCCACCACCACCACCGCGGCCTCTCCCTCGTGAACTATCGCCCTGTTGACGACGAGGAGGAGGGCGAGGAGGAGAGACAATAGAAGGGCGCTGCTCCCTTCGTTCCTGCGCATATAAATCCTTTGCGAAATGCCAGTCGTCATGCTCGCTTCTGTCATATTCTGCTATAGTTTTGGCGCAGCGGGGGCATGTGAATGATGGCTCCTGTACATCCATGACGGAGGCCCAGTCGTCATGTTGCGTTGTGGGGGCATTTTCATCATCGTCTGTGAGCGCTGGAGAGGTGTTTGCAGGACCTGAGAGGTGATGGTCATTATTATCGCCGTCTTGTAGAAAGAGAGATTCTTCGTCCTCTTCGCCAACTGCATGGCTCTGGGATCTGGCAATGTGATCATGCTTGGGATCGCCGTCTTCGTCATTATCGTTAGGCATTTTTCTCCTCTTCTGTGGCTCCGAGCCAGGTAAGTATCCTTGCTGGGTATTAGAATTTCGCTGCTGCTGCTGTTGTTGCTGCTGTCGCCGTGAGTGAGGGGATGATGCCACCTTCGCGTCCCCAGTCCCACGAAGGAAAAAAGAATCCAGCCTCTGGTTCCCCGTAATACCGTCTTCAAAGCCGCTTACATTCAAGGACAAATTTGCGCACGGCCAAATATTGCCTTCATTAACAACCTGTGCCAGTAGGGTTTTTGCCTGGTCAAATAGGAGAGTGTCAGTTATCGGCCTGCCCGTCGGGATCGGAATCTGACGAGACCTCGTCTGTCCAGCAGTCCGATGGTGTATCGTGATAACCTTGGGTCGCCGTTTATTCTCCAAAATCCCTTCCTCCAACAACCTGCCGTAGATATCCGCGACAAAAATCCGTAGCCACTTCTCTGCCTGCGTCGAGGACTGGATCCCGGGGCGAAAGGATTTGGTGGAGAGCATGGACTTAATCTGCGTCCGTACACTAACCTCGCTGTACTCATACCCCCTAAGAAGCTCGTAGAGCCACGTTCCCGTATCATCGCCCAGTTTCAACCTTAATTGCTCAACGGGTATATGTAACAGCCCGCCGACCTCATCCGTCCCAAAGATGGCCGCAACCTGCTTCCCCAACTTCCCACCCAGCATCCGAATTTGTGTAAACTTGAACCCACCCAGGAACTGCTGAACCGCGCGATTGCGCACAATAGTCTGCTTGTTTGGCTTATTGCACGCGCTGCCAAGCTTCGCCATCATCTTATTCCGCGCAATGCCCGCTGAGCAGGTGTATTTCAGCCTCTCCCAGATAGTAGCGCGTACGGAGCGCACGATATCCGCGCCGATAAGCATGCACACATCATCCCAATCGGGGTCATCCTCCTCCGCCTGCCCAGCATCCAAATCAACCAGCATATCCTCCTTACCCCATTCCAGCACCGTGGTGGGAGGCCTAGGTAACCTCTCATTCATATCCTTCTCCGCCTCCCCCTCCCGTAGCATGGGATGCCTCTCCATCAGCGTCTCATACACCAGGGCAGACAAATCCACAAACACCTCATCAATCCCCGCTTTCTCAACCCTGACGAGCTGCAGCAGCTGCAACTCGCTTTTCGTCCCTGCACCAGCACCACCATTGCCCACATCCCGCATAACCCCCTCCGCCCACGCAGACAGAGCGGCCTTGATCACCTCCAGAATCCGCCTACTCTCCAACCGATACGGCTCCAACGAAACCTTATCCGTCGCCACGCACTCCGCCGCATCATCTCTATACTTCCACTCCGCGCCCTCCCCCTCACGGAACGTGGCGACATGCTGCGTGATGAGCTGCGGGCAACGCTTGCGGGCTTCCGCCGCCGTCAGCATGCGGGTGATGTTGAAGGCGCGGGCGGCGTAGTTGACGGCGATGAGCGATTCCCATTGCTGGACGGCCAAGGGTTGGGTGCGGGGCGTGTTGAGGCGGACCATCTCGCATTGCGCGTAGAAGGCGTCGAGGTCTATGTGGGCGATTATGCGGAGTGGGGTGCGGGGAGAGCTGGCGCGGAGGAGGGTTAGGTGGCGGTGGGTGAAGCGGGAGGTTGTGGGTTGGGGGAGCGGCATTGTTGTTGGAGCTGGTTGGATAGGCAGGAGGAGGGTGAGGGGATATTCGATGACATTCTTGTTGTATGTACAGTAGTTTTCTTGTTGTTGCTGTTGCTGGAAGTGCGTTGGTTGGTGATAGATCGTCAAGAAATGGGCGCTTGGGGCGCGATAACTAGGCGCTGCTCGGCCGTTGCAGCACGCTAAAATTGTTACACAGACCACGATAGTCACGGCCCGCAATCTGGGACACGCTTCATGAACTCTATGATCAGACCTTTTTTGCTTTTTAGTGATTCTGATGACAGTGATGAGCAGACAGGACAAGCCATCCCGCCATTCATGCTAGTTCCCTTTAATTTTGATTCGTCCATCCGCCTTAACGAATCAAAATCGGCCCTGCATTTCTACCTGATCGATTTCCTGTATGCCCAACAGCGAAACCCATCCAAGCCGACTTCCCAGCAAAATGAAACGCAAGCGGCGGCCCTCACATGGTAACTAACTCTTCTTCAGGTTCCTTGCTCTCTTCCCGACGCTCTGGGACACAAGGGCAGGGAACAGGCATAAGCTGCGTGGGAGCTCAAACACAGCTGCAGTCGACCTTTAGACTGAAGATATCTGGGAAACCGGAAATAACTGCTCCCCGGAATATTCGACATAGTTTACATATGACCAGATCCATACGACAACGAACAAAAGCAAAGCGCCACAAGCCCGGATTAGTTCAAAAGAAAAAAAAAAGTGGAATACAACGCTGGCAGGAATATCCCGCAGCTACAATTTACGGCATACATCCCCTTGCCCCACTGTCGTAGACTCTCGAGCTCCCTACCTAGCCAAGCAGAATTGCAGAAACGCCGCTGGTGATTAGCCCTCTTGTTTCCCTAACACATACGATGTAATGTACGCTGCGTCACCTTTCTAACCCCGTAGCTCAGATGGGGACTTTAGAGATGTATGTATGCAGATATGGGCTAGTCAAACCCACATAAGCCATCTGCACCACCGACCAATCGGCCCCCTTCTCACCTGTGCACTTGGTAAAGAAAATTTGATACGTTTTTGCCTTTCCCAGCGCGCAGGTATATCAGACAAATAATGATAGGCATTCTCATAGCATGGCTATCTGCATTGTTAGGCCTTTTCTTCCCCGCCCTGGAGAGCTTGGCCCATCTGCAAACTGCGCTTGAAATCAGGCAAAACCCATTTGACCATCCACTCTGACTTGAGGACCTCTTCGGCCGTTGGTCGCTCTTCTGGCCGGAATGCCAGCATCTGACACATCAATTCTAGGAGAGCAGCCGTTTCCTCTTGGCCGAACTCACCTACTCCACGTTTCCGCCGATACTGCTGCACGCCTTCCTCGAATGCTTCATCAATTGGATACCACACATCCCGGCATCCCTTCGGCCGGCCATCCTGGTAGAAGAATTGACTCCGCTCGTCCCATCGCTCCCACCAGCTTAAGGGCATTGGTCCCAGCACATCAATTTGCTGAGAGGTGATGTCATCTGCAGTCGCGAATTCGCTGCTGAAAATGGCCTTCATGCCAAGAATCTCCCAGATTGCTATGGCCAGGCTCCAGATGTCTGCTGAAAACGAGAGCGGGGCCTGCGGCTCGAAGCGGGCTTCTGGAGGCCGCATGGCTAACGGCGTGTGGCAGTCTTCCCTGCGACGAGCCTCCAAGGCTGGGGCAAATGCCTCGCCAAAGTCACTAAGAAGCACCTGCGCGTCAGGCAGTGAGAATTCTTCTGCGTTTTTCCCAAGGTAGAGTGGGATTACTGCTTTTGCTGGGACAATGGGTGGAAGCGGTTTGCCGTTTTGCTGCGCAATGGGGACTGTCTCAGGCTTGCCGTATTCGTCATATAATTGCTCGATCGAGAGCTGATTGAAGCTTGACGGGAGCTTAACTAAGATGTTGCGAAGATGGATATCTAAAATAAAAAACGAATGATAGCTAAGGGAGGATTCAGACAAAGATAATTGCAATTATGACAATGACAAACCTCCATGGGCATAGCCTCGTGAATGCATATATGCCACAGCTAGTGTGAGGCCACCCGACAGCGCCCGCGTAACTTCAAGCGGAAACAGGCGGCTAAAGGATACCTCTCTGAGATTGCATCGTGCGGGAGGCATCGTGTAGCACAGATGCGTCCCATTAGGACCCTGTAGCTTGAATTCATCCAATATACAAGGGATTGAATCACGCCCCGGATACAGGGACGACGACAACGGCAGTGGCGCGGCAAGCGCTCGCAGGATCTCAGTTTCATGCGGTAACGAGTTAGCTATGCCGACTTTGACAGCAACATAGTCATAATGGTGCTTCGGATGAGTGTCTTGGGCTAGCCAGACAGTTGAATAGCCTCCAAAACCCAACTTGTCTACGATGCGGTATCGCCCGTGCAGCATATCGCCAATCATGATGGGATGATAACCGCCAGGCTTGTACTTTTCAAGTGCCTCTGCGCCGTCGATCCAATTGTACATGTGCGCAACGCGATGCTCCCCTCCATCCTCTGCGCCGCGCGAGATAGTCGTTGAGGAATACGAAGATGAGAAGCTCAACTCAACCCTCCGCGCGCGGCAAATGGGTGGTGGGCGCGACAATGGAGTCGAGAGCTGAAGGGGCTTCGATGGCAAGAAGGCAGGGATAAAAGATGTGGCTCGTTTTGAGCAGCATGCCATGGTAGTTACATATGTGGAAGTGGTGATGGATTGAGGGGGTTGAAGAATCTAGACAAAGAAATCCTATTTGCTTGCTTGATCTCTCACTACACTTCGTTAACCTGCCAATGAACAGCTCACCGCAATCGTTGATTTAACCAACCTAGGGCCAGAGCGGTCTCCCGCTCTGTAACTACAGGGCTAAGATAAGAAGATAAGAAAAGAACAATGGCCTTCTCTTCGACATATCGTTCCTACAATCAAATATACAACATCTGGAGGTGCAGGTTTCTCGTCCCATGGCCCAGGAAAGCTTTAAACAAGTGTTGAAAGGAAGTTTAACTGAGAAATCTAGAGGAATCGGTCAAAACCTAAACAAAACCTCTTCTTAACATAACTAGCTTTGTAACTTAAAAAACCTCAATGGGCGGAACGACAAGAAGGAGAACCTGCAACCAGAGAGGTGATGATGCTAGATACAGTACACTACATCATCCAATCCGGTTCCGCTGGCTAGTTCGTATGTGCGTATGTACTCATCGTATGTAACTAGCTACTGTGTGCTGATGCGCATATCAGCAGCTAAGAGAGACAATTAAACTCCGCTGGAGCAGCTAAGAAGGTTTAAATTCTTCCCCCCCCGCCCAGCGCGCCGGGCTAGCTGGGACCGACCGACCCACTGGCTCGTCAACCAACGTGGCCGTCCCTGTGGCCGGTATATAAAGTATGGAGGAATCACAGATCCTGGCGCTATTATTGGGGGGGTTGTCGCAATTTCCTGGATATCTTTTGTTTTCTGTTTCGCTTATGATAATAATAATAATCAGTTCTCAACCGTGTTATATTTTGGATGGGTGTTTGTTTATTATTATTTTGAATTACCATTTTGTCCCCCCTGCGTGTGCATAGTGGAAGGTCAATCAGTCCTGGTTGGCTGTTCTAGAAAACCGGGAAAAGAGCCAAGCTGAGAGAGGAGAGTCGGTTGATATTATATATGTTAGTTCCTGGTTTCCCTCTACCTAACATGATGAAGAGAGGACGCAATGAGTTCCTCATCTTGTGAGTTTCGGACGGGTCCTCCCAAGAACCCCAGAGAATGTGCTGTGGAAATAGCTGCCTTAGCGTTACATTTTCGCTCTGGCGTCTTTATCACCGGCGTATTTGACTAGGGTGTGGCCGTGGTGTGCTGTTGCTGACCTTGCAGATACCCTCGCCTAGAGCTAGGTAAAGCAGCACACCATTCCCTTCCCCCCACACCACCTTCCATCCAGCAGTCCCAGCTCGCTGGGTCAAATCACGAAAACTTGGACCGAGTCTTCGGGTCGTGAGGAAACGAGGGAATTATCCATCAGGGCCATATAGGGTAAGCAGAGATAGATACCCCCAAGTTAGAAAGGGAAGAAAAAGGAAGATTCCCAGCTGGCTATTCAATAGCCATGGAGTAGAACAAGGAGGAGGCGTGGCGTGTTTGATCGTTGCGGGCAGAACTTCTTAACTCTTTCTACCGGTCATGCCAATCGACTCGACTGAACAAGAAACTTGATATAGGAACAAGGAGCGGATAATTAAAAGAAAAAGACGCGAAATAAACAAAGCAGACAAAGCGAATATGGCGATGCCAAAGCCGGTGGTGTTCCACTACGAGATTTCGCCGTATGGAAAGCGGGTAACATGGTAAGTCCGTCCGCGCCCGATAGGGTCAACCACCACCTACCAGCACTTTTCCCCCCTTTTCATTTCACGTATATTCCCTATTCCGCATGAGAAATGGGGCTGCTGGCGGAGGGGTTTCCCTGGATGGATAGGGAGTCATAAATATGCGCGTAGACATATACCCCTTGTTTTTGTGAGCGCTTTGCTGATTTCGATTTTCTTGCGTTTCCGCGTTTTGCGTGAAGGTATCTTGCACTCCGTGGTATTGAATATGATCAATGTGTAAGCACAATTCCTTTCATTTTCAAACAAAACAGAAGAAATAGGTGGAAAGAATTGGGAATGACGAGGGTAATGCCTGCGTGGTGCAAAAACTCCAGCTGGAAATATCCTGGAAGAAAAATAAAAAATAAAAACAAAAAACAAAAAGGAAAAGAATGACAGGGGGGCATGAGAGATAGCAGTTCTTTTGCTAAGAGGTATATTGGATGATTTTCATATTTCCGCTGCGAAGTTACAACCGATCATCATGCCTAGACCGGACCTCCACGCGTTGGGTGTCCAATATCGTCGTGTCCCAGTTATGTGCGCCGGTAGAGATATATACTGCGACTCACGACTGATCCTGCAGAAACTAGAGGAACTGTATCCAGAGGGTAATCGGCTTGGTGCGGCTGATCCGGACGGACAGGCAATCGAGCGCATGCTGGAGAACTGGACCATTGACGGGGGTGTCTTCGCCCGCGCCTGCCAGCTGGTCCCGCCGGCCCATATACTGGCTGCCCATCCCAACTTCATCCGGGATCGAGAGGACGCCAGCGGCATTAGTTTTAGGAAGGAGGACATGGAGAAGAATCTGCCGGACGGGATGATTCATATCAAACAGGCGTTTGAATTTCTTGAGACGACGCTACTGGCGGACGGGAGGGAGTGGTTGCGTAAGACTGAGAAGCCGTCTCTGGCTGATATTCATGGTATGGCCGAAAATTTCGTTTTTCTGATGCAGATATGCCCGTTAAACCCCCCCTTTTACGAGAAAAAACCCCCTTAGGCTATGCGTTGGCATAAAACAGCTGGGTAGCTAACAGGAAATTCTGTGCAACCCTTCTCTCCGAAAGCGATATGGCCACTGGACTGGGTAGATGAGTTAGATGGTGCCCTTGACCGCGCCATTTTCACAGAAGCCCGCTTTCCCAAGGTTTTCGCCTGGATGGCACGATTCAGGAGGGCGGCAGCAGAAGCTGCAGCCGCATTGCCCAACAAGCCGCAAAACCTATCGGGCGAACAGGTGCTAGAATCCGTGGTCGCTGCAGATTTTGTGGAGCCAGCCGGCGACGTTGATGAATATGATGCGCTGAAGTTCCAAAGGGGGCAAGATGTTGTGCTGTGGCCGACTGATAACTGCTCTAACTATCAGGATAGCGGGCAATTGGTGGCTCTCACGCCTCAGGAGGTAGTGTTGCAGCGGAAAACGGTGGACGGCAGGGCTGACGTTCGCATTCATTTCCCACGAACCAATTTCCGGGTTGTGTTGAAACAAGATAACGAGAGGAAAGACACGGGAAAAGTGCAAGATGCGCCAGCGGCACAGGTAAATGGGCATGAAAAGGAAAAGGAAAAGGAAAAGGAAAAGTTGGGCCGGTTTGGAAGCATTCTCAAAAGGAAAATATGGAGAACCAGTCAGCCTGTGTCCGAGGCAGGCACAGCATGAATGGAGATGGACTGCCTCATTTTCTGACTGGGGTGGCTTGACTGGTTTTGTTTGCTGTCTCATCCTCTTTTTGTTTCTTTTGCTGGAGATGCCGTTTAAGCGTTGTTTGTTTAGGGAAATTGCAAATATTACATTCTTCCATATACTGGCCATCAATCAAGGCTCCATATGAAGTTGAAGTCCCCGGAATCAAAATAATCGAAAGAGAAAGCCCTCTCCAGCGGGTCCACATGTATGCCTCCTATTTGATCGGGGAGCTAGGGATAATTAAAAAAAATCGTTCAAAAGACCTGCATGGGCAATTGGCTGGTTATGTAAAAAGCCATAAACCGGACGCAGCAGCTCAGACATGCGCCTTCCATTCATTCGTAGAAAAAGGTATGGTTTATGAGAAGGATTCAGGATTGTATCTCATAGGAAGAAGAAGAAGGGATGGATGTTGAACGAGAAGGCCAAAAGGAAAGTTAGAAAATGGAAGTCTATCCATGCTTTTCGGAAAGACCAAAACGGAGGTACAGGTACGTTCCATGGAGGTTGTTGCTGCACCTCTCATAAACACATGGATAGCATTTCATTTTAAGGCAAGCCAAGGATGAACCTCTCATTCGCTTGAAGCTGCCATGGCAGTCCTGGCATCTCTCCGGCCAAGAATGCTGACAGGCAGGTCTTAATTTTGTCCAAGGGTGTCTTGCCATGTTGGGCCGGGCACAGATCAGGGTCTCCATTCAGGAGAAGACCCTGATCAGAAAAACTTCACAGTGCACGCACGTAATTCTCTTTGGGTATCACTAGGGCTGGACTGGTTTATCAGCGTGGCAATAGCGGCAAAGCAACAATAAAATAATGGAGAATTTAGGAGTCGCCGAGATAGGAGTTTTCTTTCAGTCGAGGCCCTGCGCATCATTTTTTTTTTACCCTTGTTTACCCTTGCAGGCTGCAGGCCTGTTTCAACCAGTCAGTCGACGGTGCTGGTTCTGGTCAAAATCTGGCAGAGCGCATCGTGCCACTCTGTCTGTTCAGGTGGCCAAGATAACCTGCGCTCCAAGGGTGGATTGTGTTCATGAGTGTTTGGGCTTGGGTTCGTGTGAGGCGTTTCTGCCCAAAACAAACGCATGTCTGCCTAACAGCAACCAGCCTCTTCGCCAATCAGAACCCATGACGGCAGCGATGGGTAGTTTTGCAGGGTGGACATCGCCAGACGATTTGTCCTTTCGTTCCTCGTTTTTGTTTTTTTGCCTCTTCTTTGAGATGGTTTCGATGGCTGGAGTTCTCCCAGTCGGCTCTGGATCCCGACCAGCCATCCTGATTGTCGGGACCGCTCAGCTCAGCGCATGGAGATTTTTCTTTCGTTGATTGTCTTGTCTTTGCTGTTTCCAGCCTTGCTCCATGGTCAATGTCTGTGACACTGGTAGGGGAAGTCGGCATTTCCATTTAGGGATTCCGATTTCCCATGGGTGTGGCATGGTTGCGTTGATAGTTTCTGCGTGGGTGCAAGGAATGCTTGCGACACCACGGCTGGGGGCAGGCAAGCAGGCAGGCCGAAGAAAGGGGGACAAAAAAGAATGAAAGAGAGCAGCCGTGATCATACAGATTGGATCAATCGGAAGAGCAATACGCGCTGAGCCAGAGGAGTTGTCCCCGCAATTTTGTTTGGCCTGCAAATCATCTGTGCCGGCAGTTTGGATATCGCCTGGCCGGTGCATACGCGACCGCCGACGTAGAGGTACCCGACGAGGAGACGGGCTAACGTTCAGCATTCAGTGTAGCCAAAGGCCTGGAATCTATATTCTAGCATTGTCTAAGCATTGTTGATATGGATATGGGTTTGGTGGAGGGAGAGATATGTCTGTCTGTATCCTGGTATTGTATTTTGGACACACATCGTGCCAAGCCGGGAAGCACCAGCGATTCCTATATGTATGAAAGAACCCACTACTACATCGGCAAGGGTAGGGGAACCGGGAAGATACATACGCAGCAGGCCAGCGATGTGCGAAGGGAGGAGTACATGTACAGACCAACCAGGGCCACCAATGGCGAGAATACCTATATAGCTATTATGCAGTGTGTACCTAGGTATGTCGCAAAAATACGGGATGGTACGGACGGTAACGAGAATACGGCGACGACGTTGTGTGGCACCAAACATGGAGCGTTGTTGTGGGCAGCGGCCGGCGCTGATTGGCTGGGACTGGGTTGCCCCTCGGCTGCAGTTGAACATTGGCTGACGAACACTGCTAAACTTGTTCTGATGCTGTCTAAACCACACCCACGCTGCACATCCAGGGGTGAGGGGTAAGGGGTTAGGGGCAAGCATCCAAATTGTGGGTAGTCGGCGTGAGTGAGGTAATCTGGCTAGCGTAGACAGTTTTAAGCAGCGCCTAGCTGAGCCCCACCACTGCGATTCTCCTGACAACACACGTCGCCGAAAAGCTGAATGCGCCTGCCATTCGTTCCCCGCCTGCTGGGATCCTCCTGCCTCCTCGCTTGCTTCTCCCTGCCTTTTCTTCCTTTTCTTCCTCTCTTCTTCTCTTCTTCTCCTCCATCTTCCCTCCATCTCCTCTTCTTCTCTCTTCCTCCCGCATCTCGATATCTCGACTCCCATCCCAGCAACGGGCATAATAAGACACTCCCAAGTGAGAGAGAGAGTTTTTGGTCATCCCAATTCTTCCTATCGTCACCACTACCTCCACGTCTGACCGCTGTGCTGTCATCACCTGGCCTTTTCATACTTTTATTTATTAATATATCTATCTTCCTGACTTCCGACATCGGTTTGCCGTTCGTGCTGCTGCCAAATACTGCCATCTATCTTTATCAGGACTAGAATCATCCCCTCTTGGACCCTCTCTGCCTGCTCTGTTGATCACGACAGCGCGCGCCACTATAAAGTTGATACATCCCCGGATCCCCCTAGGTGTCCTTCCTGTTATCAAACGGCCTTGTTCCACATTCTCCCTGCGTTGAGGTTTTTACTACAGAGGCCCGTCTGACCTCGTCCTTGGATTTGTTATATACCCGGAATTCCTACGTTTCCACCTTGCCTGGATAGCTTTTCCCCCTCCCTGGCTTGTTCGGTCCCTCCCATCACTTCTTAATCCGCTTTCGCAGAGTGCATCTCAGCATTGGAAAGCGAAGTGTTGTGATAAACAAAACCAATAAAAGGTTTACAATCAGGCTGCTTTTGTGTGTCCATTTATACTTGGATAATAATACCTGTGTGTCTGTCTGTCTCAGTCTCTCTGTGTGTGTGTGTGTTTGTATATCAGCTCGTCTGCCCAAGGACTACGCCCTTTCCAGGATCAAGGAGTTTTTGCCTCACCAAAAGGGAAACTACGGACCATTTACACAGTTTTCCAAAGCTGTAGTCCATTTCTTTTCTCTATACCCCTCAACATCAACATCTTCTCTCATCTAATCCTCTTCGACTTCAACCTGCCTTTCGTCTCACCCTTGGAATCGCCTTCTCTTTAATATTCTCCAGCCATCCTCAACCCAGAGAAACATCTCAAAACCACCGCCTAGTGGCAGCCTATTTGTTTTCTTTCTTCTTGCCTGTCGTGAACTGCTATAAAACATGTCGCGCCCTCATGATCCCCCGGAGCGACAAAACGAATATTTCGTTGACGAAGATGGCATTGCTCATGAGGTTATCCAGGCTGATATCTGTCGATACCTTGGAAATCAAGCGCTTGTGAAGCGTGGCGTATTCCAGGTTTGGATCCCCTTCTCTACCTTTCTCGCCCCAATTGCCCGCGGTTGCGGATGAGAATGGGCCTTCGGTCATTATTGATATACTGACATGATTTTGTAGGGCCGTCCTGGTTATATCATTCGCGCTTATCGCCCTTTTACACCTGTATGAAATCACCCTCTCTTATACACAACCATGTGATGGTTCTCCGTTAAAGAAGAGTGATCTTTTCAATGTCACTGTTGCTAACCATTATTGTTTGCTTGATAGGAGATGCTCAAAGACCTGAAGGCAGATTCGGCACGTTGGAGGGCCGAGATAGCTTCGAGACGGGATCAAGGATACTCTACACAAGGTAGTCACAATCATGACCCAGGGATGCCTCCAGATCCTAACAGGATTTCAGCACATTATGATACTTCTGCCACCCATGAAAGCCGCCAGCGAACTGGCCCTACCGCCTACCCAACAACTGCTGGCCAGCCATATGATACATATGCCCCAGCAGCTCACCCTCCATATAGCTCACCTCAGCCCGTGCCTTATCCACCAGCATATTCCCAGCCAACAACTTATGGAGCAATTCCTTCCACATACGCTTCTGCTGGCGCATCGTACCCAGCTCACTCGCAGCCACCACCGGCGAGCAGCCCGGAATATACATATGAGAGTACTGCTCCGTACCATGCATATAATAATGATCCAAGAGCAAATCCAAGATATCCTGGACCTAACTATGAGAATGAGACCGATTATCCACCTGTTGTTACCACCAGTATGGGCTATCCGCCCAGTACAATCGCTGACCACCGGGCTCCAATAGTAGATGGACGATACCCCCCGGATTCATCCTATAGATCCTCAGGACCACCCCCAGCTAGGGACCGAAGGACTCGTTGATTTTAACTTGAAGTGATTACTCCAATTTTTTCAATAATCCCGGGAATAATTACATGTTTTTTTTACCTCATGTCACGTCAAAAAACCAAACTACAATCGATTCCTTGACGCCAAATCTACATTGATCGACCGGATGGAAAGCTTTTTCCTCGCTACTTCCACCTACTCTTGGCCCCAACCTTGGCTATATTATGGCTTAGCTCTGCAACTTCCTGGAAGGATCCGCATGGAAGTATAGAAATGTCCACTGTGTGCCTTATATGATGCTAGTCCCATGGAATTGCGGGAAATCATGGACTTCAATGCATCCCGCATTGCCTTGTGTGTCTATCAATTCTTTTGGAATTTACCGGTCATCGGCGCCTATGCACCGCAAGACAGTTATTTAATTGCATTCTTGATTTCCTTTTTCCTTTTTCCTTTTCTACCTCTTCTGTCATCCATCGGCCCGGATCATACATGCATACATGGACCAAATTCGTGAGCTTAACAAATGATAGCGCTGCTCGATGTTTTGTTTATTTAATGGTTTTAGGATTAGGAAAAGGTGGCTCTGTTTTTGTGAGGCTGGTTTCCCGTGGTGCGAATATTTATTTTCATTTTATACGTGTTTCATCCCCTCCGTTGTGATTTTGGCCTGGCACCCCGCGACTTCCACCCTGGACCATCTTAACCCTTATATGATGCAGACCCTCCATTTTATTTTTCCTCTCATGATACCTCATCAGTTCGCTTCTATGTCAAGAAAAAAAGCCCCTCCCCCTTTTTCACATCTATGGAAACCGTCAGGATCGCTTTTCTCGCCTATTTGGGATTTTTCATTGAACCCGGAGCGTTTCCACGTTATTTTGTATTGATTTCTTTTGCTGAAAGACTCTTTTCACTGCTATTTTCTCAAATTTTCCTTTCCTTTCCCTTCTTCAATAAAAGGCGTGGTGTGTGTGGTAACTGGTTTTTTTTGATCGTTGTTATGAATTGACGGTCGGGCTCATATGGATGTAGATAGTTGCATCGGAGAGGCGTTTTATTTTTACTTTATTTTTTATTTGTTGAAGCTCTCAGATTGATCTATATTAATTATAAATAATGATTCTCTCTCCCTCTCTCTCTCTCTCTCTCCTTCTCTTCACTCTCTTCACTCTCTTCACTCTCTTCACTCTCTTCACTCTCTTCACTCTCTTCACTCTCTTCACTCTCTTTCTCTCGCGCGCAAGTGTGTCTTTGTTGTGATGCTGATTTGTGCTCTTACCACTTTCTAAAGTGTGTCTGATCTCATACATGGAGTTGTAGCTGATTGAGGCACTTGATATAAGTTATGATACATTCCACTCTTCAAATTTTTGGATATGACATTGATCGACGCAAGAGAATCTCTCTGTAAAAATGTCAACCGAGGCTAGCTCTCCTGTGTATTCCAGTCCCTCTTCCTCCAGTGTTAACTGGTGGTGATTAAGCTCTTTTGCCTCAGTAGCTGACAAAAGGCTCATGATTTTGACAGTTTATATGAAGAGTTCATTTTATATAATAATAGACAGCTCTCTTGTCTCTCTTCATTCATCTAAATTATTGAAGAATGAGTCAATTCAGCTCATCAGAGTCTTTGTGCAGAGTACTTTTAAGAGGATTTCATTGAAGATCAAGTGAAGTAAAGTAAACAGTCTCTGATTGATGAGAATGTTTTTCAGTGTTAGGTGATAGTTATCTATGAAATGAGCTAGCGCTTCTTGAATGTGCAGACATCACATACATTTAATCAGCGTTATTCTGATGGATATCTGCTGATGATTGCACAACAATTAGAAAATTGATACGGACAGTTTGAAATTACACGGTTCATCCAGCAAGTGGTAATTCGAACGGCCAGGGTGTGTGGCGTTCCGCCCCTTCCTCATAGATATCCGCTCTGCTATCCGCTCTGCTATCCGCCCCTTGTATATAGGGGCGATCATAATAAACAAACAAGCATGTATATAGAGCAGGGCGTTCGCCCACCTCATTTTAGAAGAATCAGACATGCTTCGGACTACTATTCGATTGCTAGAACGCATCACAGGGGATGCTCATTTTCATACTGAGTAACAGAGGTGAAAGGCCGCTTCGCTTACTTAAGCTTTCGGCCTTCCTAGTAACTTCTGGTGGATGCGCGCCAGATTCCTGCAAATTGAAATATAATACGGAGTAAACAGATCTGTTGAGGAGATTCCAAGGTTCAGCCCCTCAACTAACACCAGACAAGTACTGGTGGTGGTCGAGCTCCCCAGTGGTCTAGTTAACAAGAACCACTAATATCAGGTGTGGGTGCACAGGGCACGATTAACTTAGTGAGGTATGAAATTTTGAAGCGCGCCCTCACAAGAGAGACCAACATTCAACGTTAGAAACCTGATTGGGTGTTTTATCCTCACCTGGAATGGACAATTCAGCCCTGGGCGGCACTCTGACGCTGCTACGGAGGACTTTTATATTTTATCCTTGGTTGCCGCTCTGTCCTCTGAGCCCGGCGAGCCTATCAGGAGATCGGGTGAACCTCAGACTGGTGCCGCGATTGGCTATGGTAACTACTTGATATGCCATGCCTAGCTTGTTTGCCATGCTACAAGGGCGGCCAGGCGCGTAAAATACCTACATCCGAATTGGCAAGCAACGAGTGGCTCATCGGGTAGGCATGCAGAAGTGCGGGGTGTGCCATAGCCCCCCTGGCGGCTTCACCGTAACAGAAGGGAGTCGAACGAAGCGATATCGTTATATCTATGATAATCTCCATTATCTCTCAAAAGGAGCACTGCTTTCCGGCGTCTTACTGCTGGTGCTCGCATCCATCGATGAGGAACCATGTCTGCCTCGCTGAGGACCCGCGATGCCTATACCGTTGCGCTGGTTTGTGCTCTTCCCCTGGAAGCAGCCGCAGTCGAGGCGATGCTCGATAATAAGCACCCCGAGCTCTCGAAATTCGACGGCGATTACAACTCATACACCCTAGGGGATATCTCCGGCCACAATGTGGTAATTGTTTGCCTGCCATCCGGAAGGTATGGCACTGTCTCTGCTGCCACTGTGACCGCCCAAATGCTGTCCACGTTCCATTGTATCCGCTTCGGGTTGATGGTTGGGATTGGGGGAGGAGTTCCAAGCAAGAGCCAGGATATCAGGCTTGGGGATATAGTGGTTAGCAAACCTACTGGGACTTTCGGCGGGGTGGTACAATATGACTTTGGAAAAGCAGTCCATGATGGGAAGTTTCAGCTAACCGGCACGTTGAACCAACCTCCGCAAATCCTCCTGACTGCAATCGCCAGGCTGCAATGGGATGAAATTTCGCGCGACAGCCTAGAGGTCTCAAAGCTGTGCTCTGATATTTTGTCAAACACGGGCGCGACCATGAAAAAGGGATACTCAAAGCCCGCTCGGGAGCATGATGTACTCTTCGACCCAGCCTACGGTCATCCAAAAGGAGAGGACACCTGCATGAACTGTAAGAAGGAACACATCATACAGCGAGACATAAGAGCTTCGGACGAGCCTCGAATCCATTATGGGCTCATTGCCTCCGGGAACGAGGTGATAAAGGATGGAATGAAACGGGATCGTTACGCAAAAGAGTATGGCATCTTATGCTTTGAGATGGAAGCTGCCGGGATGATGAATCAACTACCATGTCTGGTCGTCCGGGGGATATGCGACTACTCTGACTCTCATAAGAATAAACAGTGGCAGGACTATGCGGCTTTAGTAGCGGCGGCTTACGCAAAAATCCTCCTCAGGGTGGTGTCCGCTAGCCGTGATACGACTGCCCCGGCGCCGCCTACGTCCTGCTGCTGGACTGTGCCTTTTGACCGAAATCCCGGATTTGTTGGGCGCCAGGAACAAGTCTCTTGCTTAGTGGATGCTATCCTAAGCAGGCGTGGGAAGCGGAAAATGGCGATTTCAGGCTTAGGGGGTGTAGGCAAGACCCAGATCGCCCTCGAGGTTGCATTTCAAGTCCGAGACAGAAACTCAGATTACTCTATCTTTTGGATAGCATCCACCAGTGCAGAAGCAGCCCAGCAGGGATTTATGAGCGTCAGCGAAAGTTGTGGACTACGGGACGTGACGCCTACAAATGTGAAATCGCGAGTTAAAGATTATCTAAACTCCCAAAAAAGCCGCCCTTGGCTGTTGATCTTTGACAATGCAGATGAGATGAATATGTGGACAGGGACTGGCGATTCTTCTTCTCCTGCACTCAAATCTTTTGTTCCGCAAAGCGAAAACGGATTTGTTCTCTTTACCACACGAAACCATCAGCTGGCAACGAAGCTGGTACGGACAGACGTCATTAGAATTCATGAGATGGATGAGGAGACAGCAAGTGAGCTTCTGAGAACGTCTCTAGTTTTTAAAGAGCTAGCCGACGATGAGAAGTCTTCCGTCCTGCTCCTGCGTGAGCTTAGCTGCCTACCGTTGGCCATTCTGCAAGCTGCAAATTACATCAATGAAACCGATATGTCTGTTTCGACGTACCTCTCCATTCTTCGAAGTCAAGAAGCAGATATGGTCGAACTATTGAGTCAAGACTTCGAAGATGGCTATCGATACGCAGAAACCAAGAATCCAGTAGCTGCCACTTGGCTTGTTTCTTTCCAGCACATTCAAGGATTGAACCCTTTGGCTACGGACTATCTATCGCTCATGTCATGTATTGATCACAAAAACATCCCCTTCTCAATTCTCCCACCGGGCGAATCACGGGTTAGGCAGCACAATGCCCTCGGCCTTCTTAAGGCCTACTCTTTCATCAAAGGGCAAAACAATGATCAATCATTCAGCCTTCATCGACTTGTTCATTTGGCAACGAGAAATTGGTTGAGAGAGAAGGGATCTCTCGAAAAATGGTTAGTCGATACGGCGACGCGATTTATAGAAATACTTTTTGGCGATTCGAAAGAGAGTCGTACTCAGGGGCGAGAGTATTTACCGCATGCACTGTTCATCGTTCAAAACAAGGAGTCACATAAGATACCTCCTGAGCGGAGACATTACCTAAATTATTTCGTCGGCCAGCGCCTCCTCCTTGACGGGAGATATAGTGAAGCGGGCGTGTTGCTCAATGCGGTCGCCGTTGAGGGAAAGAAAGAACTTGGGCCTGACCACCCTTTAATCCTGCGAGGGCTTAAATCCGCAGCATCGAGCTTTCAACTGCAAGAAGACTGGGGACGCGCAGAAGTAGTTCGGGGGTTAACAGTGGATGCCTACCAAACGCGATTTGGGCCTGATCATCGCGACACTTTGAGTGAGATGACTAATTTAGCAGGTATCTACCTCCAAAGGAGAAAATATCTAGAGGCAATGAAGCTTTCTATCGAGGTTTTTGTAAGATCCGCTGCAAAGTTTGGGTACGGCGATCCGGACACTCTTGAGTGCCTTGCCCTGCTTGGGACCTGTAGCACCTTCTTAGGCACGCGTACGCCTGCAGCAGCACGACTTGCTGAAACTGCAATCGAGCTGATCGAACTGTCTCTGGAAGAAATTGATTATCAGCATCCACTCCTCCCTGGTTTAATGGATTCTTTGGCACACACACATCTCCACCAGGGACGTCCGGCCGAAGCGGTAAAAGCATTTCTTCAGTCGCTAAAACTATGTCAGTCTACGATTGGGCCTGGACATCCCCGAACTCTGTATGTCGTGGATTCCTTAGTAACCACATACCAAAATCTCTGCCAATTTGAAGAGGCAAGAAAAATGGCGACCGATGCCCTCGAAATCACCAGGGCGGAACTTGGTCCGAAGCACCCAGAATCATTGAAAAGGATGCTACAACTATGTCCTTGCTTGCAGAGTCTACATTTACACAAAGAAATGCTCTCGCTGTTGTTTACCCATTTTGAAATCCAGGCGGAGGTATTGGGTCACGACCACCCTCAGTCCATTGATTCTTCTCATGATCTCATGATCATTCTAACATCATATAAAAATATTATTCTCGCAGTTTTACACCATCGAGATAACCCCCTACCCCAAGGCCCTACCGATATGCATTATGTTAGGCTTGGTTCATACTTCTACAATGACGCTAGTCGAGAAGACATTGGGTTTTTCAAAACGTTATTTTCTTTAGGCTCAAACCGACGTGATATCATTGATGCCTTTAATGTACTCGAGGGGTATCGACAAACCATCCTGGATCTTTCGGCCTCTCTTCCTACTGCTGGCAGAGCACGGCCGCCGACTCGTGCTGACATGGAGAACGCCTTAAATGCACTTGATATACCGCTGCAAGCTCTCAAACATCCTCGCTCTATACCTCTTAAATCATCTTCTCCTGTTTACTCTGGTGAATCTCACCCTCCTTTTTACCAAAGCCAGGACGATAATGCGGCCAACGCCGAAGATACGGATGGCATGGAAGATGATGATGTCTCCACTTGGGAAAGCCTAACAAGTATTTTAGAGAGCTTGATTTTGGAGAAAAGAAGAGTTTCTGCGGGCACCTAAAATACATGCGGTTTGAGCTCGTACGATGCTGGGAAACCCGGGTAGATATTGTATCATGAGAGAGAATGTGTTTGTGTACGGTACAAAACAACAAAGGAACATGAACGAAGTAGCAATGTCTTTTTATTTATATTTTTTTCGGGCTTTATTATAGTATTTTCAGTTGGCACTCAGCCGCCCCCTTCAAATTCTTTATTTTACAGCTTTTCTTCCCCCCTTATCGTTAGGCTTCGGCTCTTTTCGTGTCTTTTCTTTGTGGTTTTGGCTTCAAGCACCATTATATATCGACGTCATTTTGCTCCCAGAGAGAATTTAACCAATTGAGTAGGTGACAGGTGCCTTCTTTTCCACAATGTCCCGCGACTCCGGATCTACCAAAACTTGCAGACCCCTTCTTCCTTCTCACTTCTTCGATCTTCGATAATTCAGTTATTCGTCATCATAACCTTTCGGGATCTGTCTTGGGCCGGGAGGAACTAAAAAATGACCGGAAAAGGGAAGGGAAGAAGTATAGTTAGCTATTTGTTTCATAGTAGTAGCCTATATAAAATTCAAGACAAACTTTGCTTTGCCGCAAAGGCAGGTCGGAGCTACTAGTTTCCCAATCGTAGACAGAGACAAACACCGATAATATAGAGGGAAGAAGGGGGAAGAAGGCAACAGCAGAAAGCAATTGAAATCACACAACACCCTATAGAAACGAAACAAGAAATATAAACGTACTTGGATAAGTCAATGGAATCGGGGCGGGGTCTACGTCGCCAAAATACCGTCGGACAGGCGGGAGGGTCACGAGTGCCACAGGGCCTAGCGAGCCGATGATGACGCTGAAGAAGATAGCCGGTTTCTCATGCGCTGCCCATCGCATGTATCGCAAGGGTGTGGACCAGAATTGTGGTGCGGACATTGCGGATGATGAGGTTTGGAGGGCCAATGGCCGACGATGCCCGGGAGAAGTTCAATTGGGTCGTTGTTGAGGAAGGACGGGGAAGTTTTACGCTGTAGTCGCGCAATGCGGTGGGGTAGCAGTGCGATGAGCGCAGGAGGTTGTGCTGGTGGTGGTGCTGGTGGTGGTGGTTGTGGTTGTGGTGATGATGCTGCCCTCGGCGATGTTGATGTTGCAAGCTTTTGGCGGCTCCCGGTCTTGGCGCTCCTGGACCAACACGTTGCTTGTTCCGCCGACATCAGAGACGGGATGCGGAGAGAAAGACTGACAACATTTCTACGAGGCATTGAGCAGTCCCCCGGCTTTGCATTTCAGACGATACGCCCCAGCTCCCTCCCCCGCTAATCTCCTCGTTTTCTTTTTGTCCGCTTCCCCGCGCGGACGGGCCCTATATCAGCAATGCGGTGGCTTCTTTCTCTGCTTCTCGTTGGGCTCTGGGGAGCTGTTGTCCATGCGGTCAGCAGCGAGGGCAACCGGCTGCTAGCTATTCTAGACAATGTCGCAGACAAGGACTTGTTCTCGACATTCTGGAAGGATTTGGAAGGTGAGATATATGTGTAATTGCAAGAAAAAGGACAGAACAATGGTTCTACTTGGACTTGAGCTCCTCAAGCTGACTACTATATAGGTCGGGGGTACTCAATATCATTTAAATCACCCAAAGACGAGGGCCTTTCGCTATTTAAGCATGGAGAGAGAGCATATGACCACATTATCTTGCTCCCCCCAAACAAGTCAAAAGGTCAGTGAGGGTGTGTTGCTCTTGTGGCCGCGCATAAGAATGTTCGATGAGGCGGATACTAACTACAGCGATTGCACATGCAGGACTCGGGCCCGCATTAACGCCCAAAGTGCTCCTCGACTTTATCAACAGCGAAGGAAACATTCTCCTGGCCCTCGCAGGCGGTTCAGCGGTCCCCAGCACAGTCAACTCCCTCCTCCTGGAGTCCGATATTAACCTCTCGTCCGACCGCAACGCGCTCGTTGTCGACCACTTCAACTATGACACTCTCTCCTCTCCCGAACAACATGACGTCCTTCTTCTCCCGCGTCCAAAAGCACTCCGCTCAGACCTTAAATCATACTTCTCCGGCGAAGGACTAGTCGCCTTCCCCAAAGCTGCGGGCCAGTCATTGGGAGCTGCCAGTCCGTTACTTGCTCCAATCCTTCGAGCTCCTGAGACGGCATATAGCTATGACACGAAGGAGCAGGAGCAGACCGTTGAAGACTCGTTCGCATTTGGGTCGCAGATTTCATTGGTCTCAGCGATGCAGGCAAGGAATTCGGCCCGATTCACGGTCATAGGGTCCGTGGAGAGCCTTGAAGATAAGTGGTTTTCGGCCACCGTTAAAGGCCCGAAGGCTAGGGGGAAGGTCCAAACGGTGAACAGGGAGTTTGCGAAGCAAGTTAGCGCCTGGACCTTTAAGGAGACTGGTGTGGTTAAAGTGGGCAAAGTGGAACACTACTTGACTGCAGATGCGGTTGCGGAATCTGCTCCTTCGAATGAATCCGGAGAACTAAACCCTTCGATATACCGGATAAAGAACGAGGTGGTACGTTTTGAAAACATTATCTAACCCTTATATTGTGGTATTAGCTAATATCGATATTTTGCTAGACATTTAACATCGAGCTCTCTGAGTACGACCACGACCACTATATCCCCTTCGAAATCCCTGAAGAAGACGGCATTCAACTCGAATTCACCATGTTATCACCTTTCCACCGCCTCACCCTCAAACCCGTCGCCAAGACCGCAAATAGCACCGTGTATAGCACCTCATTCACCTTGCCCGATCAACATGGTATCTTCTCGTTCCGCGTCAACTACAAACGGCCCTTCCTCACCAACGTCGATGTAAAGAAGCAAGTCACTGTTCGACATTTCGCTCATGACGAGTGGCCCCGTAGCTGGAAAATCACAGGCGGCTGGGTCTGGATTGCGGGATTGTGGTCTGTTGTTGGTGGTTTCCTAGCTTTCGTCGCAGTATGGTTGTATTCCGCGCCCCCAGAAACGGAGGCAAGCCGGTCTAAGAAAGCGCAATGATTGCGCATGTTGGGTCTCTGTGTGTATTTGATATGGATTAATTTGGTATTTGTATTTCAATGTCTATCAGGTTTTCCTTTCCTTTTTTTATTTTTCGCATTTTGGGGTTCTTCTATATTTCTTTTTTCATCTTGATGCAGGCTCAAGGACGCTGAGGCCCGAAAATGACGAGGGAAGTGGAGCCAAAGAGACTCCGTTCGGTTTATTTTTCTTTGATGTATTTTAACACCTGCGGTTTATACCTTTCTGCTTCTGGCCGTTCCGTTTCATAGTTTTCATATTTCTAGATCCACAAAAAAGAGAGAATAGATGAATTGGCGCCGAAACTGTTAGCAGTCATACGAGTATTTCTATGTTAGAATCAAGCTAGGGAATTCCCGGTGAAGAAACGTATTTTAGTTTTTCTAAATCATCGCGATGGTCTATAATTATACACTCAAAGGCGTGCTATGTATGCGAGGCGTATATGTCCGTATGTACTGTACATCACAGCTGGATTGGTGGGCTCAAAACAGCTGCACAATCATCCCAAAACAATGTTTCCAAAACGCCAATGCCCAAAATGATATGTATCCCGAAGATAACAACGCCGCCTGTGGCCCTATGCTTAAGACGATCGATCGTGCCCCTCTCATCTCTCATCGTGAAAATATATCATACACCTCCCAGCAGCGGTCTCCTCCCACCATCCCGGCCCTCTGACCACCCGCATGCCTTCCTCCTCCTCCCTTTAAGCCGAGCCGGAGAAAATTCCTCACCCATCTAATCCCACAACATTTATAATCCTCTCGTCTTCTCCGGATCCATCTGGACCTCGTCACCACTGATCTCCTTGACACTCTGGAACGCAGGTTTCCCACCGTACAGCTGACCGACGGGCTTTGACTTGTTGATGACTTCGCCAGTTGCGGGGTCGACTTCGCTGCCCAGGGCTATAGGCTGGTTGCCGCGGAACCGTTTGCGCATGTCTACCATCCCTCGTCTGTGTGTGTTTGAGAAATGGAAATTGTTAGCTAGGGAGTATTGGCTTTACCGATGCGGGAGGTTGAGCAGAAACTAATAAAAACAGGAAAAAAACTGAAAACTAAAAGAGAGCTTGGAATTGAAAGATGCGGAAGAGGAGAAAGGTGACACGCACTTGCAATCGCTAAGGCCTTTGCGCAATTGCTGGCATTTCACGGGCAGGGTTTCAAGGTAGGGGGGTTGGAGGCACTCTTGCGGTGTTTTGCTTTGGACCATTATACAATCGGATTGCTGCAGGCATTGCGCTAGCGCGAGGCCTACGTTAAAAGCAGAGGTGTTAGTTACCGATTAGTTAATAGCAATGAGAAAGAGAAAAAGGAAACCTGGCTCATCCATAGGGATATGAATGTCAAAGGCGGAGCGGAGGGAGGAGCTTGGGCCGTGAGACATACGGATATCTTTGCAGGAGCTGGGCATTGTGAATTTATCTCTGTTTCTTCACCGGGACTTATGGCTAAACGGCATATATCTGGATTGGCGAGAATCGAGCCGGGTGTCGTTCCAATAGGCCATCTATATTCCTTAATGTATTGCGGGAGATAGACAAAATCAAGGGTTCGATGTTCTGCGGTGATATGCCGCGGCGGAGAGAAATAGACGCTAAACTGTAAACAGCCTAGTTCCAAAACTCTATCTCGATGACATAAGCCGTAGATAGACTTTCCCTTTTTGGGCTCTGGCGCATGTGATTGTGGCTTTGCTTTTTTATGACGTCGCGAACCTGTGGATATCACACCACTCCTTCATGCGTTCGTTTTTTTTATCTTTATTGTTGTAATTTTATACCCCTAGGCGCTTGGCCGTGTTGCTGAAAGAGTTTGAGATATGGCTCGGGTTCCATTCATTGGAAGGCTGTTCTGGTGAGTTGGATCGCCTTTCTAACTTCTTGTTGTCAGAGTACGGAGTACCCCTGAAAATTGCCTCCCTTTGTTTCTAACGGCACCTTGGTTGTGTTCAGGAACGAGTATCTGGCCCTGTTCAGCTCGCTCGTATTAATCTTTATTGAAGGGCTATTGCATGTCATAACATTCTGTCTTCGTAAGTATCAACATTATCTTCTACTCCGGAACAAAAATACTGACTTTTTTTCACAGCTCAGCCAATCATACAATTTTGCTATCGGCAGTCCAAGGTCCTATTCAAAGTTTTAGCTTCGCCACAAGGACGCCGAGTACGGGCGCTGCAAACAACAACCTCAGGGAAGATTGCGCGTGCTTCAGACTTTCTAGAACTGTGCTCGCTCTGGGGCTACGAAGCTGAAGAGCATGTAGTGCAAACGCGCGATGGCTATCTTCTTTGTTTGCATAGACTGCCGCGGAAGAAAGGCGAAAGTTTCTCGACAGTCGGCGCTGACGACGGCACCCATCAGAAGCCAGTAATTTATCTGCACCATGGTTTGCTCATGAATAGTGAAGTATGGGTCTGTTTGACAGACGAAGAGCGTTGCCTCCCATTCCAGCTCGTCGAGAAAGGATACGATGTGTGGTTTGGAAACAATAGAGGCAACAAGTACTCAAAGAAGTCTGTATCCCACGCTCCATCAACAACAGCCTTCTGGGATTTCTCCATGGACGAATTCGCCTTTCACGACATCCCCGACAGCATCGAATACATACTGTCAGTCACTTCACAGAAAGCATTGTCCTATATAGGATTCTCCCAAGGGACCGCACAAGCGTTCGCTACACTCTCGATCCACCCTACACTCAACCATAAAATCAACTTATTCATAGCACTAGCCCCGGCAATGTCTCCAGCCGGCCTTGCCAACGGAGTCGTAGATGCTCTCATGAAAGCGTCTCCGAACGTCCTCTTTTTAGCGTTTGGGCGTCGAAGCATCCTCAGTTCCACGCCCATGTGGCAAACGATCCTATACCCACCTATTTTTGTCCGCATCATCGACATCTCCCTCTCCTTCCTGTTCAACTGGACCGGCGTCAACATCAACAGCGATCAGAAACTCGCGGCATATCCACACCTCTATTCATTCACAAGCACCAAGTCCGTCGTACACTGGTTCCAGATAATCCGCAACAAGAGCTTCCAGATGTACGATGACGATGCAGGGCCCTCTGTCAGCGTCAATAATAACGACCGCTACTACAAGCCTGCCAAATTTCCTACAAAAAACATCAAAACGCCAATCGTCCTCGTTTACGGGGGCCGGGATAGTCTAGTGGACATCGATGTGATGCTCGAGGAACTCCCGAGCCATACACAGGCAATATCAATTCCCCACTACGAGCATCTTGACTTCCTCTGGGCGAGAGATGTTGCTGATCAGGCGTTTCCGCACGTCTTTGACGCACTCAGGTCACATGGCTTAAATCACTCGGGCTGGCCAGCTGGGGGGCCAAACTATCTCGTGAAGGAAAAAAATCCAGATTCTCTCCACCACGATCGAGATGAGAACGAAATCCCGGTCGATAATTCACCACCCCAGTTTGCGCTGACCGACGCTAAGATTCCGCGATCGGGACAGCACCCGCACGCGCGATCTTCAGGCCTACCCTCTTATTCTGATGATGAACTGATCAAACTGACTAATGGTAATCGAGGAGATGGGAGCTGACAAGCCTCTGCTGTTTTTCCACTGTAACAATTTTATGAAGTAGCGTTCCATTCCGCACATTTCAGAAGGAGAAGGTGTTTTATTCATGTATTTTTTTAATTCCTTTTTTTCTTGTGTATCTCATTTTTTGCACGGGTATACATAGATCTGTACAGACGGAACGGGAGTTTTGAAATGCTTTTTCCCGCGGCTCAGCCATTCGCAATGAGGAGTATTAGTACAGATGTGCTTCTCATTGATATCCAGTACATACATGCGCATTACAAACCTAATTCTAATGGCTCATTACCGTACAACTCCATTTGCAATGCGAATGACATGTGTAATCTCATGTTCTTTGCGGCCTCTCTGCAGGATATGGGTCAGATTGTGATAAGTGCTCCGTTAAGTTTGTTTTGAATAGGGCACTGCGTGGCGACGGCCCCCCCTATCGGAATAGGGAAGTTGTACCTTATTTTTCCGAGTCCATCATGAAAATGCGGCTCCCAAGCAGGGTCGTCTCGTTCAATATTGTACTACATTAATACTTCTCAGAGCCTCAACATACGACGGATCTTTGCCGAGTCTTGATCGTGTGTTGACGATAAACTACTCCGTAATTCCACTTAAATAACTAGTTACCTAGCTAGCGTCTTCGGCAAGAGTGCTTAATTTCTTTCCTTGGGGGCGAGACCCTGCCACCCCGACCCAGGTAGCATTCCCAACTCGCCGCCCCTTGACGCGACCAATTGCTGGCGCTCTGCTTTGCATCTGCTAGCGAATCGTTTGAGATTGATGAGAGGACCAAGAAGCCCGCTAACTGTGTTTGCTGTCCGAGGAGAGGGAGGAGGGACGCCCCTTGGTGAAATCATACTCGGGGCTATGGATGTATCTCCGATTGTGAGAGATAAAACAAGCCTGCCTTGGGGAATGTCTCTGCGTTTGATGGCACTTGTCTAACGGAAGCGATTTAGCCGGAGTGAAGAGGGGAGAGACCTAGTTACCCGTCACTATTATTTAATTAACTATCCCTCCGCTGACTAGCTGGAATTTGTGCACGACTAACAAATTGTATAAAAGCCACCGCACTCGCCCCCTGGTTCTTTTCGTTACAAGAAAGAGAAAAAAAAAAGGAGAGAGAAAAGCCCCCATTTCAACGGGCACGACCACTCACTCCTCAAGGCCAAACCCATAAAACACCATTCCTCAAAATTCTTCAACCCCATCACCGTGAAGAATGCGCACACAAAGCCTCCTCTCCGCCCTCGTGGCCCTCCCTCTCCTCGCAGCCTCCGTCTCCGCCTTCAATTGCAAGACACACACCTTCACCCAGTGCGAAGACGGCATCACCCACTGGTACGACCCAGACGACGGGATGATCTGCGACCCGCTCGACTGCGGCGGCGGACGCGCCCCTCCCAAGAAAGACGTCCCCGGCTGCGCGGGCTACACGGGCACCCTCACGCGCGCGACATCCGCCTCGTACCTCTCCTGCTGGCCGTTCACCACAGCGACCCCCAGCGACCCTGCAGAGACAGGGACGGGCACGGAGGCGACGGCGACGGGCAGCAACCCCCCGGCGCCCACCACGGCGGGCACAGGAACTGGTGGTACTGATGCTCCGGCCACCACGCCGCCGCCGACTCCACCGACGAGTGATGAGGGGGCGAGCGCCAGTGGCTCGGGCTCATCCGCGGCGCCATCGGAAACTCCGAATGCGGGTGCCATCCTAGATGGTTCGTTGATGGCCGGGGCCGGGGCAGCGATCGGGGCTCTGCTGTTGGTATAAGCAGGAATAGTGTGGGTGCTGCATTATGGGCTGGAGGAAGCGACTGTATTATAATATAAGACTGACTCTATTAGGATAGATGAGATGAATAAATAGAGAAACAAAGTCGAATGACTTGGGGCTTGTCTTCCTGTTCTCTGTGGGATATGCGTGACGTCCGAATAGAAATAAAAGCGATGAGCATCTCGATCTTCATCCTGACTTCCCTCTTCGAGTCTTGACGTCGGCCAAGTCTCTCGTATTTATTTTTGGAGCAGAAATTCCCGCGATGATGGCCTCTTTTCTTCTCCTTGACAATCTCGCCAACTTGCATTCGTTAGACAAATTGCTAATCATGTCGACAGCTCTCTGGATGTCGAGAGTATCTGCACTGGCAGCCATCAGAATCTTGTCAGAACAAAATGCAATTCCGGGATCCCTATTACGGCGTACATACATACATAGATTCTAGATAAGCTTGAGCAACAAGTTGGAAAGAAAGCCCAGTCCATTCTGTAGAAATCAGCTTGATGAGCTAGAAAATATATATAGCCGGGCTCTTTGTGTGATGACACACATGAAAAAAGAATCGAGAAAACCAGATAGTTGAGTAACAGAAGGGAGTACTAATAAGGGTCATTTACTTGCAAGTTACATGTATGTCAAGGTCAACCGTGGATAACTACTTCGCGAAGATCAGCGGCACGCGGAAAAGAAGGTTTGTGCCACTTCGCGTCCAAACCCGCGTCAACATAACCGTGGATATTTTGCTGCCATCCAGAGTTCCTGATTCAACTTTACGACCGTATCTTGAAAACGAGGCGGTTGCAATTGAATGTGGTGCAAAGAAAGGTGACCAGCATCGGTGAATGCTCAACTTGTCCTTGAAGCATTAGAAGCATATCTTTCGTACGGTAAGTTTCTGAATTTCAAGAATGCTAAAATAAATAAAAGCTAACCACTCCGCACAGGACAACACACAAAGTCCAATGTCATAATGGAGACCTCAATGGCGCCCAGCAAGTCCCTCCAACTAGCAGAGAAAGCATGCGGGCTGTGCCAAATGCCCGGCAGAACCATGCGCTGCTCCCGCTGTCAAGTAATCTACTACTGCAGCCGCGAGCACCAGGCCCAGCACCGCACCGCGCACAAGTCCGCCTGCAGCAAGATCGGCAAGACGCGCACCACCCTCGCGGCCGAGGAGCAGAAACTGCGCGACATGCCCGCCGACATCCTGTTTCCGGGCGACGTCTTCAACAGCAGCGTCGGCCACTTCTGGGGCATCATCGAGACGCGCCCGTACATGCGCGCGCGGAGCGCGTATATCCATGCGCTGATGGAGGTCGATAGTCGCGAGTCTGTGCAGCTGCAGCTGGAGCACGCGTGGGACATGCTGCGGCTGTGCCGTGGTGATAACATTGGCATTCGCGACGCGATTCCGGGCGCAATGCTGCAGCTGGGCATGGATCAGGAATGCTATGATTTCCTCAAGTGGTATGAGACGACGGGGCAGCTGCCCGATTACGACTGGGGGGATGTGGAGCAGCCGTTCCTGGACGTGAAGGATGCGGATGCCTTTGAGGACGTTGGGTATGTCTGCCACCGCTTCCTTGGTGTGACTGTTGGAGCGGGCGTTATGCTGGTCAAGGTCCGGATGCTTTTGGATCTGAAGGATTTGCATATGCAAAGCACAAGCACGAACATAAGCGCAAACACGACTGGCCCGGTTCAGCTGCGCAGCTCGATCATTGCGAAGAATACGGAATTCTTACAGCGCAGCGATCATACGGCGGCGATTCAATTGTTAGAAGGGCAGGTCAAGGACATCTACAAGGCAATCCACAGCTCCAACAAGCATTTTTGGGAAGTTCTACTCGAACCGGAAGATCATTTGCCTGCAATGCCTGGCTATTATTCGCCTGGCGAATTATCAGAGATGCAGGCAATGCTTCGGTATTTCTATCCCGCGTGGGCTATGACTCCGGGAGCACTGGAATTGGCCGAGGAGCTCACCAAGGGCAAATTGTAACAAATTGAGAAGCATTGGGGTCGTCGTCGCTTTTACTCTGTCCACGGGCATTATTCTGGTCTGGTGTTTAGGGGATGGGAGTTGGGGATAACCAGAAGCTGTTAAACAAAACTTCCTACAGTCTCTTACTACATGGGTGGATATCTGTTATTCTTCGTCTGAGTCTTTTTTTTCGTTTCTCTTGCCACGTATAAAGACTAGAATATATCATGTAATTAACTGAGCCAGGGAACACCCTCGGCGCATTAGCAGATTGCAACATGGGTTTCTCTGAATGATTCAGCTTCGAGAGATGTTGGAATCTATGTAGGATACAATTGACTTCAACTCGACGCCCCTAAACTAAGGGATCCCCCTCCGCTAACCGCAAAAATCAGGAGAAGGGGGAAAATAAGAACAAAAATAAATAAAACAGTATGAGGCTAGAATAAGCTTTTGAAAAATCAAATATCTAAACTTATTTGAAGTCCCAGGTCCCTTGTACTCTGTACTGTAGAAACAAAGAGCCCCTGGAGTAAAGGAGGTATGTACATACAGTCACACTTCCGGTTGCTTACCCCTGAAATCTTAGTTCAACAGGAGAGGCAAATGAATTACTCTTCAGGGTATGTACAGTACAGTACATGGTTGTCTCATAAATAGTGCTCATACCGCATTCTGCAAGCGGAAGACGATTCCAAAACTTTATAAAACCTAAATAATAAGGAATCCCAAAAATCCCAAACTGAAAGTGTGTCAGGATGATTGAGGCGATCGCCCGTCCTAGGAAATATGTAACTATTGTATGTAGTTTCAGGGTATTTAAGAAGTGTCTCCGCTGCAGTGATTGGAAAGTATTTTGACCGCTACAAGGGGCGGAAAACACTGGCCCACGGGGTGAAGTGATTGAAATCGGTCAATCAGAAAATACTCTCTCAATTGGTAAAGCAAATCATTTGCTGGAATGGAATGGACTAACTAATAAAATGAAAAGGGGGGAGTTTCTAACCTCTCTCATTATTCAATGACACTGAACCGTGGGAGTGTTTGAAAGGTGTGATCTGAGTTTCGCCCTCCGCATTCTTCGAATTCTCAATGGACTCGAGATGGAGAGGTGTGTACTAGAAGGAAGGCCTCCCTGCCTGCAACATATTCATATTTATCTCGGAAAATGACGTTAGAGGATCACAGCCCAATGCGTCTGGAGGGATATATGAATACCAATCTCAGCCATTGATACTCCGTGCCTGAACGGGGAGCACACACAGACACACACAGACACTGCCAGCCAAGAAGCCGGCGTCTTTTTTCTCGCGGAACCCTAAAGTAAAACGCCAGCTGTGGGGAAAAGCGAGGGCAACAAGAAGTTCTGGAGGGAATCTAGACTTGCTAGCTGTGGCTGAGATGCTTTGTTGCGTCCGTAAAATCTTCGTCAGGATTCAGGAATGGTTCATGAGAAGAATGAGAATGAGAATGAGAATGATATTGAGGACTAATGAAGGCATCTTTGGGAGAAGCAGATTGAGATATTATGACGAGCTACCGCCTCAAGAGAAATAATTGGTCTTGATTCAAGGTAGTTCATGCCCAATGTTGTCTGTTTGAGCTGGATATTGAATTGGATAATAGAGGGGATTTCTTTTATACAATTGAAGCATTGAATATGGATGTTCTGAACTTCTGACAAATATCTCTGACCCTCCTCACGGTTCATGTCTGATTAAAAGAAGCATTGAAATAGAATTGACATTGAAATCTCCCTCTGTTCTCAGCCACACACTACGATGAGCTAAATAATAGACAGCGAACTTAACCTCCAATGCCGCCGTCCTTTTTTTCTTTTGTGTGAACAACTCTGTCGGTCTGCGAGTTGTGTGTTTTTGTGTGCGTGTGCGGAGTCGGGAAAAAATAAAATAAAATAAAAATAAAATAAAAAAATCCCCTTCTTTTTCTTCTGCTTATTCTCTTCTCTTGAATCCTCCCTTTATTTTTCCTTTGCAGCTGCAGCATTCTATCTCTCGCTGTCCCACCGCTGCTTCGGCCCCCAATTGCGGCGATTCTCCCATTATTTACTCTCTGGTCGACAGTCAATTCTATCTCTCCCCCTACAACAACTACAACAACTACAACAACCACCACACCGCACTCTTCCATGTCTTGCTGAACATCCACGCTGCTGAATTGTTCCCTCCGTCCTCAGCTTTCGTCCTCGTCTTCCGTTTGTCGCCAATCGGAGAGCTCACTCTCTGCATTGCCAACACCGCCTGAATCATCTCACCACCACCGCCACCTCCCGCTCCACTTCGCTGCCTCACCCATTCCCCCCCTCCCATACCCATACCAACCCCCAATCCTTGTCCGCCGGAATTCTATTCGCAGCGCTGAAAACAACGTGATCGAGGCCTCCTGCGTCCCGTCCCACTCCGCCTCGAGCTCCCCAATCGCCGTTCGCCCTGCTTACTCCCAACCCTAACCCTCCTGTCTGCCCGATCCACGCAAGGGGATTCCTCCCCCCTAGATCCTTGTGCTGCTCGTGGCGGCCCTCTTCCCTCCAAGATCACGCAAGCTGTAAAAGCCGCATGCATTTTTGCTGGTCCGCTGGCCTTTCATCCTAAACGTGCTCTCTTCCCGCGGACGGCGGCGGCGTTTGTTCGAGGTCTTGCCCACAGCTATATTTGTACCCGCAGAAGGATAAATACCTACACGCGCTGGATATCTTTGTCTAGTTGATCTCGAGAAACCTTTACAAAACCTCCTAGAGAGCGTGCCTATTCTCTGTTGGGATAACTGGATCTTCCTCGTCGCAAGCCGATTCAGTCCGGCAGTTTGGGAGAGCTATATAAGCTATACACGAGAGATCCAATAACGAAGCCGAGGCAGTCAAAATCCACGAGAGGAGATTTCTTGTGGTTTCTTCTTCTTTTTTTTTTTTCTGTTTTCGATTTTCCTTCTAACGCCAGACAAGGGTTCAGTTGCAGAGCTGCCAATAAACGAGCGAATTCGGCCGGGTTGACTCGGGCATCATCTTTTCGTGCTGGTCAAGCATATTCTACCTGGATTATTATTTGCTGCTTCCCCCTCAGATATACCGAATCACCATAGGACCAACGAGCTTGACAGGTCCCCCGGGTTGTTCTCCGCAACGTTTGTTCCACTCCCTTTTCTCCCCGCGACCGGGCGCCAAAACCTCTCCCCACACGATTTCCCCAACTGCTCCAGCTAATATTTGTGCGGGTCCTGATAGTCAGGGACTGGATCGTGCGGTATTTTTTATTTTTTATTTTTTATTTTTATATTGTTCTTTCTTCTTGACCTTCATCTCGTCCTGCAACGGCTATTTTAAACACACCCGCCCCGGTCGACCACTATGAGTTCAAACTTGAGATTACAGCCAAGGTAGGTGGAAGGTCCCCTTCTCTCCCCTAAATTCCGGGTGGTCGGTTAATGGGCCAACCCCGTACGCACCCTAACCTGGCAAACGTGGCTGACTTGCTGTTTTGTTCGCCCAAGAAGGGAGTATCACATAGTGGTACTCGGCGCTGGTATGGAAAAGCCAACTGTCACGTCTCTTCGATGCAAGCAAAACCACTGACGTTTGGGTCTCTTGGATATATTGCTTTTTTAAAAAATAGGTGGAGTTGGAAAAAGCTGTCTAACTGGTACCTATATCCACCCCCATGCTCCCAGTGTCGTCATTTAATTTCCGCCCGTATGTGTGCGGTTTGCTTCCGCATCTCGAAAAGAAAGAAAGAAAGAAAAAAATATCAAATAAGAAAGAAGACAAGCAAAGCATCACACAACCGTATCCTATTCTAACAAACTTTTTTAATTGAACGATTTCCACAGCTCAATTCGTCCAAAATGTCTGGATTGAAAGCTATGACCCGACTATCGAAGACTCGTATCGCAAGCTGATCGAAGTGGATGTGAGTGCCACGACCACAACAACATTCCCGACATCTTCTGCGTGCGGGCTAGTTCCGTTCACCTATCCTCCTTTATAAAATAAAAAATTCTTTTTCTTATTTATATGTTTATTTTTCTCCATTTAGGGACGACAATGTGTTCTGGAGATGTACGTAAACACCGGCCTCTTTTGCACCTACACACACACACATACTTTACACACCCCCGAAACGCGGATTTCCCCCCAAAGGAGGGTGAGGTTTGATCGGATTAGGGAAACTGCGGGAGCAAAGGATTTTTGGATATATATAACCTTTTTCATGTCCTAGGGGCTTGACTTGTGAAGCGAACGGCTAATTCTTATCTTTTTTTAACTGTGGTGCAGATTAGATACTGCGGGGACTGAACAATTTAGTGAGTTGATGATTCTTTTGCTACATGCATACCTCGGATTGGATTGTAAACTGATGTTCTATTTCTAGCTGCGATGAGGTATGAATTTTCTGCACTTTGTACCCCCTGTGACTCTAGTTATGTTTTTGGTTTTGGGAGACATAATCAACATACATCCCGATCCCCACCCCTTTTCAAACTCCAACCTCGTTCCCCAACATGCATCATACCCAAACAGAAAAGCCAGGCATAAAATTAAAAGAGTCAATTACAAAACAAAAACACCCATCTAACCTCCTCCCCTCCCCTCCCCAAAACTCCAGAGAACTCTACATGAAACAAGGCCAAGGCTTCCTCCTCGTCTTCTCCATAACCTCCACCTCCTCCCTCTCCGAACTCGCCGAACTCCGCGAACAAATCATCCGCATCAAAGACGACGAGAACGTCCCCATCGTCATCGTCGGCAACAAATCAGACCTCGAAGAAGACCGCGCCGTCTCGCGATCGCGCGCCTTCGCCCTCTCCCAACAATGGGGGAACTCCCCGTACTACGAAACCTCCGCCCGCCGCCGCGCAAACGTCAACGAAGTCTTCATCGACCTGTGCCGACAGATTATCCGCAGGGATATACAGGCGAGCCAGGAGCGGAGTATGGAGCTGGCGATGAATGGGCGGAGTGGTGGCGGTGGTGGTGCGGGTGGGGGCGCTGCTGGGGCGGAAGGGCACAGTCGACATCACGGTGGGCGGCTAAGGAATCGGAGGAGAGGGAAGGTAAAGGCGGAGTGTGTGATTTTGTGATTTTTTCTTCTCTTCTTCTTTCTACCCTTTCTCCCCTCCTCTACTCCCTTCTCCCTTCTTCTCTGTTGAAATGAGTTTTTTTTCTTCTTCTTTATTATATATACATGATATATGGCTCTTCTTACTTATACTTTTTCTTCACTGGGCTTTTCCCATTTTTTTCCAAGTTGTTTTTCCATTATCTCTTTATGATGAAATTTCTCTTCCCCATTTTTCATTTTCCTTTTATCTGCTTGGACAGAATTTTCATTTTCATACATAGGTTTTTGTTGCTCAGCAAGAGAGGGGAAAAAAAAAGCAATGGGACGAATTTTTTCTTTCTTTCTGTTACTTCTCTCCGTTTGGGCCATATCATATATATATTTCCTTCTCCACCTCCCTTCCCCCTTTTTTTTATATTTTTCCATGATCCTTTTCCTTACAACTTTTTCCTTGCCCCCTTTTTTTTTACCAATTGCCCGATCCTAACGACCCGCCATGCCCATTATCTGAAATGTTCACATGGACAAAACACAAAGTTATAAAGTTCTTTTTCTCCCTTTTTTTGCACATATCTTATTTATCTTCTTCTTTTCTCTTCTTTTTTTTTTTTTTACCTTTCAAATTTTCAGGTGAGGTGGTGGTTTTAACAGAACCTGATATATATATACTGTCAGCTACTGGGGCAAAAGAGCGCAATTACTACTAGTTAACACTGGAGGAAGAGGCGCTGGAATTCACACAGGAGAGCTAGCCTCTGTTGACATATACTACTCTTGTATACATGTCTACCTACGTACATACATAAAATAACAGGACTGAGGTTTGATGAGTTTACTGAATACTGAGCCCCTTTTTTACTCGATGAAGTACAGTCGGGGAAAGGGGGAAAGGGGGAAAGGGGCGAGAAAAACGAAAATGTGAAACTATGAATGTAGGCTCTGAGGTAAGGTACCCGCGTATTCATCCATTCCATTTTGGCGACAAAAAGAAAATGTTGGCAAGTGTCAAAGTCAAGAGAGGGTATGGAGGGCAAAACTTTTCTCTGTTCCTCTGCTTTTCAATCATTTTTTTAACTTAGAAGGGTTCGTTGTAGCTCTTTATCTATCGCATCTTTCGTTTAATGTATACATGCGTTTTTTCATGAGTTTGGGGTTTGTGTTGTATGTCACCCGTCTAACAGTTAACTTCCCCTTATCTACCTGGGTTTACAGTAATATCCAGCCGTCTTCTGGAATGGTATGTACCATATTTACGTCGGAGGCGGGCAGCGTTACAAAGAAGAGAATGTTAACGTTTCTATCTAAGTGCATGATACTTTTTCTATAAGAGAATATAAAACGAGCTATGTAAAGTCTCAGAGAAGTGTTATCGATACATACACACATACACACACACACACACAAAAGGGAATAAATAAAGAAAAGGAAAAGAAAATGGAAAGTGGGTAAAGTGATTAAAAAAACAAAATTACCCAAAGGAAAGAAAAGAAAAACATAATCCACATTCAACATTCCCAATCAATCTGATCACATTCTAAAAACGCCAAACTTCGTCTTCACCTCCTCAGCCCTTCCTCCAAGCGCAGCCGCAAGACTCAGGCCAAGCACCATTCGCGTATGCGCCGGCGGAATCACCCCGTCATCCCATAACCGTGCCGACGAGAACGTCGCCTCAGACTCGGTATCGATGCGCTCCTTCAGCTTCGGGTCCGCCGTGCGGCCCACGGCCTCCATGACTGAGGAGAGCTGCTCGGAGCCCATCACGCCGATTTTGGCGTTGGGCCACATGTAGAGGAAGCGCGGGGAGTAGGCGCGGCCGCTGGTTGGGGGTTGTTAGTTTGTATTGAATAAGGGAAGTTTATTGGGATGGGATCGAAGTTGGAAATTCATTTTGAAGACTAAAAAAGGAACAAAACATACCACATTCCATAATTACCCGCACCAGCACTGGATCCAAACACAACAGTGAATTTAGGAACATCAGCACAGGCCACGGCGGTGACGAGCTTTGCTCCATTCTTCGCAATGCCGCCCTTCTCCGCATCCGCGCCAACCATGAAGCCAGAGATATTCTGCAGGAAGATCAGCGGGATATTGCGCTGGGCGCAGAGCTCGATGAAGTGGGCGCCCTTGAGCGACGACTCGGAGAAGAGGATGCCGTTGTTCGCAACGATGCCGACCTGCGTGCCGTAGATGCGTGCAAAGCCCGTGACGAGCGTGCTGCCGTAGTCGCGCTTGAATTCGGCGAACTCGCTGCCATCCACGATGCGGGCGATGACTTCGTGGGCGGGGATTTGGCGGCGTAGATTCGTGCCGACGATGCCGGAGAGTTCGGCGGGGTCGTAGAGGGGTTCTTTTATCGTTGAGGGGACGGATGATGATGTGGATGCTGGGTTTGCGGGGGTGGGAGGAAGTGGGAGGGTAGTTTTGGGCCAGTTGAGGTTGGAGATGGATCTGCGGGCGAGGATGAGGGCGTGGGCGTCGTCGACGGCGAGGTAATCGGTGACGCCGGAGATGGAGCTGTGCAGGCGGCCGCCGCCAAGGTCTTCGGCGGATACAACCTCTCCGGTTGCGGCTTTGACGAGCGGTGGGCCTGCGAGGAAGATGGTGCCTTGGTTCTCGACGATGATGGATTCATCGCTCATGGCGGGAACGTACGCGCCGCCTGCAGTGCATGGTCCCATAACCACCGAAATCTGCGGGATGCCCATCGAGCTCATCCTGGCCTGATTGAAGAAGATGCGGCCGAAATGGTCTCTGTCCGGAAAGACGTCTGCTTGGTGGGGGAGGTTGGCCCCGCCGGAGTCAACCAGATAGATACACGGCAGCTTGTTCTCCTGGGCGACTGCCTGTGCGCGCAAGTGCTTCTTGACCGTGATGGGGTAGTAGGTGCCTCCCTTGACGGTGCTGTCGTTTGCTACAATCATACAGGAGACTCCCTCAACTGTGCCAATACCGGTGATGATGCCGCCCGAGGGAACATCCTCGCCGGGGTAAACCTGGTGTCCCGCAAGCGGGGAGAGCTCGAGGAATGACGTTCCCGGGTCGATCAACGATGTGACGCGATCTCGAGGAAGCATCTTTCCGCGAGCAATGTGCTTTTCCTTTGCTTTTGCAGGGCCTCCCTTGGCAATTGTGGAATGAAGATCTGCCATTTTGGCCAGAAGCTCGTCCATCTGAGCGGCATTCTCCCTAAAATCCGCCGACGAGGTGTCGACAGCTGTTGGCAGGACAGATATAGCGGACGACTGGTGCGTGTGCGTGTAGTTGGCAATTGATCTGGTGGTCTGGCGGGAGACAATTGCACCACGGGGACCCGCCACTCGCAATTGGCGACTTGATGCCAGCGCGGTGCGTAGGCTGCGGAGGAGCATTGTGGAGGGAGCACGGATTGAGGCAGCCATGGCCAAGGGACGGAGATCAGTGAGGAATTAAAAACAAGCGGGGACTATACTGTCATATCATATAGCAGCAGAAATCAGACTCTCCACGGGGTATATATCTCACACCACGAGTTGAACTATCTCGAGAAATAAGAAATAAAAAAAAAGATTATATAGAAAAGAAAAGATGTTGTTCGGGTGTTGGTGTTGCTCGGCGAGATAATGTAAGCCCGCGTCCCCGTGATCCGGCTGTGGGGGAATTTAGCCGACGACAGCCGCAGCACGGGGCTTCGGCATGACCGCAATGGGAAGGTCTGCCGACCGCTCGGCAAAACGCTGACATGTTTGAACCTTTTGTATGTTTCTTTCTTGATATTTCTTGATATTTCTTGATATCTGTATCCTCATCCTCTTCTGCAATTCTGCCCTCACACACCTCCCGATATGGCGTCTCCCTGTCTTCCCCGCCTGCTTGGCCGCGCTTCCAGAACTCTCTGCAGGCCGCGGAGGCAGCTGGTCCAGCTTCCCCAATGGCGCGCGGCGTCAACAAAACACCCACAGGGCTTCGTGCCACCAACACAAGAGGACCTGGCGGAATTGAGAGAGCGAGTGCAAGAATTTACAAGTATGTTAACGTTCTAGTTCATTGGGTGGAGAGAGAGCTAACAATAAGCGTGCTATATAGGACGAGAGATTCCGGAAGAGGTCGCTGCTCGCACAGATCTCCAGAATGACTTCCCCGCTGAGATGTGGCAGAAGCTTGGAGACGCTGGGTAAGTCACCAATTTTTCTGAGTAACTTGAGTTGGTACACATTTATACTGACTTGCCATTTTTCTTCTTCTTCTTTGGACCAAAGATTCCTAGGTGTCACGGCGGATGAACAGTATGGTGGTCTGTCAATGGGCTACCAAGCGCACTGCGTGGTTTTGGAGGAAATCAGCCGGGCGTCAGGTGCATAAATCCCTCCGCTAGTTATACAATGGAATATACACTAACAAATCCTTGAACTTTTCGATAATAGGCAGCATTGGTCTGTCTTACGCGGCCCACTCGCAACTTTGCGTTAACCAGCTCTCTCTGAATGGTAGCCCGGAGCAGAAGGCCAAATTTCTCCCAGGTTTGATTTCAGGAGAGAAGGTTGGCGCGCTGGCAATGTCAGAGCACTCTGCAGGTTCCGATGTCGTCAGCATGAAGACCACTGCTAAGGCTGTGGATGGAGGGTTTTTGCTTAACGGGACCAAAATGTGGATTACCAACGTGAGTACTACACTATATACCCCTATGACATGTCACCAATCCATGACAGGGGAAACAAACTCTCTAAAATATGTCTTTTGCTCGCATGAGCTGTAGGGACCCGATGCCGACTATATCGTTGTGTACGCCAAAACAAAGCCAGATCAGGGCTCAAAGGGCATCACTGCTTTCGTTGTTGAGAAAACATTCAAGGGCTTCTCCTGTGCGCGGAAACTCGATAAGCTCGGTATGAGAGGTTCAAACACTGGCGAGTTAATCTTTGAAGATGTATTCGTGCCACAGGAGAACATGCTGGGGGAGCTCAATCGCGGCGTGAAGGTGCTTATGGAGGGGCTTGACTTGGAGCGTCTTGTCCTCAGCGCAGGACCACTCGGGTAAGCGATTGAACCCCCACCATTTTAATATAAAAAGGGTTGAGGTAGATGTACGTGTACACAACATTTTTGCTAACGGAACAAACCCTTCCGCCCTTTTCTCCCTTCTTTTAGAATCATGCAAGCAGCCCTGGACCTTGTGCTACCATACACCCATACCCGCAAACAATTCGGCACCCCAATCGCCCACAACCAACTCATCCAAGGTAAACTCGCAGACATGTACACCAAACTCTCCGTCTCCCGCGCGTACACCTACACCACGGCCCGTCAGATCGACGAGGCCGCCGCCGCCTCCACGAGCGAGGCCAGCAACAGCGCCATCCGCACCCAGGACTGCGCTGGCGCGATCCTCTACGCTGCCGAGCGCGCGACGGAGTGTGCGCTCGACGCCATCCAGCTGATGGGCGGCAACGGGTACATCAATGAGATTCCTGCGGGGCGGCTTCTGCGGGATGCCAAGCTGTATGAGATTGGGGCGGGGACGAGTGAGATTCGACGGATGTTGATTGGGAGGATATTCAATAAGGAATACTCGTAGATTGGTTTTACTATGATAGGATAGGCATGGATGTGGGGTTTTTATATTCCTTGTATTTATCTTTTTTTTTTTCTTTCAGTATTATTTTTCCGCCCAATATAGGTGGCTATACTATAGAGAGCGAATGCCTTGTTTCCCTTTGCCATTGACACGAAAGTTTGTTTGTTTTGTGAAACTACCTCAAACCTTAAAAACGACTTGGTACGAGGGGTGGGGGGGCATAATAATGTTCTTTAAAATGCCATTGAAACTCCCGAAACCCCGTCTAAATAGTTCCAGAGTCTTAGTAGGCTATACTCCATATCTCTCAATGTGTAGGCAAGGGTAATTATTTTTCATTTCTGTACACAGCTCCGATGATCCCCTTCCTCCAACAGACTCGTCAAGAATTTAAGCTGCAGCCACTAAAAATAGCGATGGAGTTTATGTATTAGCATGGCGGGGTAACTTACCTAGGTAGTTCCAGGCTTAAACCCGATGCCGTTAGGGGCAAACACCGGACACTGCTTAGTTAATGTCGCCCATTCTGCACCCTCTGATGTCAGCAGCAGCAATCCATTCCCTGAACCGTGCGTCTTCTTTCTACCTTCAACTGCCGCGTGTGCTGGCAACTGCCTGCTACCACTATACTACTACTATACTCTCTTTCTCTAATGCTTCATGTACTTTACAGTCACCCTCCCAAGTCACAGAGGTATATAGTTGGATATCTTTGCGCAGTCTGCATGGCTTGTATCCAGCTTAGTTACCTGAGCTAAGCTGAGGCCCTTTGCTGGAACGAGCCCCGCTATCTCTACTCTCTCTCTTTTTTTTATTTTAAAAACTCCACTGCCGGCCGGCGCTTTGCTCGATATTGATATACGTGCCATACATTTTTCAAAGAGGCTATAGAAAAAGAATAACCCCGTTGCAGGAAACAATGTCTGACGACGAGGAGTACTACGACGATGAATTTGAGGGTGATTGGTTATGGTTCGATGAAGGGGAGCGAGAGCTTGCGGTCAGTCAGTCCCCTCTTCCCTCTCTCTCTCTTCCCATCGCCTACATATATATATATATATTCCTTCAAACCAACTCCCCCCAATTATACTCCATTCCCCCAAAATATACATGTTCATCAAGCTGAAAAATGATAAAAAAACCCGGGCCAATTCCCCCCCTCCCTTCCCAGGGAGACCAAAGGGGGAATTTACTTCCCACTTTTTTTATTATATTCTATTTTTTTATAGGATGATCTAGCAGAAGGCACAATGCATTCGCCCGTCTACACGGAGGAGAGCGCAATAGAGGCAATACTTGACAGCGCGTCGGACTGGGACTACTACACGGACGAGTACTTCGATGACGACGTGTCCGTCCTGCACAAGCATAGCTTGCAATCACCCACAGGCTCGCGGGGGAGGAAACAGAAGCAGGGGGAGAAGCAAGGGAGTGATGACAATATCGATAAGGGGGAGGAGGAGGAGGACCATCACAATTCCTTCTGCCGCATACTTTGGCGGCCTTCCGGCTTCCTGGTTGACCAGGGCGAGCTATATGAGCCGGGGAATGGAGAGAAGGTAGCCCTGCTGAAGAATTGGCGGGAGATATTCAAGGATTCGCAGCCGAAAAGGGATTATCGGCTTCAGAAGTCTGCATCTCCTTCCCTTCCTTCTGCTTCTCCTCGCGTCTCGCCTCAGTCATCGACTTTCTCGAAGTCTGCAGCTATTAGGAAACAGCCAGGGCGCACCAAGAAGATGGAGAAATGGCATTTGGGTGCCGGAATTGGTGGGGCTGTTAACGCGACTACACCATTGGATAGCGAGGGGAATAGTGAAGGGGTGTCGGAATTGACAGGAGATGGAGATGGAGATGGTGGTGAAGATTACGAGGACGATGGAGGATATAAAACCCCGCCACCGTCATTCCTAGCCACAACCCAGCAAGAGATTTACGAGAAGTCACGAAAGAAGACAACAACGACGGGGCTATCCCGCAATACCAGCAATACCACTGACAAGGGTCACAATAAACGCACTGGATCACATCTCAAATCCGTCATGTCCGCCTCAGCGGAGGAGGAAACCCCCGAACTCGCCCCGGCCATGGTATCGCCATCCTCGCCAGCCGCGAGCTCCAAGCAGCAGCGTTCTGGCCGTCTCTCCACCGCCCCCAGCACAATAACAACAGCGGCGACAACAACGACAACGACTACAACACAACCCACACCCTCAATCCTGCGCAACGGGAAAGGTGCAATGGAACCCGGTACTCTGCTACAGGATACCTATGCCGAATCTGACATGGCCGATAATACACCGCTAGCCGGAGGCGGCGGCGGCTCACCGCGCACCCATCATCGCCAAAGTCGGAAACGCAAGGCGTCTAGCAGTCCTCCAGAAAGCGCTGATGATGGAGACCAGCCGGGTGGGAAGCCGAGATCGAAGCGAGTTGCGACGAGGCGGAGGGTGGAAAATGGCAATGGCAATGGCAATGGCGACAATGATGGCGATGACGGTGTCGGTCGCGATGTTGGCAAGAACAAGAATGAAGGGCGTATACCTACTACTACTACCAGGACACGACGGTCATTGAGAGAGCGGAAGAAGTAGTAGTAGGTTTTAAGAGGCTTTTATAAAAGGGCGAGGGGATATAATGTGTGATGTGATTGATTGGTGGAGTGGAGCTATGATGGAACAAATGGATTGGGATTCTCTTTGTTATTTTATTGTCCTTGCATGGCGTATGAAGGCGGATGATTTGAGTACAGCTAGCTATTCTATTTCTGGGCCACCCTCCCACCCTTTTTTTGTTCCCCTTGGTGCGGACCTCGCGCTTTCTCTTGCCATCCATGTGATAACAATGAACGAGATAACTATACGGCGGGTATCAGTTGGGCCCTTGTTGTTTTAAGTAGCTAGCTTTTTAGTAGTTATCTACACACACATACAATGCACAATTTTTTTATTAAAAAAAAGGGAGAACCCGATGTGGATCAACACAGCAACAGCCTTTACCCCGTGAATAATGTGTCTTTCGGCATATTCTCCTTCTTTCACCACGGAGCAGCGGAAGCGGTGATTGACCAGAATCGCCATTTCTCAAAGCCTAACCAATCAATGTTTGGCGGGGATCTCATCCAGGCACATCCTGTAATACAGTTTTGCTCTCCCCGGCCTATAATTCTCGGTCCCCGCCAACTTTTAGCCATTACTATTGCCGAGTCACGGGGCCCCGTATTGCAGCTAACTAGCCCCGGAGAACTCTCGGACTCGGCTAACCTTCCCCGTTTGTTGTTCCCTCCCCGCGCCAACTCCAAGTCAGCGCTTTCCGTCGGCAAAAACAACAAATCGCCGGCGTCAGCAATTTCTATCTTTTTTTGTAGACACTGCGGCCGGGGTTGAACCATCGACACACATCCATATGATGAACTTACGCTGAGATTTATTCTTCATGTTACGCAATTGAGCATCACGACCTCCTCCTCCTCCTCCTCCTTCATAGCGGTGTATTGCATACGTTCATAAGCTTCCTCCTCTTTTCCTTCCTATATAGCAAACCTCCGGGGCGGGCACAGCTTGGATTGACAGAGAACTGCAAGTTTTTATATATATTTCTGTTACATGAGGACACCAGCCCGAATGTCGTTCATCTCTCGACTCCCCTCCACCACCTCCCGCCTGGGGACACGGGCGGCGATCCTCAAACCAGCAGCATCGGCGGCAGTCCGGGCCAATTCCTCGCTGGCAAATGGGCCCGAGAAGAAGGCGCTCAATTCTATCCTCATTGCCAATCGCGGTGAGATCGCGCTGTGAGTTGAATATATATATATATTTCTCTCTCTCTCTTTGAGTCTAGGAGCAAGTTTGATTGATTCCGGTTTTGTATTATTTTACAGACGAGTCGGACGAACAGCTTCACAACATGGCATTCGAGTAACGACGCTCTACACGGACCCCGATGCCCGCGCCCAACACGCCCTCAGCTCTCCGTTCGCGTTCAATCTGGGCGACACATCTGCATACCTCGACGGAGACCGGATAATTGAGATTGCGAAGAAGGAGGGCTGCCAGGGTATACATCCGGGTTATGGGTTTGTGAGTAATTAATTGCTTCCTTTTTCTATCTTTAATCTATTACCATTGTTACTTTTGTCGCCGGTGGGCGGTTGGATTTTAAAGCTTCGTATTGGGTTTTGGCCATAGTTAGATGACTGACGATACCGGTTCGACAATTTTTAGTTGAGTGAGAACTCTGCATTTGCGCAGAAATGCACGCAGGCAGGTTTAGTTTTCATTGGCCCGCCGCCTAAGGCTATTGAGGCTATGGGTGACAAGAGGTATGTGGCATATATATATATTTACTTCAATAGGCTACATGCTTACTTTGAGGACGTATAGCCGATCAAAGGAAATCATGACAGCAGCAGGCGTCCCCTGCGTGCCCGGCTATCACGGCGAGAACCAAAATATGGACTTCCTCGAAGCGGAGGCGGAGAAGATTAAGTTCCCAGTCCTCATCAAGGCTGTGAAGGGCGGTGGTGGCAAGGGCATGCGAATCGCCAGCTCCAAAGAGACATTCCGCGACCAGCTTATCTCAGCCAAGTCGGAGGCGATGAACTCCTTCGGCGATGACACGATGCTGGTTGAGAAGTATATCACGACGCCGCGACATATCGAAGTGCAGGTGTTTGCGGATAAGCATGGCAACTGTGTTGCGTTGGGCGAGCGAGATTGCAGCATCCAGCGCCGTCACCAGAAGATCCTTGAAGAATCCCCCGCGCCGCATTTGCCTGAGGCGACGCGGCGGGATATTTGGGATAAAGCGCGGGCTGCGGCGTTGGCTGTCGGCTACGAGGGCGCGGGAACGGTGGAGTTCATCTTCGACAATGACACGGGCGAGTTTTTCTTCATGGAGATGAATACCCGCTTACAGGTCGAGCATCCGGTTACGGAAATGGTTACGGGACAAGACCTGGTGCATTGGCAGATTCTGGTTGCGGAGGGCTCCCCGTTGCCGCTGACGCAGGATGAGATTGAGGCCATTATGGCTACGAAGGGCCACGCCATCGAGGCTCGTATTTACGCTGAGAACCCTGATCAGGGCTTTGTCCCGGACTCAGGTCGTCTGTTGCACGTTCGAACTCCTGCAGCTTCAGAGGACGTCCGGATTGACGCTGGTTTCGTCGCTGGAGACGAAGTATCTTCGCATTACGACCCTATGATCTCGAAGCTGATCGTCAGAGGCTCGAATCGGACAGAAGCGCTGCGAAATTTGTCGATGGCGCTGGAGGAGTACGAAGTGGCGGGACCCATCACAAATATCGAATTCCTGAAACGGGTATGTAAGAGCCCAGACTTTGTCTCCGGCAACGTTGAAACGGGCTACATCGACAAACACAGGGCAGAGCTGTTCGCAAAGGAGCCCGTCGAGAATGAAGTTCTGGCCCAGGTTGCACTGTCCTGCCTACTCAGCGACTCACAATCGAGCGGCCCAGGAGGCGCAACAGTCGGATTCAGCCCGGCATATCAAGAGCGACAATTCGCGTTCGTAGAAGCTGCCGCGCAGAACCCTGCATCAGAGGCATCCGGCAGCCCCGCAGCGCCCTTCAACGTCCAAATACAACAAACGGGCGCAGCAACATTCAACGTCGTCGTAAACGGCACCAGTTTCCAGAACGTCAACGTCCACCACCAGCGCCAACAGCAGTCCAGCGTGCTCACCTCGTTCTTCCCGCACACCAGACTCGACACGACGGTGGTCCGCGACGAGGACGCGATCACGGCGTTCCAGCGCGGGCGACAGTACCGGTTCAAGATCCCGCGGGCGAAATGGATGGAGAAGGCGCTAGGGATCAAGGATACGGCGAACAGCGTGCTGGCGCCGATGCCGTGCAAGGTGTTGCGGGTGGAGGTTGTGGAGGGGGCGACGGTTGTCAAGGACCAGCCGCTTGTGGTTATTGAGAGTATGAAGATGGAGACTGTGATTCGGAGTCCGCAGGATGGGACGATTGAGAAGGTCGTGCATAAAGCTGGGGTATGTTGGGGTTGTTTTCTGTTCTCGTTTTTCTTTATCTTTTTCTCTTTTCTTGATACAATTCCCCTTCCCTTCTCCACCCCAACCCAGCCTTCCGCCTTACCTTCTCGTTTTGGATAACGAAATAAAGAGCCCTGGAGGTCAAACTCTCACTAACGCATTGCGCCGCATTATTTAGGATATATGCAAAGCCGGAACCGCGCTTGTCGAGTTTGCGGATACCTCGTCTGACGCTAGCACGAACACGTCGTAACAAATGGTTAAGTTATCCAGCATTGTTACGGATACGGTGACTGGTGGGGTGAGCCGTTTGCGCGTTGAGAAGCGAAGTTGGTGAATTGTTTGGTGAGCGGAGCCCAGTGATGCCAGTTAACTATCTATGTAACTTATAACGAACGAACGAACGGCCGCTATCATGTTACGTTGGGAGTAGAGGAATTTTTTTCTCGTTGCGAAAAGAGATTCCCACCCTCGCCTGTTCTATATTTATATTTATTCTTTATTTTTTATTTTATATCTATGTGTGCATGTCCACTATGTAGGAACACAGGTTGCTTTTTGGATTATTTCTTGTCATCGGTATTAGATCGTGTGTATGTATGTATATGTATATAGACAAAAAAAGGAAGGGTTTTTGTCCAAGATATATTGTTCCACTGTGCCTAGGTACAGATTATGTCAAGGCTAGCTCTCCTTGTATATGAGTGTTTCAGCCCCTCTTTCTCCAGTGCAACTGATGATGATTGAGCTCTTTTATCTCAGTAGTTGACAGGTTATGAGACTCTTAATACTTTGTATCATCATACATGAATTCAAATTATAGTAGAATCAAAAGAAAAAGAAGTAGAAAAATTAAGAATAGAATCTTTTATATCAATCTCTGAATCTCTAAAAGATATTTATATAAGATAACATTCTTTAGTTAAAGATCTAAAAAAAAAAAAAAAAAATTGAGTTTCTAGAATTCTCTGTTAGTCACTGAAGATACTGAGTCTGAGAGAGAGTGTCAAGACTAGCTCTTCTGTATATGAGTGTTTCAGTCTCTCTTCCTCCAGTGCAACTAATGATGATTGAGCTCTTTTGCCCCAGTAGCTGACAGATTAGAATGCTTCC
>PDNC01000035.1:0-205319 GCA_002572885.1 Blastomyces parvus
TAAAATAAATAAAATAAATAAAATAAATAAAATAAATAAAATAAATAAAATAAATAAAATAAATAAAATAAATAAAATAAATAAAATAAATAAAACCCGCTCCGATTTGGTATCTAAACAAAAAAAAAGAAATTAAAAATAAGGAGCGTCTCTCACGTGCTCGTTGATGGACGCCGACAGTATAAATTCAGCCTGATACAAGCATGGAAAACCCCGCCTTCCCATATAATCCGAAAGCTGAAGAATTCTGAACCGTCTGGCTTCTCGTGCGGAATAATAGCTCGCATGTGCTCCGTACATTCTAGCGGCATCCCCACGCACCAAGCGCGAGGCATCCTACCGCACGCCCAGCATCCACAAAAAAGGAGGTAGCCGAAATCGAAAGGTAAAGAGAAGCGTCGTCGCAGGCGGGAAGCTACTATATCCCCCCTGACCAGAAGCTTCCATCTCATACCCAGTACAGCAGAGATATATTATATATATACATATACATACCCATTCCCCTCCCTCATTCCCTCCCTCGCTCATCTGGCCCCCTTCGCGAGAGCTTTCTTCCCCGCATCCCCCTCCCACCTCTCCTCCCCCGTCCAGTACCTTACCAGCCCCTCCCATGCCACAGTATCCCCACTCTTCATCAACACCGCCACGTCAACATTAAGCGGGCTCTCAGGTCTAGGATCCGTCAATAGTTGCTGGATAGCCGACATTGTCGTCGACAGCGTGTACGCGGGACTCCAATGCTCGGTGGTTAGAAGGGTCAGGCAGATCTCGCCGGTCGTGAAGGAGACGTTTGGGTGGCAGATGCGGGTTGTGAAGGCTATGACTGGTGGGTGGAGGGGGTAGGTTGGCGGGATGGTGAGGGTGAGGTGCCAGAGGCCTCCTGGATTTTTTTGTTAATTTCGTTCTTTATCATGCACACTTGCACACTTGCGGAGTGGCAGGAGAAGATAGAGGATGGAGAGAAATAAATACCTTCGTACGGTGTGCCCTTTACGCCCTTTAGGACTGCTTCCCAGCGCAGCAGGTCCGTGTCACTTATAGGGCCGAGATGTAGGAGAGCTTCATTGGGGGATTTGGAGTAGTCGTTGAGCTCGCGGATGAGACGTTTTGTGGTGGAGGGGGAAGGGGTTTGTTGGGCCATGGCGCTGTGTTATCTCTCTATGATTGTGGGACGCGTGGGTTAGATACAACCGGGGGTGTTTTGGGAGTATTTCATGATCATCGAGCTGTTGGTTTTGGTGGAAAGAGCTCGGTTTGCGCCGAGGTTAGCTGGGGTTAGTTTATCACCACGTGACGCACCTTATCTTGACCTCGGACTCAGGGGTTTTGTTGGCTGCAAGAAGCTTGTTCATAGCCACCATAGCTACGAATATCCTACACATGATGTCGTTCAGCTCCAAAATGAGAACGTCGCGGGTATCCAAGGAGACTGCAAAATTAGTTGAGATCTTATCAACCGTTCCACGCCGTCAATCGCAGCGGATTGCCAACGCGAATAACCCACTCAACAGCTATGGCCTGGCGGGTAGGAGGAGAAAAAGCGAGCTATCATCCCTTCATAATAGCTCTATAATAAAAGACGAGCCTCAGAGTGATAGTCATGATGGCTCTGAGCTCTCCTCTGCAAACACTACCGATATTGAGGACCTGCTTACGCCAACGCGCCCGATAAAGCAAGAACGGAAACGGAAGCGAGGTCAGGATTCGTTATCCAGTATCGAAATCAAGCGGTCAGCTTCTGCAACCCGCCATATACCTTCACGTAGGATGTCCAGCGCATCGCAAAATTCTACGATCATTAAAAAGGAGGACGTGGAGTTAGAGTCAAAGCCAACCCCAAAGCGACAACCGCGACGGCTACCAGCGCGTAGATCAACCGGCACGAACGGAGTTGTCAAAGTTGAACCTCCGTCAAACTGGGAAACAATCTATGATATCGTGAAGGAAATGCGCCGCGAAAACCCTACTGCGCCAGTAGATACCATGGGCTGCTCCCAGCTCTACTGGCGCGATTCTTCCCCGCGTGACAGGCGTTTCCACATCCTCATAGCCCTGATGCTGTCGTCGCAGACGAAAGATACAGTCACTGCCATTGCGATGCAACGGTTACATACAGAGCTGGCGCCTGAACAGGATAATACAGATACAGATTTGCGGGTCCTGAAGAAGGAAAAAGATGTGGGACATTCAATAAAGGACGAAGAGATAGTCTCGATGAAGAAAGAGGAGGAGGATGGTGTGGGGGTGACAGCTGTGAAGACGGAAGATGAGGGGACCCAGACAATAGAGAATGGGGAGCAGAATATAAAAAGAGAGGTGAAAGAGGAACAGGAACAAGAAACGAAGAAAGTATTAGTATGGGATCGAAACAACCAGCACACAAAAAGCACTCTAACCCTCGAGAACATCCTTGCCGTAAGCCCAACCCGCCTCAACGAACTCATCAAGACTGTCGGCTTCCACAACAACAAAACAAAATACATCAAAGCTGCCGCCGTCATGCTTCGGGACGAGTATGACTCTGACATTCCACCTACTGCAGAGGGACTGATGCGATTACCAGGCGTCGGGCCTAAAATGGCCTATTTATGTATGAGTTCCGCATGGGGCCGTGAGGAGGGCATCGGCGTCGACGTACATGTGCATCGCATCACGAATTTGTGGGGATGGCATAAGACAAAGACGCCCGAGGAGACCCGGGCAGCGCTGGAGAGCTGGTTGCCCAAGGACAAATGGCATGAGATCAACAAGCTGTTAGTTGGCCTGGGGCAGACGGTGTGTTTACCAGTGGCCAGGAGATGCGGGGAGTGTAAACTTGCGGGGACCGGGCTTTGTAAGAGTGAGATTAAGGGGTGGACGGCTAAGGTGAAGAGGGAAAGGAAGGTGAAGACGGAAGAGGCCGCCGCTCCTGCGGTGAAGAGGGAGACCAAGATGGCAATCAAAATTGAGGAGGATAGTTGATTGTAGAGATCTAGTTTTGATTATTTTGATACCCTTGTCATATGCCGTTTTCCACTGCTGAAGAGCCGTTCTGAGATCCTAAGAGAACATGAAATATGCGACCCTGAGCTGGCAAGCTGCACCCTCCTGATCAAGCGGTGGACCCTTCGTTTTGCTGCGTTCTCCGTACGGAGCCTGGGGTATGTAGCGATATATTTGTACGATAGCCCGTAGTAATTTAAAGAATACTCATTACGTCTCAATTCAGGTATAATTACCCCCTTTTTTTATTTTGCGTTGTGATTCGGATAACGCCCCTGGATGAGCGGACTGGTAACTGAATCTTATTTTTCTTCCCCTCTGACATCACCACTGATCGATCCACCTCAAGAAAAACAGTCAATCGTTCTCCCCGCTTACCACGCATATAACAAAATGACATAGTATTCATTCTTAAAAACATTACTTTCATTCCTTCGTCCTGTCATCATTCCCTTCAAATTCTACTGCCTAGTAATACAAATTACCGAATAACAACAACCCCCATCAACGGACTCAATACCCCACGGTCACCCCTCATGCCAACCCCAACCCCAATACCCATCCAATCCTTCGCCCAAACCCAACAACAGCTCCTCCTCGCAGAACATGAAGCCGAAATCTCCTCGTCCCCGCTCTCCACATCAATCGCACAACCAGGCGGCGTCTCCGCTTCAACACGTCGCACCTTACAAGCTGCCGGATATGCACTCACTGGCCTGGTGCTCGTCAACACTCGGACGGGCATGGGCGGGCGTGAGGTAGGGGAATTTGGAGTGGATAGTGCAATTGGATCTGGGTCGAGGGGTGGTAAGGACGGCGATGGGGCCGGTGGGGTCAGCGATGGGGGAGCGGAGAGGTTGGGAGCTCATGGGATGAGGGTGGGCGATATCGTGAGGGTTGAGGACCTGGCTGCGGGGGCTCGTGCTGGCACTGGTGCTGGCAAGGCGAAAGGGGGAAAGGAGGAGGAAGGGAGGAAAGGTAGGGCGCTGGAAGGAGTGGTGACCAGGGTTGGAGAGAGGAGCGTCTGGGTTGCTTTTGGAGGGCAGGGAGGTGCTGCTGGAAAGGGCAAAGATGAGGAATCTGTTGAGGATCTCTGGGGGAAAAAGGTTTGGATGTGAGCTTTGTCTGCTATTCAATTGTCACCGAGAAAAATGGAGGGAATTGGCTCTCACTGGAATTTATTGGCTGATTGATGGGCCCATTCTAGGGTGAAATTGGCGAACGATATTACCTACCGAAGGTGAGAATTATCTTATCATCGTTGCAGAAACCACCCGAACAAAGTATGCTAATATTACTCGGCACTTAGGATGAAGCAAGCGATGACCAAAATGGAGAATATGACGGAGTCAGACTACACATATTTCATGAGGGTTGTTTTTGGGCATACAACGCCCTCCCGTGTGGATCTGAGTTCGCTTGGAACAATCGAGTTCATCGACCCTACATTAAATGACTCACAAAGGGAAGCAGTTCGATTTGCACTTGCGTCGAGAGAAATCGCACTCATTCATGGCCCACCGGGCACTGGGAAAACATACACACTCATAGAATTGATCCTTCAACTTCTCCGCCAAAATTTCCGGATCCTAGTTTGCGGTCCGTCGAACGTCTCAGTGGATAATATTGTCGAACGGCTGGCTCCACATAAAGTGCCTCTGGTTAGAATTGGACATCCCGCCCGTCTTCTATCTACTGTTTTAGATCACTCTTTGGAGGTTTTAATTCAGACATCAGAAGCTGCTGCCATTGTCAAAGACGTCAGAAAGGACATAGAAACTAAGCAGGCCAGTATACGCAAGACAAGAAGCGGCAGAGAGCGGAGAGAGATCTACAGAGACCTGAAGGAACTACGCAAAGAGTTCCGAGAACGAGAAACTAAATGTGTCGGTGATCTTGTTACGGAAAGTAAAGTGGTACTGGCAACACTGCATGGTGCTGGAGGGCATCAGCTAAGAAACCAGAAATTCGACGTTGTGATTATTGACGAGGCAAGTCAGGCATTGGAAGCTCAATGTTGGGTTCCGCTGCTGTCTGCTTCCAAGGCAATATTGGCCGGCGACCACCTGCAGTTGCCTCCAACCATCAAGTCTGTCACGTCGAAATCTAGCGGCAAAGTAGTAAACGAAAGGTTGACAAGTGACGAAATATCCGCCCCGAATGCAGACAAGGATAACAATGTAGGGCAGCATAAGGCGACAAACAAAGTGACACTCGAAATGACACTATTTGATCGTTTGCTGTCACTGCATGGTCCCGCCATCAAACGGATGCTAACAACTCAGTATCGGATGCACGAGAAAATCATGCAATTTCCTTCGCAGGAACTTTACGAAGCAAAGCTCATCGCTGCAGACGCAGTGAAACTACGGTTACTTAAGGATTTGCCTTACGAAGTTGAAGAGACCGATGACACGCGCGAGCCTCTAGTATTCTACGATACCCAGGGCGGGGATTTCCCAGAGCGAGCCGAGGAACCTGTCGTGGCGGCAAAGCAGAAGCAGATGTCCATGTTTGCCGAGAGTAAGAGCAATGATTTGGAAGCCGTGTTGGTGAGCAGACACGTTGAGAATCTAGTTGCGACGGGGGTGAAACCGGAAGACATCGCTGTTGTGACTCCGTACAATGCGCAGCTGGCTTTGTTGTCCAACATGTTGAAGGACAAGTATCCTGGACTGGAATTAGGGAGCGTGGATGGGTTTCAGGGACGGGAGAAGGAGGCTGTTGTCGTGAGCCTTGTACGAAGCAATCCGGAGCACGAAGTTGGGTTTCTTGCTGAGAAGAGGCGATTAAACGGTACGTTGCGCTCAATTATCTCATGGAACTTTTGCTTTTCTCCGTGTGAGAAGAGGCAAGCATTGTATTCCATCTCGATGGCACAAAGGTGTTGCAAATAGCCACGTGTGTTTCAGAGATATCTCCAAACGCTCGCTAATGTCAAAATCAACAGTTGCCATGACCCGGCCCAAACGTCATTTGTGCGTATGTGGAGATTCTGAAACGATTCGTCGGTAAGTCAAACGAAGCCTATTTCCCTTTTCGTCCCTTTGTACCTCCCTCGCCATAGTGAGAAAGGTGTTTCGGTTTCCTCTCATCGGAGATCCGGAACCAAATCGATTTGCATCGTTTTTGAGGGAAATAATAGTTTTAACTCATGGACTCTCGCATTTTCTCTGGTCCTTGTCTCAATACAGTGGCAGCCAATTCCTACGACGCTGGATGGATTTCTTGGAAGAGAATGCCGATCTGCGATACCCCGACGCTGGCGATTATATGTAGTCCTAAAGAGCGAAACTCAAATCCGAGAAACGCGAGCTTCATGTACCCTCAAAGCGATGAACTCCTTAAATTCTCAATAGGCCACTTTTCACGATAATGTGGCATACAAATAAGCTTATCAGGGCAGCAAACCTGCGGATTGGCTAGAGCGCGGGACCACTTGCCGCTCGAGTTTTGGGACGTGAAAGCCTCCCACTAGGATAGTTATCTAGATAGTTGTGTCATACTTTGGAGAAGTATGGCGACCGATCAGCTTCTCCAGCACGAAACCCGATATCAGCCGGTCGGAAGTGATATATAGATATATGTTATTAATGGATCTGTAGCAAATACGTGGCATATAGGCCACGCGAGGATGGAGTGGGGTTATCGATATCCTCTTTAATGTGTGCGGCATATAGGCACCCCGCAAGTGCACTTGTATGCTGACTACAAGCGTCGAAAATGAGAGTGCCCTTGGGCGAAAGGCAATGAGGGGAGCTTATTCACCGTTTTGCAAGTCGTTATTGATCAAGCAATCTACAATCCAGCATAGTGAGGGGTATACACTGGGATTGATAACCCAGGCAAAAGCCTCCCGTAATCACACGCGTTTCATAGCGCAGATTGGGGCAGCCGATCCATGAAGGTAATACCTGGAGTTGGATGATTGTGATACTAAAGGAAAGCCAAAGGTATTCAAAAGGTTAAATCCCAACCGTTTTCCATTCAGTCATCCTGATGAGCCCACGAATGATTCCTAATTTCCGATGAAAATCCACCAGACCGTTTTTCAGCGCGCAAGAAGTTTCGCATCCACGCGGTCAGGAAGTATGTAGATCTTGCCATATAATAGATCGCGTCAGCTCGAAATAGTGGGGTGGGTGCTGGTGGATGTCGGCATAATTTCTCTACCCGGAAATAATAGGAAACAATCAGAGCTGGTGCGTTTGAGAGGAGTGCGCGGGGAGACATTTGCTCCGAATCTCCGTTACTGGGATGCACCATGGCCGAAACAGAATGATCGAAAGGCCCTCTCGTGTCTAAGTTAAACAGTCGTTGCTTGATGGCCAATATGGCATACTGCATGCAGCGAACTAGAATTTGAGAGTGATAGGGCCGCAGTGATGTTGGTTATTGGATAATCTGGCACGGTGGAAGAGTGTGCATGATTTTCCAGAACACGCCGAGCGAACTTCTGAGATCGTCTCGAATGAATGTAGGTGAAAATTCCTCGGTCGTTGATTGAATTTATTTGGGAAATCCAGTAGAAACAAATAAACCCTCCCCTCCCAGTTCTAGCTGCGCTATTGCCCTGTGTGCCTCTTGGTAGGATATTTGTTCATTGTCTCGAAGCAATCGATGCAGCTCCAGAATAAAGATGTGAGCCTGGGTCAGCTGAAGCGGCAAGACATCATTCATGAAACAAAGCAACCGTGGAAACCCTTGGTTGTTGGATACAATCGCTGCGTTAAGTTATTATTCTTCCACAGCTCCGCTTGGACAAATGCGCGCAACAAGTTCAAGGCTGCGTATGATGTATCCATCCGGCACCCTCTGGCGGTGTGATTGGCTGTTGCATGCGGCCGGTGTGGGTTGTGTCGCTGGATCAATGGAGGAAGGTTCAGGGGTTCTCCGGGCCGACTTCAGCGCTAGAAGCATGCTAGTAGCTTCTGTTACCGAAACGGCGTGCGGAGGAAGCGTCTCCGTCAAAGAATAATAATTCCAAATGGGCTGCTGAAACAATATCCTCGGAAGTCACCATTGCTCCGTACGGACATGGTGGTCTTCGACATCATGAAGAATAGAAGTTGGAAAAAGAGCCATGCCACGTGGCAACGCGGATCCTGCTGCCGTGAAAAGCTGACAGAGATGGAAATTAGACGATGTTCTGTCCTCCGTATTGTCAAAAGTAGGTCATCCAGGTCAGCAGGTCAATTATGCACAGTACATCTATTTGAAGGCTTTTGAGTGGGAGGATGTTTGGTATGTTCATCCTCTTGCCGCACAGCTGGAAGAAAGTGAGCGGCATTCTGGAAGGAAAATGTCGTTCCCGCTCTCCGTTGTTTCCGAACAATCTCAGCGGTGGAACGAACAACGTCAAGGATCTCCACTTTATTTGGCGCCAGTTGCTGCAAAACCCACGCGGGTCGGAGCGTCGTCCCTCACTTCTGGGTGGGGCCTTGGAATTTTGGCCGAGCAGGAGATTCTGTTCTGAGGCAGGCCCCAGCCGCGTCCAGGAGCCATCAGCTTATCAATCATCCGAGCCCCGGGGACAAGGGCAAGAGCTAGCTTAGTGTACCCCAGTGGAGGACCGGGGGCACAAGCATGCCAATGAGACAGTGGCACAGTATTCTGTGTTCCTGGCGGTGAGGATCCGTCGTCGCTGTTTGTTTGCATTGGAACAGGAGCGGCATGATTTGCCCGTTTGCAGATTTATTTCTGGACTACTGTGTGCATGAGTGGTTCGGCATGGCATGGCGAACAAAGAAAAGGTGTTCAGGGATATGCATACTGGAACTCCATGCTGTGCGACAGAGCCAGCAAGTAAAGGGTTGATGAACAACATGCAAAGCGTTTGCGAAGAAGTCTGGAAACTCGAAAGTTGCATGATTCTGCATCATGGTTCTTATTCTTGGTTTAAGCTTCCGGGACTAGGGAGCGGCAAGGAATTTACTCTTTTTTTGAGAAATTTCCGGGTTGCTTTGTGTCGTAAATTATTGTGAATAACTACAGGACAGCGGGAAAAATTGCCGCGAGAAACCCGCCGGGCATTGGGCATGTGTGGCAAGCTCTCTTGTGCTTGAAGGATAGGTATAAACGTGTAATTCTACGTTAAATGAGCGCGTCTGCGTGGTTTCTGATGGTGGGGGGTTGTTGCTTCTTGCTCTAAATACTCCGTATTTGGTAAAGAGTTCCTACAAGCGGGGTTTGAGTGCATTATTATTATTATTTCTGTCGCGATATCCGTCGAAGAACAAGTCTTGCCAAGGCGGTGGCGGGGGGTCCAGACAGTAAGAAAAGCAACAGGGTGGTATTCTGAAGATAAGTCGGTCAATGGCACAGCGTTCGCGTGAGCCAACAAGTACAGCGTTGTCTAGCCTAAAAATTTGCCCCTGGCGCCTGGGCTTCCGTGGAAAGTGAAGTGCAACCACCACGAGTAGCTCCGTTGACGGAGAGTCGCAAGATGCTGTTTCTAGGAAGCTCAGAAACTGGGTTGGAGATCTGCCATTTCGGTCAGACATTCTGTGCGTCGCATCACACAGGGTGAGGTTTGGTACGGAGTTATGTTGGGGTAGTGTATAGCCATGATGCAGGCGAACCAACCAACCACCCACCACCCACCAGCATGGTAAAGGAAATTGCTGTTCTTATTATTCCACCCCATGTGTTGGAAACACCCATTACGCTGTAGTAAATGCGGATCGGCGGTATATTTCTAGTTTTGCACCGTGGCAGGCAAATCATTGATGCCCTTCAAAACGAAGCAGCTTCTCGACATAATGAATTGTGTGCCAATCAATGCATTCTGAGGACGAGCTTTTCTTCTTCTGCTTCTTTATTTTCTTGTCAGAGGCACAGCAGCCCCAGGAGACGAGAGGATGAAAGGACGAGGATCATGCATCAGCAGCCAGCTCAGTGTTTCGCCAGCCGTCGATGATGAGTTGACGAGAGAGCCCACCAACCCAGGTCCAAGGCAGGTCCAAGGTTTCCAAGCACAACAAGCGAAGGAGGGAAGACTCAGGAGTACGAGACAACACTAAGGCCCATTCTGGCGTCCATGATGCTGCTGGTGACTCGTCCCAACCGCCCAAGCCCGCCCGCGCGAGTTGGTGGAGGTCTGGCTCAGTCGTATAGTGGTTCCTGCAACTCTTCCGCGTGTGGATCAGGGCGGATCAAGGATGGGAGGCTCCAGCGCTGCCCTGACTAGCCCGAGTAGGCCTAGCGCGGTCGCCGCCCCCCGCTTTGTCTGCCCCTGGAACTTTAGCCCTAATTAATTAAAACCTCCGCCCGTTAAATATACCAATGCCCCCCCGGAGTTCGAGGGGAGGACGGGTCCCCTTTCTTGTCTTCTTCTCTCTCGCTCTTTTGCTTTTTCTTCCTTCGCTTCTCCTCCCGGGTATTCCCTCTTTATCGCTGGGGCTGATGCCTTGCCCATGATGGTCGTTTGGGCATAAATAAAGTGGTGGTTGGCTCATGTTCGTCGCCCCTTTTTGATTGGTATTGAAGCCCCGACTCCCTTCACGCCCCTGCTAGGCCCAGCCGGTGCTGCAACTATTGGCCCTCCTAACCAGTTGATTCGGCATGCTTTGTTCCTGTCGCCTTTCTGCTTTTTATTAACCACTGCCTTTTTCTTACAATGTGTTGTCCTGTCGACCCCATCGGCTGACGTGGTTGTGCTGTTCGGCAGGTTCTTTGGAGCTCTCCCCTGGACTTCCGGAGGAGGCTTCGACTCTTGATATTCTCCTTCATACCCTCTCAGTCTTTAGTGTTATTATTATTATATTCTTCTTTCGTTCTCCAAGTCGTTCATACCTAAAGGATTTTGTCACCCTCCTTTTTTTTTTCCTTTTCCCCACTCGTTCGGCTTTCCTTTTGCTGTTTCGTTGGTCCACGGCGCTGCACCCGGTTCCCACAGCCGGAGATTCTGGTTCATCCCATCTGCCGATCATTGACTTCACCAACCGATATTTGCGACCCCGCTGGTGGCGTCTTTTATCCATTGCTCTTTGGTTATCAGTGTTATCATGGGATCACTGGCCACCGTCGATCTGTAAACCCCTGTTCCAGACACACCCGGCTGTGCACCGGGCAAGCCACAGCTCCTGAGGGGAAGAGACTATCGATAAAAGGGGCTCAGCCACGAACTGAAAAAGAGGACGAGGGGAACGTGGACAACCAGCCCAATCGGTTCCTCGCGAAAAGTCCAGCGGGTCGACCTTGAGACCATGTCTCCTCGGTCTCAGCCAATGTTCCCCGACACTGAAGCTCGCGATGGTTCGCCACCCTCCAAAATCCAGTCGGAAGATATCAAGATATCAGACCCCATTCCCCGTGCTAGGAGTAGTCAAGATGCAGTCGATGCCTTCCCGCCTCATAATTCGGAGCCTATCTCCACATCTGCAGTCTTCTCGGCGAACAAGTCACCGCCTGCGACGCCGGGCATGGACGCCTCACCTCACACCACCCGCATCAACCAAATGAATGGCGCAACATCTCATGCTCCCCAAAATTCAATCTCCACGACTATGACAAACGATTCTGTCACTCGTAGACGAAGGGGCAGCACTTTGAAGTCGGTAATGCGCAAGCTTTTCGGTCGGAAGCGGCGAAGTGATCCGGAATCTTTGAGAAGGGAAGCTCACAATATTTCTAGACCATCACCGTGGACCCCCACTCTAGAAACAGTAGAGCATCCAGTCAAGATGGTGTCTGGGTCTTTGCGGTCGCGATCGAATAGAGCGCCATCCTTGCCAACCAATTCCCACTCATTGGTACAAACACCTTCGCAGAGCCCCTTGAAGCGAGCGGGGGGTTCTCATTCGCGGCGATCCGGTAGCAGGTCACCAAGATTGGACTACCGACGGCCACGGCGACGGGCAACCTTGCCCAGTATTGTTTTATCAACACACGAAGCCCGCGAGCTCGCTATTCAAATTGCGCAGCAGAATTCGAGGCGGAACAGCATCCATTCGCCGACACGGGGCGTGGAAGAGCCAGACGCTTTTGAACAAAAGACATCAAAGCAACAGAAGAGACGATCGCGGAGCGCATCTGAATTGAGGGCCACGGCAAGATCCCATCGCATGTCTCCAATACAATGGCGACGGCGTAGTGACGAGATCAAGTTCTGGAGGGAAAGCTTTCTCAAGGTGGATGCGAGCCCATCGATGTCCGCCCGGCCTGAAACCCGAAGCACAATTGCGAGCGTTTTGGAAAACACAGAGCATGCGGAGGCGGAGGTTGAGCAGCCGCTAGACGACCCGTTTCATTTCACCGCACTGATGGGGACGATGCAAGATAATTCCGAAACGGGGCTTGCGCAGCGAGTGAATATGCTGGAAGTGAAGCTGATGGATCTTGAATTTGCCATCGCGAAGCTGCAGGGTCACGACGTTTCCCCGGCCAAGCAAACCTTTGAGGCTGGGATGCGACGGAATTCCCCGTATAGCCACCAACAAGGCACCGCGACAGCGACAAACGCCCTTCCATCCAGTTTCGTCAGTTCATTCGTGTCAAGCCCCAGTATCACTCCTCCTCGAACATCGCCCACCCCCGACAGACCCGACAGCACGGCAACACTGCGCCCATATACCGCCAGCCACAGCGTCTCCTGCCAGACGCCCTCATCCTTCACTTCCGACTTCAAGGGCATCTCAGTCGAACAATACAGCGCCTTAACAACCCTTGTGCGGCGGGAACAGACCGCGCGCAAGCTTCTAGAGCAGCAAATACTGCAGCTGCAGCGGGACGTTTCTCAATTACAGAGCAGCCAGCCGCACACAGGTCAACACAGCTTCCTGCTGCCATCCTACTCAGATTCTTCCGACAGGCTCTCGCCCCGACGGGGTAGCGATAGAAAGACTAACCACGATCGTGCTGAGACCGACAGTGACGATGGGTTTATGGAAGCTCACCATAGAAAGATCGAGGATGCCTACCGACGCGCCAACATGGAGACGCCGGAAAGAAATCGGCTTGCGGGGATGATATGACAGGATTTTAGTAACCATTTGCCTCCATCAACCCTTTATCGCAGCCTTTCCAGCGTGCGCGTATCGTTCATTTTCATTTATTTGTTTGTTTCCCTTCGTCAAAGCGTCCCAGCGTTGCAATTCATGTGTCTTTTTTATATTTTATTTTTTATATATAATTCCTCGCACCTCCCATCTCCGTCATTGCAGTAGCACATACACACTGGATTCAACGGGGGAGAGGAAACGGGGGGTGGCATGGCAATCCCCTCTATATGGACCTATTGATCTATACCGTACATATGTATACGCATACGCCCTTTCTATTTACATTGTCTACATTGTTTATTTCTGATTTACATACCTCATGACTTTCGGATCGATACACGATGAATCCTGCTGAACTTTTTCCTATGGGCGCAACTTTTCATATTTCAGCCTTTGGTTATTCTATCCTGTTTCTTTCGAAAGCCGCCCACTGATTACTTGTTATATCTATTGGTTTATTATATACCTTTCCTCTTCCATTCGTCTGCTGTATTCTGCACATTATGAACTCCATTTTTCTTTTCTTGGAACAACCTCAGGAAAGCAAAGCCTTCATGCCCATTTTGCGCATTCCTTTCCATTGGTTTTTATTTGCTTCATATTCATACCGCTTTGGTTCTCCACCAATAGTTTATTTTTTTACGGTTTGAAGCCCTGATGTGATTGATTATTTCGTCAATATCAATATCCTACTAACTATTGTATCAATCCCTTCGTCAAGAAACAATGAATCCCTGCCTGAAAAAAAAAAAAAAAAGAAATTAAGCTACTCTATCTTATAAGGATTCCATTTCGTGTGACTTTAGATTAGCTGTGACTTTTACAATATACTATGCTAATTAAATATCAGCAAATGGTGAACCTTGGAAGTTGAACGATAATCTAGATCATGGTGTATTTTACCACATATGCGTATTCTCAATACACGCGGTTGCGTAAATTACATACATCCTTCCTATCCAAAAATATTTCCACTCCGCGCCAGTTCCTGCTCAACAACCCCGACCCCCCCCCCGGCGCACTCACACATATCTCAATGCCTCTCATAGATCAATAATAAAGAGAGAAGACACGAACTGCTACGCGCGCCAGCATACCGGCAAACATTGCAGCGCCGAAAGAACCAAGCAAACCCTTCAAAATGGCCCAGCCAACCTCACCTCCGAAACCCGCTTCAACATCGACATCACATCCACCTCACAAGCCATCATCGCCCTCCTCGCACGCCCAACTACACCCGCCAATATCCATCCTCTCCGCCCCTCTCGCCCAAGCATACGCGCACATTCACCCACTCCTCCTCCTCTCCTGTTTTGCATTGAGTTTCCGCGCACTCGTCGATGATCCGGTTTCAACGTTGCTGGGTTCGCTCGCGCCCTTGGCGCTGATGCAGGGGATTTATGTGATTATTTGCTTGCCTGCTGCTACCGGTGGTAGCAGTGGGGATGGCGGATCACCGAAGGGGAGGAATACTGGCAGCGGGAAGACTGGAGCGAGGAAGCGACTCGGGGGCGCGAAGATTATTGTATGCTCATCTCCCTGACCTCCCTCCTATTTCCCAAATATAAATGTTTCCTCCATGCATGTGCGCTCTGAACTCTTCATATTCTACGCATATATATCCCATGCATGATAGATACTACGTAATATCTCGAAATAAAAAGAGTAAAGCCATGCTAACACCCCGCACAGCCGGCCCTCCTCTCCATAAACCTCCCTGTCATCCTTGGTACCCCGTTGCTCTCAATCTGCCTCATTCTCTTCGGCGCCCCCTTCACAACTAACCTCCCCGCCACCATCCTTTGTGCCGCGCACATGTCTATTCTCGCTGGCACGAGTTTGATATACGTCCACGGCACCGACGGCGCTGTCTGGCAAGAGATCTGGGGCATATCCCACGCCATTGATGCTGTGTGGGGCGGTACTGTCGGTGTAGGGTTAGGCGCATGGTTCGGTGCAGTACCTATTCCGTTAGACTGGTAAGGATCATTCTCAGTTTTTCTGCCGTTTCTTTTTCTTTCTTCCTTTCTTTTTCCTACTTAGACGGGGAGGGAGTTCCGGGGTGGCGATTAATTTATAACATGTTTTCGGTCACGGGAGTGGATATTTTAATTGGGAGCTTGTGCTAATGAAACTTGTGTTTTCCGCGATTGTAGGGACCGCCCATGGCAAACATATCCCATCACCATTATTACTGGGGCATATATTGGGTATGTTTTGGGTTACATGGTTGGGCGAACGCCGTTGTTGTATGGGAAGCGTATTCAGTTTACCGCACCCGACGAAGAGGGAGATGAGGAGGATGGTGCTATCAATGAGAATGGGAATGAAGGTGCGGTTGGGCCGACAACTGAGAAGAAGTGAATTGAATTTCTCATTCATATCATTTTGTTTTTATATGGCACTGTTTTCGCCAACCGATTTCTGGCTGTGATTGGAGCTGGAACTTCCTCTAGCCATTCTTCATATAAACCATATATAATTTTCAGTTTCCTTTCGAGTTTTTTATTCTTGCAGCGTATTAGATTATTAGATGTTTTCGTCAATATTGCGCATATCACCCATGAGAAATCCCCCGGTCCCGCTAGATGCGGTCTTGCCCTGTACTCATACATTCCATGCACTGTATACACATATTCCCAACTTAAGAATTGAGGCCAAGCCGGGGAATCAGTGCGGAATAATCGAACCTGTAATGGCCAAATAAGCATGCCGCCATCCTTTTATACACCGATCCTGCTAAATTGTAATTCCTATGATCGAAACGTTCACCTGTGTGTAATTGACATGGGTATCTCTTCCTTCAACATGAGTACCCCTTTTTGGCTACCTACCACTCAAAACTGTTCAACATGGAAGTGTCCATTTCTAATTTATTTTGCAGAACAATCAATGTTAAAAAGCATGAGCGCACAACCCACACGGTATGTTCAATTGCTCAGTGTTGGCGTGGGGCCGTGGGATTATAAGTTTGAATGGACCGCGGAACAGACTGCTCCGTGTTTGAGGTTTTAAGCTTTCTGCGCTATAATTAAACCTTGTTCATCTGAGAGTTTCCAGAAGATGCGGTGGGGTTCGAGACGCGGCGCTGCTGGGCAAGCAATTGATGCAGCCTCATTGCTCAATTATTCCCATGCTTGTACGGAATACTCTTCGGACCCTGGACGGCACAAGAACTCGGGCCGAAGCTGCAGGGATTGTATTACATGAGGGCATTCGGCTAAATGCCAAAAAACAACGGGAGAATTTTCCCAATTGGTTTTATCCAAGCATATGAATTTGTACTTATTTCATGGAATCTCCGTTGTAAGCTGGTGATGGATGCTCTGGACTGAGCGCATATTAATGTAAGTGTATTCAGTCACTTAACTTTAAAACTCTCTGTGTCTATAAGATACCGCGTTCGTGGTCATGGCTTCTACATACAACCGGATGCTTCTTTACCAAGAGCATCTGCCGAAAAATAAAAATTCAATGAAAGCAGCGGCGAACCATGACATCATCATGGGGAGGGCGTTCCACTGCTACGTGGGGAATATTCCATAATATAAACTTAACCAGAGAGAGAAGGAAATTTAAAGAGGGGCACGCAGAGCCTTCTTTTCCCCCTGGCGTTTGGATAAATAGAAGAAGACCCCTCTTTCTAGTTTTATATTCTATCTCCAAACGAAAGAAAATAGTTTCAATAACACGTCTCCACGTTCAATTGTTTCTTCGTACGGACCCTTTTTTTTCTCTATCAAATCAATCCACATCAGCTCTTGTCACTTCATCAAAATGTCTCTCGGCAGGAAAGCGACTCTCAATACCGGCCATCAGATTCCGTGAGTATCCAATGGGACCTAGAAATTCCGATGCAAACGTTCCAGGCTAATGGGTTGTTCTTTTCCTCTCTCCGAATTGCAGTCTGCTCGGCTATGGCACATGGCAGTCCGCTCCCGGTGAAGTCGGCGCTGGGGTCTTCGAGGCGTTAAAAGCTGGATACCGTCATCTTGTAAGGACACCGTGTGGTCCCTTTTGGGCTGAAAGATGGAGATAGGTACTAATAATAGGTGAATTCGTGTAGGACCTTGCCCATATGTGAGTTCCCTGTTGTATTATCCGGGACGCCACAGCTCGAAATTCCTGGACTGATTTGTATTCCAGCTATCAAAACCAGAGAGAAGTTGGCGAAGGTTTGAAGAAAGCCTTCAAGCAAATACCCGGATTGAAGCGGGAGGACATCTTCATCGTAGGTTTTTCCGGGAAGCCCCCTATTTGGTCCCAGATAGATGCTGACTGAAGCCCGTTTTGGAAATCAGACCTCCAAGCTATGGAACCAGTACGACATACCCAGCTATTGTTTGGCAGCGTTCGAGTTTTAGCTAACCATCCTCCTAAAAAAAGTCAACACAAGCCGGAGCAAGTTGAGAGGTCCCTTGATATTAGCTTGGATGAGCTGGGGCTCGACTATCTCGATGTGCGTTCTCAAAAACCGTTGTCGTCCATAATGTGCAGCAATGGTCCTAACAGTTTTAATCCCTCAGCTCTTCCTCATTCACTGGCCCGTTGCATTCGAGTACCGATCTGACACAGATCTCTTCCCTCTTGATACGTCAAGCACCAACCCCAAAAAGGACGTTAAAATCGACGATTCCGTCTCGCTTGTTGATACCTGGAAAGGTTCGTGAGGATTTTGATATCTGCCTTCTCGTCAAAAGTCATAGCTAATATTGCTGCAATAGCCATGATCAACCTCCCCAAGAGCAAAGTGAGAAGCGTAGGAGTGTCCAACCAGACAGTTGAACATGTATGTTGTCCGACCCAGAGGCCTTTATGCATTTGTCAGACTCTCCATGGCTGGTTCTAACCTTAGAAATTCCAAAAAGATCGAAGCTCTTATCAAAGCAACCGGCGTCGTGCCTGCTGTCAACCAGGTTGAACGCCACCCTCTACTCCAGAGCACTGAGCTGGTGAACTATTGTAAAGAGAAAGGCATTCTCATCACTGCTTACTCGGTCAGTTATGCATCTGTCAACTCATCATTTCCGACAATTCTAACCGTTTGGAAACAGGCATTCGGAAATAATACGATTGGAGAGCCACTTCTTATTACTCGCCCAGAAATTAAAGCAATTGCTGACAGGCGCTCTGCCACTCCCGCTCAAGTCCTGTACGTCTGCTCAAAGACCCTGAAGGCGGCCGTTCTTGCTCGTATTGTTCTAATATTGTTGCTTTATAGGCTCGCTTGGGCTCAAGTCGGTGGCCACAGCGTCATCCCCAAATCGGTCACTCCTGCTCGGATCGTCGAGAACTTCAAGGAGATTGAGTTGTCTCAAGAGGATATTGCTAGCATCAATGCCCTGGGCAAAGTGCCAAGGCGTTACAATACCCCCTACGCATATTGTGAGTAAACGACCTCGATGTATCTAGGGAATCTGCCAGGACTCTCTTTAGCTAACTGACTTTTTCGCTAGACTCGCCTCGATGGGATATCAATATCTTTGGAGAAGAATCGGAGAAAGGAGCGACACATAAGGTCATCCTGTGATTTAACCCCTAGGTGACGGACCTGGGATTGATCCATTACTTAGACTCAATAGACACCGCATGGAGTTTCTGGATCCCAGATACAATAAAGGATCTGTATCCAGCGCAAATCAATATCCATATATGAAGTTATGTATGAAATTCAGCTTTGTAGTTCAGCTGTGATTATGTCATCTAGTTAACAACTTGGCATCGAATGATGTCATGCCCATAACCTTCTTTAAACATCCTTCGAGGTGAAGTCATACATATAGGTAGGCATATCGATGATGCCTAGGTACCACCATGTACCGTCCCTCTTTGTCCAATGGAAGATCTAGGTTTGCGATATCTAGCCAATTAACAATGAAGGAAATCCACTGGCGGGAACAGTACTCCGAAGTGACCGTACTTGCAAGGAATGGGGAAAACGAAACTAACTGAAGCCAAGTTTTCCCTTGCAAATATGCTGCTTGATATGAGCAGGACATAACCCCGCGGAGGTTAAAAATTATATGAGAGTTGAAGTTCGATCCCTTACAATGCTAAATGTGTTTTAACACCTACTCTTTTTACTCTATTCACCCGCCGATAACATCAAGTGCAAAGCTAGACGTTTTCGTTCAAAGAAAACGATTGATAGAACGACAGTTCACCGTGCTACCAGAAAACAATGACACCACACGCCCATCACACACGCCCGAAATATCACCCGGGGTCGACCAAGAAGGAAATCGAGGAGGAACCAGACTGGCAAACGGCTGGATTGCACCGTATCGGGCTCCGCAACGGGGAAAATAGTGTCCCTGGCTTAACTCACCGCGGAGATGAATGGTTGAAGGAGGAGCTGGAGCATGGGGAACATGCAATCAAGATTGAGGCGGAATTGAAAAAGAGATTGGATCGCGGTGATCTGGTTACTGTGCGGGATGTTATGACAAAACAGGAAGTATATTATACTCCATAGTCCTTCCTTTTCTTAGCTCAAATTGAAAGACGATTTGTGTGGGCTCTGGTTTGTTTAGTGCGGCTTTTTTGTTCTAGATTCCACTAATATGATGTGCTCGAACCGTACGGCAATAATAGGACTTCCATCTAGAGAGACCTGAAGTCTTTTCAAGGGGGTGGCGGTACGTGTTACATACAACGGAAGACTTTATCAAAAATCAACAAGACTGGCCTGCAAATATTCAGAAGAGGCAGAAGGAAGAAGAAGAACGGAAAAAGGAAAAGGAGGAGGAACAGTTGAAGAAGGAGCATGAATGGCGACGGGAACGTGGACAGAATACTACGCAGCAAGACGCCTATGCTTCTAGGGAACCAGAAGATAAACAGAACGAAAATGAAATAGCCGAGAAGGAAGTAACAGCAGGGAAGGGTGAATATCTGAAGCAAAAGTACTCCGCACAAGAGATTGCACTTTTGCGCGCTTTACAGCACGAGAACAAATACATGCATTCCCTCAAAAGGAACGACGGCAAGAGGCAGTCTCCGATGGCCCATTATGAAGACCAGAGACACTTTTTCATAGATGAGGCCGACCAGTTTACTCCAGATAACTGGGTTCCGCGAAATGATGCCCTCATTCGGCTCACGGGCAAGCACCCATTCAACGCCGAACCGCCGCTGAATATGCTTTATAGCGCCGGTCTGATTACCCCGAATAAAATCCATTTCGTACGAAACCACGGCTCCGTCCCTCATTTGCGCTGGCAAACTCATCGACTTGACATCGAAAACGGGAAGCTGGTGTTGCCCATGGAAAAGCTGAAGGAAGAGTTTGACGCCATTAACATCCCCGTCCTCCTTGCATGTGACGGCAATAGACGGAAGGAAGTGAACATGGTCAAAAGGTCAAAAGGGTTCAACTGGGGACCTGGTGGTTGCGGGTGTGCGTATTGGAAAGGACCGCTACTTCGAGATGTCCTCCTTGCAGCAGGGGTATCGTCAGAGGCTTCACAACGGCGGACCTGGGTCAACTTCGAAGGGGCGGATCAACTCAACGAGGGCAAGTATGCAACATGTATCCCGTTGGAGTATGCCATGGATCCGAATAACGATGTTATTCTTGCGTATGAGATGAATGACAAAGCGCTGCCACCGGACCATGGGTATCCTGTGCGCGTCATTATTCCTGGTTATGTCGGTGGAAGGTGTGTGAAATGGCTTTCGCGCATCTGGACGTCCGACAAGCCAAATGATAGTTACTACCATGTGTTCGACAATCGCGTGGTGCCTGATTTCATCACTGAAATGGATTCAGAATTTGCAAAAGCGATGTTTTCTAACCCCAGCACTGCGTGTAACGAGCAGAGCCTGAATTCTGTTATTGTTAAACCTGCCCACGGAGAGACACTGAATTTAGTCTCCGAGAATAATAAAAAACGGAAGGAATATAGGATTGAGGGTTTTGCATATGCTGGAGGAGGCCACGAGGTTCAGCGTGTTGAGGTTAGTCTAGACGACGGTAAAAGCTGGCTTTACTGTATCCGTAGAGTGAGTACATCCATACTTGCCCCCATTTTCATTCTGCAAACTGTGTGGAAGCTATGATGCGAGAAAAGTGCTGATTAAAATCCATTATCGCCGCTCAGTTTCCGGACGCACCAATTCGGCATGGCAAAAAGTTCTGGGCTTGGGTTCACTGGTCCGTAGATGTCGACATTGCACACTTGGCTCAAGCAAGCGGCATCACAGTCCGATGTTTCGACGTTTTCAAAAATTGTCAATCGGAAAGGCTAAACTGGAATTTATTGGGGTTAGTGCACCTTACGTAGAGCTATGCAAGACACGTAACTAATGATGCATCGTGAATTTAGTATGATGAACAACTGCTGGTACACGGTCCGTAGCGATATTACCCAGGACCCCAAATCTGGTGATCTATTGATCACCTTCCGCCACCCTACGGAACCAGGATCGGGTGAAGGCGGGTGGATGAAGCCGTCAACAGAAGATCAGATTGATGAAATTCGACATGAAGTGGCCACTCCACAGAAACAGTTTACTCGCGAAGAGATTGAAAAACATGACTCGGAGTCAGACTGTTGGATCGTCATCAACAATAAAGTTTACGATGCCACGAGCGTGCTCGGCTGGCACCCTGGCGGGCCGGCGGCTATTATGGCACATGCTGGAAGGGTTCATGCGGAGACCACAGAGGAGTTTGAAAGCATCCATGATGATTATGCCCAGCAGAAGTTAAGCGGTATGCACATCCAGTAAAATTCAACGTTTGTGGAGAAGAATTGTGCCACTTTCCTCATAAATGTGCATGGCTAACCCGACAAACAGAATGCGTGCTTGGAGTTGTAACTGATAAGACGAAAGCATATATAAAGAAACAAGCTGCAGAAACCGCGAAGGCAAGGGCGACGGCCAACTCGGCCAGTTCTGGCTCTGGGATCCAGCGTCACAAGTAATAACCCTTTCCTAAACACTATTCTCCCATAAAGATATAAGGCTGACGTGCTCTTTCGCAATAACTAGATGGACCCAAGTCCGTCTCCGCAAGAAAGAACGACTTTCAGAAGACACCCGACTCTATACTTTTGCTCTCCCGCCAGGTATAAAAAGACTAGGCCTCAAGACTTGCCAACACATCCGGCTGGGATTCCACTTCGCTGACAAACTGGTCATTCGACCCTACACACCTGTACGGCCGATATTCGAAAGCGAAGCAGACGGCACTTTTAAACTCGCGGTAAAGACATATTTCCCAAGCTCTAAGCAGCCGGGCGGGACGATGAGCAACGTGCTGGACTGTTTGCGTATAGGCGAAGAAGTCGAAATCAAAGGCCCCGCAGGTTTGATTGAATATGAAGGCCACGGCCAATTCGTGATTGACGGCAAGAAGCTCAAATTTCAAAAAGTCACGCTAATCCTTGGCGGGTCTGGCATCACACCCGGATACCAGCTGATAGCGCGTATTCTTCGCTCAGATATGGTGCCTGGCGGTTCAAAGGATCCAACCTGTCTCAGAGTAATAGACGCGAACAAAACGGAGGAGGACATATTGTTAGCGGATGAGCTTGCGGAGTTTGCGAAACAACACCCGAAGCAATTTCAAATAGTTCATGTTCTTGCAGATCCCCACCAAGAATTGACAGCGGGCAGGATTAAAGGGTTGGTGAATAGGGATATTATCCGGAAGTATGGGTTTGGGCCTGAGGAAGGGAACGTCGCCCTCCTTTGTGGACCGCCTGGGTTAATTAAGATGGCGGCACTACCAAATTTGAAAGAATGGGGGTATAAAGAGGATGAAACCCTTTTTGGGTTTTGAGTGGCCCTAAGATAAAGGAAAGGTAGTGCTGATGCCGGTTTTTGAGTGACTTTGCACGTATACTCCAGATAATATTATTGATTGTCCTTCGGCTCATCGGTTATATTATTGTTCCATTATTGTTTAACCGTACCCTGGGTACCCCCTTGCCTTTCCCTTGTCTTTGACATCTCCAGTTCACCATCGGACGTTCCTTGACAGGGTGTAGTTAGTGCCACAACCGCGGAAGCGGGCCCTCGAAGCGGCATTTTGTGCGCCACCAAAGCCATAACATGGGCATGCCCAAAGTGTATTCCAAGACCTGGAGTGAAGTTGATTAAAAAAATACGATATCCCAGAGAGCTGTTGATGCCAAGTAGAATAATGGCAGCTCAGGTTATTAATAAGTAATATATAGGGATATATTTAAGGAAAAGAGGATATTTAGAAAATGCAGGGTACTTGGAGAGCAAGCACACATTAAATAGATTATTGATGGAATGGTGAGTTGTCCAAAATAATGCATTCATTAAAAAACGTAGGTACGCAAATGAAGATAGAATAGTTCCCTCTAATTTATAAAACTAATTCTGACAACGGTGCTGCCGGGATCGGGTAAAACGTTTTGCCCGCTCCCAGCATATTGACGAAACCTCGAGCACCCTTCCCTGCCGCGGAAACAAAGGTTGGCTGAATCTAGTTCTTGTTCCAGATAGCGGCGTACTTGACGCAGGAACCCTCCTCATAACCGCTGACGACGGAAAGGGTGTAGCCCCGCTTGATCAAATCATCGAAAGTCTGCTGGTATCTCTTGGCAGACAGGCCATGTCTGGCGACGAAGGCAGTGCTGGACTTCTCCCAGATGGCAGCGAAGTAAGTCTTGCCATCGACGGAGTAACCGTTGACATGGACTGGTCGGAAGCCCTTCTTCAAGTTCTTTTCGAATTCCTCCTGGTATCGCTTGCTGGTGAGACCGAAACGAGCAACCCACTGGGTCTTCTTGTTGGTCTTCTCCCAGATGGCAGCATAGCGGGTCTCCTTTCCTTGAGCGTAGCCGCTGACATAGGTCAGGCGATACTCTTTCTCGAGGAGCTCGTTGAAAACTTTTTGGAACCCCTCGGCACTCATGTCGATTCTCTGTTCCCAGGGGTCTTTGGTCAAATCCTTGTCCCAAACAGCAGCGAATCTGGCGTCTCCTTTGACGGTGTAGCCATCGATGGCAGTGGGTCGATAGCCGTCATTACGGAGCTTCCAGAAATAGTCAGTGTAGGCTTTGGAATCGAGCTCTCCCACGGAGTCGAAATCAGGCTTCTTCTCGTGCTTGTGGAAGATGCCAGCAAAGAGAGGGCTGTCTTTCAAGGTGTATCCGCTGACGTCGACCAGGCTGTAGTTCTTGGCGAGGAGAGCATCGAAGGTCTTTTGGAATTGATCACGGTTCAAGCCATGACGGGCTTCCCAAGCCGCGGCATTGACCTGGAAGGCGGAGAGGAGCGCAACGGCTCCGGTGAGTGCCAGTTTCATTACAGAAGGCATGGCGCTGGGCTGTTGAGTGTCGCGTCGACAACGTCAAGCAGGTGGTATCTGCTGGATAAATTGTTAGTTACCATCTTGACAGGCCAAGGGCAAATAGGGGAAGCCCACCAGTAGTAAAACCGAATAAATTTATAAGGTAAAGACTGAATGAGCGACTGTGGAAACGAAAGTAGAGGATAAAGGATTGTGGGTGTGTGGGTGTGTGGCCAACATATGAAAATACTGTGATTGCAAGGCGGCGCCATTCTTATATGGATTTTGGCACGAGGGAAATGAATTCCTCGGAATTGGTTTCGCCGAAGAAATTGTCTCAATTTGTTGACTATTCTGGAGAAAAGCAGGAGCCCATCATCACTGCGCCTCTGTCAAGGGAAGCAAAGCGTGGGAAATCTGCCTTCTCTTCGTATGTACCCTTTGCTCATTTGATCCCTCTCTCGAAACGATACAATTGTGGGACTGATAGTGTGCGATGGTGTGGTGACCCCAGCGAGCTACTGTACAATTGGCGCCAGTCCATCACAACGACAGGGAAAAAGCGCTTGCACTTCTCGCTGGGCGCAGAGAGCACGAGCCGGTGCGAAGCCCAGCGGCCATATTGAATTGGCATTTTCTTTTCCTCTGAATTCCCGACCCGAAACCAGATGTTCTGGTTTGCTCGTCCTCGCAGACTCTCTCCGCGGCGAAATGAACCCTCCTCGTGGGAATTATGAGCAGAATTTCTTAGAGGCACTGCACACAGAACAAAATCGAAGGTTCGTGCGATGCAGGGCATTAGTGCTTCAGGGGTGCACGATTTCAGCCTCAACCTGGTCCACAATCACGAAGTGCTCGACTCGCTTCCCCTTGCATAATTCTGGCGACAGATCTCATCATCAACTGCAATTGGCAACTGTCTTCGTATTCTCGCCAGAGCTCATTTTACTTTCTGCACCAGGCTCCGCAGAGGAATTCCAGACTTCGCACAGGCAAGCCAGAACTGCGGGCCCTTGCCGAGCAAAAAAGGGGTTTCCAGCCAGGGCAAGCAACTGATTGGCCGCAGCCGAATCCTCCGGACCCCGGATTGAGCCTCATTTTGACATCCCGGATGGGGCAAAAATGGAAGGATTCGTGATTCGTGAACAAGCAGCAGACTGCCAACTGGTGAGGACTGCGTTTTTTTTTCCGACGGCGATGGACGATGGAGTTCATCGTATTTTTTTGATGATCTTGGGAGGTCGGGAGGAGGCTGAAACGCTGGGCTCGATGACAAAGCAAAACATTCGGCCTCCTTTTTCCCCGTGTTGCCGATTTTCGGGCAAGCTTCAACAGCAACAAGCGACAACAACAGACAACAAGGCGACGGGAAGGAGGACAAAGGGAAGAGAAAGAAACTTGTTGATATTGTCAGCATGAATCGGTTGGCGCACTGTGTCTGCTCCTCCTCTCGTTTTGACGCAGCCCAAATGGTCATATCATTCCTGACCGGACGGGTCTGAGCAATTAATAATATCCCAGAATGCAGCATCCTCCTCCCAAGCCGAGCACCATTCCCGAATGCTCAATAAAAACCACGAATCCCGCGCCTGATGCTCAAGAAGAGTGAACCAACGCGGTGTGGGCTAAAGGGCCCCCATTCTTGGCTGCCCTCGGCCAGTTGGCAGTCGGTGGGGACAAACGGCGGTGGCTGCCCCAAGGCGTTTTTGATAGCTCGGACTCATGGCACCCAGTCCAACAACGTGAAACGACGTTTGGCCGGAGAGCCACCTGGATCTCGTTCACGAGATGTATTTCATATGCTGCTTGTCTCTGTTCAATTGCCAAAATTAAGATCCAGGCACAGGCACTTGAGATGATTCTGAATGTCGACTATTGTGATGAGATTTCTGGACTGAGACCAACTATGTTCATCAGCGTGCTACATGCGAGGACACGGGAAAATGGGGAAATTGATGCTTTTTCAGTTCTGACAATAGTGGTTGCAGCAGCCAGCTACTTGATTTTCTCAAACATGAAGATTTTCAAACAACATTTTCCATGCGTTCCCTTTTTACCTCTCTTATTTTGAGTATAGGAGCATGCTAATAGCTATAAGAAACACAACAAGAAAGTTTTGGGGAAGCGCACGCAGATAGCGGTGTGCGGGATCAATATTCCCATCCACTTTTCCCATCTTAACCGCTTGAGCAAGCGTGTCATACCACAGCAACAATTCCCACCACCGGCTTTTTCATCCAGCAGGAAATGCTAGCCAGCGAGGCTTTCGCATGTCCAGCGCATCAGGCAGCATGGCACGGCCTTCGTCTCTTTGCTGATTTTACTCGGTAACCAACCAGTCCCCTACTGGGGCTCTAACCCGACCTTCCAGCCAATTGCGCTGGATAAAGCGCACTCAATTGACTCACGCATTGTATAGTACCTTCACTACATCACCCATTTGCTTCCGCAAATACCCCATCCAGGTCGTTTCAAACGCCCCATCAAACACAAGCTCCGTCAGCCAGCTCATCCTCCCTAACTCCAACATAAACTCCCTATCGTCTCCCCATCCCCAATTTGGCTGTATCCCGTACCATTCCTCATCACATTCATAGCCCTCATAATCATTCTCACCCAACCCAGCCAAATGAACACGAAAGTATCTCAGCCCCTTCGCATCCCTGGTTAATCGGCGCAGCAGAGCGCGTAAGCGCTGTTCTTGACCATCATCAACCGCCCCACCGAATTCAGTCATGATTATCGGGCCCTCGCCGACGAAAAACTGCACGCGTTTGAGAATGGAGACGTTTCGGGTCCCGATTTCATTGAGCCATTGGATATCCCGCGGTATGTTACGGAGGATGAACTCGTTCTCCCCATAGAGGATCGGAGTCGCTTCGTCATGTATTTGCTTGCATGTTGCGAGGAGGGAAGGGCTAAAAGAGGTTTGTTGCTTGTCATGAGGGTCTATGGGATGGCTGGCAGCCAGGCTCGCACTGTATATTTGATAGCGCAGCTCGTACGGGAGTCGGAGCAGGAAGCAAGGTGAAAAGGGCTCTGGCTTATCATATCGGCTGGAAGTGGAACTGATAGTCATAATGACCTTGTTTCGTGTAACGGTAGGGAACAAATGGGTTTGGGAAACGATAGAATATTGTCATACATCTATTATTTTGCCCTTCATTTTACTTTGCCCACGGTTTCATACTTCCTTGCCAGACAGGCTGCCCGCCTTTTATCTTATTTCATTCCTGCCGCTTTAAATTGTAAATTTAGCGACGCAGCTCTTCCTCGGTGACTTAATTTGTCCATTTGGAGGCCGAAAAATGTCAGCAGATTACGTACTTTTGTCCTACCTATCAGCTATGGATACGTTGCATCGTCTGGCATCGAGCTGAGGCGACGTTGTAGTATAAACTTCTCAGCCTTACCAGGATGTGAGTGAACTCAAATATCCAGCCTCAAATATCCAGCCCTTCAATTAAGGATCTCGGAAGATGCGGATTGAGAGCCGGGTGGTAAAGCTCGATAGACGATATTTTTCTAAGCCTTTTTTCGGCAGATGGCAGATGTTTTTCTGTATATAGTATAAGTGCCCATAACTCTAAAATTATGCAGTTATCTGAATTATATTATGGGTATTTACGCAGCATAAAGCAACGGACACCTAAGAATACTTCAAAAATCGGGAATGAACAATGGAGAAAACCATAAGGGCGATGTGTGTGAGAGAGAGAGAGACAGAGGTAATGAAGAGAAAATAATCACCAGTTTCGCTTGCTAGGTTATTCATGGGGCGCGTATATACAAAATCAATACGTAGGTACATATTCCGAAGATAATTATGAATGAGCCACCCAGAGTGTGTACATCTATGTACCGGAGGGGGAGAAAGGGGAAATCATGGTGATGGAGAATGCGGGCAATGTGAATGAGAGCGAAACAAATGCGTGTAGGAAATTTCGGACATCCCTCATCACTCCCCTGCGTATGTACCCTAGACGCCTTTCTCACGACTACAGCGCCGCCTTAGCGTGGTGCATTTTTTTCTCGTCGTCCTGTGGTTCAATAGAGTGGCTCACTGAGGCTCTCCTATAACTAGGGAGCACTTCGGCCTGTATGTCCTCTTCGAAAACATCCACCACGGTTTCAGGGAAACGCCTTGCACAAACGCCACGCTCGAACAGGAGATCCAGTTCCGCAAAGGACCGGCCGCGCGGCTCTGGTACACGGAAATACGTGTAAATGATGCAGCAGAAGCATACTCCCCCCCAGAAAAATCCCGCATAGTTACCCCAATTCCACGCACTAGGGTTCAACATGTAGGGAGTCAATACGTTGCAGATAATAGCCGCGATGTTGTATAAAATCCTTCCCAGCACGACGGTCTTGATCTGCAGACGTCGACTTGAGAGTTCGCCAACAAGAGAGTAGCAGACTGTGCCGACGGTGAGTTGGTAGACCAAGGCCCATATGAGCATCATGGACCCGGTGGCCATGGAGCTGCGGTCGCGGCCGCTCTCGGGAACAAGACCAAGGAAGCCCATTATCAAAAGCATGAGACAGAGACCGCACAGACCGAGCAGGTAAAGAGTCCTTCGCCCGATGCCGCGAGACATGAGAAACCATGCACCAAAAACGCCTACCATGTTGATTCCGTATTGACCCATGGCGAAGGAGTAGGAATGTTCAATCGACACACCGGCCTGTTCGAGGAAGTATGTAGAATAGTTGGAGAAAGAGTTTCCGCTAAGATTTTGGATGGCCCAAACCATACAAACAATTTCCGTCCGGCGCAAGTCAACTCCCCTGAAACAGTCAAAATAGCTGGCACCGCTGGTGATTTTCTGTTCGAATGCTGTGGTGTGAACAATCATTGCAATTGTCTCGTCAGCATCGAAGTCCGTTTCCCGATTCAAACTCGTTAGCCGAAGGAGGGCACGTTTTGCTTCCTCAATTTTGCCCTTTCGCACCAACCACCACGGAGATTCTGGTGCCATGAAAATCCCAAGAGCCAATGGGACGGGCCACATCCACTGCAATGCGTACGGGATTCGGTACGACCATTCACCAGGGCGGTTCAACATGGCTTTGAGTACTCCAATTCCGATAAGCTGGCCAAGACCCCAGCAGAAATTGACATAAGTCGTAAGATAGCTCCGCAGAGCAACGGGACAGACTTCGGTAGCGTAGGTGATACACAGGGTCTGGAAAACGCCCCAAGGAATACCACACAGGATCTCAGCTACCAACAAAGCCTCCACATTCGCTGCGGTGAAGAATATCGCAATAAACCCGGAAAGGAGAAGTAGACAGGTTAGAATCGTGTATCGGTAACCAAAGCGTTCGGAAGCCCAGCCGTTGATAAATAGCCCGATAATTTCACCGACGACTGCACCATTACTAAGAGCTGCTTGCCACTGTACGGCGACAAAAATAAGGTTGGCTGTTTAGATCCTTTGAAAGCAAGCATTATAGGAAAAACAATCAAAGGCATAAGCAAATACATGAGACATACCTTAGCAGGGACTTCGTAGTCGTCCCCATATGGGACTCCATATTTCTCTCTCCACTGGGGGAAAGCGTAGAAATTGTTCACCAAACAAATATCATAGCCTTCCATAACAATGCAGGTTGAGATAAGCACACTCCATGCAGCTGCTTTTGGGTAGAGCTTGAGCCCCTGCAGCAAGGTCATTCGCCGCTCCTTGTCAGTTGCCGATTTTGCATTCTCATAGATTTCACTTTTTGTCATCAGGGTTGATTGGGTCGGGCTTGCGCCACCCGCATTTTGGGCGGCTGGCTCGACGCCATTATTGGCGTTCTTAGGGTCCGTCATGAAGCTTAAGCCAAGCCGGGTAGGCACATTTGCGTCTGAGCGCAAGGCCCTGTTGTAGGGCAGGGGGTGGATGGGTGGTGAATTAAACTGAAGGTCGAAGGGGCGCCCCAGAAACTGGGAAGAGAGGGGGAGAGGGTGAGGGGAATCGAGTTAAGGAAAAAGAAAAAGGAAAAAAATTAAAGCGGAGGATTTTCGCTCAAAATATGGGCCGTGCTGCCACGGGAAGCACGTGAGAATAATTGCGGGCAACGCTCAAGCAAACCAGACGGGTAAAATGTGGGGAGCGGAAAGAGGTCCATTAAAAAACATCGAGGGTTCGGTCCGTATTATTGATCTGATTCGCTGAGGACGGCGTTGCGTTCCATCTGACACATGCCATCGTGCCAATAATGATGCCATGTTGCCCCCCGCCCGATTTAGCTGCTGCAGACACTCGTCGAAGGTTTGAAGTTTCCCATCTCGAGCAATTCAAGCCGACGGCACTCGGGTGAGGGGCTGGTCATGTGATCCCCGGTATGCCGAGTTTAAGTGGGTCGCGCTTGATCGGCCAATGGGCGCGGCTAAAATAGCCGAACTCGGCAAAACAAAACATCCTGGATCCCACAGACGTAAAAATAATTAAAAAATTAACAAAGCAAAGAAACAAAAAAAGAAACATGTTTTACATATATATTGCATCATCCGTGAATCGAACACGGGCCCCATCGAATCGGATTCCGATCAACTATTTGATGTGGAATGGCAACGATGGATTCTACCACTAGACCAATGATGCTGCTCGCTTGTTATTTCGGATAACAATAGGGAATGCTAACACCTGCCATATGTCATTCGGGCATGCGAAGCGAGCCGTCGTAAGGTAGGGAGGGGTATCTGAATTCCCTTCTGCCGAAGGCAATTGCACTCGTAATCTTGAACATATCATTGAGGATATCAGGTTCTAGATTTGAGAAGGGCATCGAACCGTCTCCTGCCTGCAGGATTGCGCCCTCTCTTAGTATAACTTATTGCTCAATTTTTACGAGAAGTAGTTGAATAGCTTTAGACGTTTTCTGTCCCGGATGGCTTAACTTATCGGAGTGGAGCACAATATACTCCGTAACGAGGTCAGAAGGGGTGTTGCAACAATGTGTAGTTTCCAATGGTTCCCTAGCCTTAGCCTAATACTCAGAATGAGAGAGATACATTCTTTATCCTCGCAGAAGAGGCAAATAGGTCTAGCGATTGTAATGACTATGGGTGATTTCCGTTGTAGAGTTGCCTGGAGTCGAGTCTCCACCCCTGTAGGTGCCAGGGATGGGGAATATTATTAATCCGATTTCCGAGCCGGGTTAAGTAACTGAACGGATGTCCTGAGGTCTTGACTTCACCTTCAACTCAGCTAAAGACATTTGCCAGAGAGACAATTTGTTGAGAACTCATTGATGCATGTTCTCCCGTACATGTATCGGCGAGAGAACAGAACCTCGGGATCTCTTGTGGATGCAAAAGCATCGATCATTCAGCACTAGTTCCTTAGGCTTTCTCCGCATACTGGGATCGCCCGACTCCAAAATTAGACACCATCAAGCTGAATAGTATGCATCTTTCGTGAAGGCCCTCAAGGAGATTTGTTTGTTTGGCAGCGTCCGCTGATCACATCTTGACGATACTTCCGTTGAATTTGTTTGTCGCCCTTGAGTGGCGCGGGCCAATCTCTCGCGTCATGCAGACTGCAGCATGGAGCATCGGCAACTCATGCAACAAGTCGATCTATCCCCTGATGTCGCGATAGATTTATTAGCTATATGAGGAAGCTGGCGCCAATCTATTTCCGATGATCAGCCTTAGATCCACCACGCCCCTCATGGTTGTGCGACAAGATGGCCTACTAGCCATGCAGTCACCAAAAATACCCTACAGCTGCTTTTGGGGGAAATATATCTAGCCTTTGTTGCAGGGACCTTCCCGTGGTCAAACGGATCTCACCAATACTACCCATGGCCATAATGTTCGCGCTCTTGATGCGGCATTCATACTCGCTTGTCCCGATTGCAATCCATGCTTAACACAGCACTTCTCAAATCCATCAGCGAGTATTCCCCCACAGCATGTTTACGTATACATGTAATGTACATACTTTGCTGACGAAAGCGACACGTTTGCCGAAATCTATTCTCATCTTGTTCCACATTGTCGAGCTGCGGTGAAGACCCGCGTAAGATGGTGTACGTTATTCCTTAACACAACATATACAGGTCGGGCGAAACAATTCAACCGTTAGAGAAGGATCTCATCAAAATGGACAACTTGAACTTTCGACCCCGAGTCCTTGCCGTGTCCTCTGCAACTGTATGTTACGCCGAAATATAGTCATGCACGTTTCCGCTCTTGTCAAACTTGAACTGGAGGTCCATTTCTCCCTTGAGCTCGGTCAAACAGGCCAAACCAAATTATTAACAACAAAAAGCAGGATTCTCCATGCATAAGATCTGCTACATGGCATATTACTGCATTCATCTTTTGAAAGTTAACGTTGTCTCTTATTACCATAAGTGTCAACTTTGGTTTTGTTATGGCAGGGCACTCAACGTTTAAAAGGACAAAGAGGTAGATGATCTTAAGTTGACAGGGCTACCTAGGTAAGTCTCAAGTATTGCAAGCTTTTCGTCAACTGTGCTTGGCAATGCTATTATGCATGTCTATTTTTTGCTGTCACTATCCCTTACTAGGAAACGTCAGTTGTGATTTCTGTTGAGTGGTTTTCCCTGGGTTTTAAGGGGCGTGCCGCCGCTACCAAGGTCCCAGACAATGAAAAAAAGATTGATTGTTTAATTCTCAACTTTGACATGCATCCGAACGGATGTGTTACTAGTTGTGGCACCTCAGATGCAGGTACGGTTCGTATTTTACCACAAATTGATCCTCTTTGTTTATGTTGCACATGAATGTGTAGGTTGCCTGTCTTCATGTATGCACATCTTCTAAGCTCACCAAACACTCGCTGTACTACTCTCTCTTGTGTGGTATTTCAGTTAATTTTTAGAAATCAATGGATTGGCACGCATTGACCTGCATTTATGCCGCGCGTGCTCTGCCTTTTCAGAGCGTCAAATCTCTAATATAAATCCTACGCTCGCGGTCCATACGAAGTAGGTCAGCTTATCAATAGCTCTTCCGCCACAACAAGCTGTCACCGAGCAATATCTGAATTTCCAATACTAGCAGTGCCACGATTTGCTTGTGTCTTCGGACTTGGTTGCCAAACCGCCTTTCCTACACCATGAACCTACAGGCTGCTTTAGTTATCCTTGCGGCACTTGGGGTCAATGGATTGCCCGCCCTAGCACCGAACGAACTTCAGGCACGAGCAGCAATACAACCGCCTGGGCTCAATAAAGAGGGCTGCTTCCCATGGTGTGGGCCACGTGGGCCACCTATGGAGACTGGAAAGGCCAAGCGTCAAGAAGACGCTCGGTGGAATAATATGTTGCGATCACGGCGTTTACCGCATCCGACTCAGACCCCCGCGACAGAGAAACGTCAAAGAATTACGGAAGACCTTTGGCCGTCGTCGAGCCCAAACCCTGCTAAGGGGAGGCCTCCTGCAACCAAGGTCAATAGCGAGATGGGAACTGCGATATTCCCAGCTAGACCTACGAACGGATCCTTTGTTCCAAGCCGAAGGCCCGATGGACTTACACAGCCTGGGCAAATTTCAAGTTGCGATGGCTGGTACTATATTGAGGAAGGCGATACCTGTGATACAATTACGGCGAAATTCAATATCAAGAGGGAACAATTTATGGAGTGGAATGTAGGTGACTATTCATGAGTATCTATCAGACTAAGGAAATAAATGACTTGGAAGACGCTCGCTAATTGTGACACAATTGCACACTATCCACGCAACAGCCCGATGTCTCGAAGAATTGCGATATTGAGCCCTGGGTCAATTTTTCGTGCTGCGTGAGAGTTTCCGGGTCGACGAGAGTCAAGCGCGCAGAGCCGTTTACCCTTAGTATTCCCACTCCCACAATTCCCGCCATAACACCACCATTTGGGAAGGGGATTCAAGCACGACAACTGCGAACCCTGACCACGACTGTCTTCGACGAACTCGTACCAGTGACATTAGATTCCGAAGGAAATTTCACTCCTCCAGGTCTTAAGACCGTTACAGTGACAATAGGACCCGATGGCAAACCTATCGAGACGCCCAAGCCCATTCAGGGCCGAGCAGCGCAAAGTATAATACATACGGCCCTCACGCTCCCTCCACTTTTTCCAGAACCCACCCAAAACCCCAAGGTTGAAAAACAAAGTAAGAAACCGGACGAGAAGCCAGAGATTTCCAAAAGGCAAATCAAATGCAACAAGTGGTGGACCGTGGGGACGTAAGTGTTTAATACCCTTCCTTTTAGCCCCTCTCTCCCCGCTTCAACCCTTCTTCCAAAAGGGATCCAAGTTATTTTCTCTTCTCAGAAGACACGCTCCCACCACGCTGCCCGCAGTTTTAAACTGACCATATGCAACCCTTTCATAGAAACGATACGTGTGAGTCCATATATAAGGAGACGGGAACTTCCGGCCTAGCGCTCGTTATACTGAATGTGGGTAGCCCCCTCCCCGCCCCCCCGGGCAACCAATATAAATAAATAAAAAAGCCACCTCCACCCACTAACCCCAAACCCACAACACCATACACAGCACGACCAACACTTCGACTGCGATAACCTGCCCGTAGGGAAACAACTCTGCATACGTCAGGAAACGCCCGTTCGCCCCGTTTCCAAGCGATCGCTCCCAGACGTACTAAAGTCCGCGATCGAAACGCCCATGCCAACTAGCATGTAGACCTTCAAAGGACCACCAGCCTGAATGACTGGCTGTGTATTGTCTCGCTTTCCATCTTCCTTTCGTTTTTTCTTTCTTCTTCTTCTTCTTTCTTTCTTTCCTTCTATTTTTCATTTCCGCCCTCCCCATTCATTACTTTGCTTTTATGCACATTGTGGGAAATCAAAGTAGTGAATTTGGGCCGGCAAAAGATGATATGAAGGGGCGCGCTACTTCATTTACTCTCGTTCATCCCAATTATTTGTGAGTGGTGAGATTTTGTTATTTTTTAACTTTACGTCTGCCATGACAGACAGGAAAAATCCGAGTGATTATTTTTATACAATAAGCAGTGAGTGGGACAGTAACCAGTGTTGTAGATTGTAACAGTTAAAGCGAACCGAAGGAAATAATACATAGAAAGTTAAGACATAACAAAATATACAGCCTTTTACAACGTAGTACTTTATTTAAAGAGAAGAGAGAACTAAAATGAAAGAGAAAAGAAAAGGCTCACTCAAAAAAATATGTATTCATTTCAAATCCCCCTCTTTAAGTTTCATTCCAGCATTGTCTGCTCTCTATATTACTTATTTATTACACACAAAAATAAACAAGCACCTCAAGATATTTATTCAGCATGGCAAAAAAAAAAAAAAAAAAAAAAAATTGAAAATGAATAGAATAGAAAAAAAAAAGGGGAAAGTTAGGAGGAACATAAATGGGGCAAAAGCGCACAATATGAAGAGAAGAGAAGAAAAGAGAAGAAAAGAAAATTATGCATTAGACATTGACGTCGTCGACGATGATTCAGGAGGGGCCTGTTGATTCTCCACGACCGGTTCCAGCTGTGCAGCAGGCGCCGCTTTGACCGTTTCCGCCGTAGATGGCGGAGGTTCTGGTGGTGATTGCGATTCATCCTCCTCCACCTTCGGTAGAACAGTGACACCATTATCTTTCGGCGCTTCTATAACGGGCGAGGGCAGTGCCTCCTCTGGGATCGTGGGTTCCGGGAACGAGCCGGGGAATACCATCGCAGGGGGAGTAGAGGGTTGAGGTTGAGGTTGAGGTTGAGGTTGTGTAGGAGGAGCTGCGGTTGCTGGGGTTGCTGCTGCCACCGTCGTCACTGGTGGCTGTGGAGGTTCTGGGTTTTCCGTCGGGCGGGTGACCCGTGGCTCTGTCGACGGCTCTGCCAGTGTACCCCCTTTGCTTTCCTTACTCTCCTTACTCTCCTTGCTTCCCTTGCTCTCCTTGGGAGGTAAGATGGATAAGTTTTGTCGAGAGGACGCCTTCTCACCGTCAGAATGTGGTGGGCTTTTCGCGTGCTCCCGTTCCCTTTCCACCTCACGCTCTTTCACCCCTTCTTTGACGCCTGTAACTTTGGCCTTGAATTTTCCAAAGAAGCCCTTCTTTTCCGACTCCCCCGGTTCCTTGTTGTGGTGGTTGTGATTTGATGATTTCATCATGTGGCTGCCTACGCTCATACTCGAGTCTTGGGTTGTTAATGAGGGTGGTGGTTGTGTAGTGGTGGTGGTGGAATCTATCGTTCCGGTTGCGGAAGTTTCGGCGCTTAATTGGCCGAACTCATTTGACGCGGTTTTCTGTGGCCAATTTGTGCTTCCTAATGAGCTACTGCTGAAGCCTGCATTTGAGTTGTATCCAATAGGAGGTGGCGGCGACATGCTCAGGTCCGCCCGTTCACGTCGCTTCGCCCCACGAGGGTGTCTCCAACTCCGCCTGTGGTCCTTTTTCATTTGCATTGTGGAATCATCTTGATGGTCAAAATCAGAATGGTCCGTCACAGATGAACGCGAGTGCATCGATGGGGTCCTCGACCTGCCGGGCTTCAGTGTGCTCTCCGGAGATGCATGCGTTGCTGGTTTTACATCCCATGTTGGCTGGGGTGTAGTTTCGGCAGCAGGAGTCGCAGCGGAATTTGTTACTTTGGGAGTCGACATGTGTGACTGATCCCCTGGACCTTCCCGCTTATCCGGTACAGCTTGCGATACTAAGGCACTCGATGAAGGGTCAGATCCAACAGTCAAAGAATGACTAGAGCTCCTGGCACTTTCGCTCGCGCTTCCAGGAACTGGGCGCTTCTTCCTCAATCTGTTGGGCTGTCGTCCGTCCTTTCTGTCGCCCTCTGGTGGAGTAGACTTGAATAAAGAAGCTAGTTTCCTTTCTTTCGTCGGCGTTCCCGCTAATGGCTGGGTACCTGGTTTGGATCCTAGCTCAAACGGCGCGGCCTGTTCATCCGGGGACGCGAGAGGCGAGTGCGCATTGTTTTGTACTAATCCTAGCCCGTGGTTTGTGTTCAATGGCGACGGAGACTCGGGTATCGTTTTGTTCGGAGCATCTTCTACTTTGAGTGAAGGGGCTTGACTAGGTGACCGTGATTGGGGTCGCGAACGAACAGATGGCGAGAGGTGACCGGATCCAGGGCCCGATGGTTCACGAGGCCGGGGAAAATGTGTAGTAGAGATCCCTCCCTTCTTTTTTGAAGGCACAGTGTTGCTACGATGTACGCCTAACGATCCGCCACCAATTGACTTGGGCGTTGTAGGGCTTGCTGAATCAAAATTGGAGCTCTTCGAATGTTTTGATGAAACGGACACATTTCGTCGGAGCGCATCGATTTTTCGTATACTATCAGCCTTTCCGCTTGCATTTGAGGCTGACCGCCTGAGGTTGGATTTGTTATTATTGGTGGCATTTCCAGCCTGCATAGCCTTGACTGTTTGTGCATCAGCAGCAGTGCCCGTCATGCCAAACAAGAAATTATCCTGATTTTCAATTAGGAAGATGAGGACATCCTGGCTCAGCTTATATTCTTTCGGCGCCATGTCGTGCGCCGGATGGGACAGCAGCCCCGGTTGGAAAATGGCCGCCAAGTTAGCTGCAGTCATGCGGTTGACTTCAGATTTGGATGCAAATACTGTCAGGAGGTCGAGGATATAAAGTAATAGCTGCCGATTTAGCGGAGGAAGTTCTTTAATCAGCTGTTGGTACGTAGCCACTGCTTTGGCATGATCGAACGGTTCTTCTTCAGCGGCAGGGGCGGCAGCATCCTTATCCTCCACAGCCTGAGCTTGGTATTTGCGTAGCGGGTCCCGGAACCGTTCGTAAAAGTCTAAGGGTACGATTGGCTCTGGGAGCTGGTTCAGATATCGACGAAGGATATTGGCTGCATCGTGCACGGTATATCCGGTCCAGTCGAGGCCCTTACCAAAGCGATCGGGAGAATCAAAGGCTTCTTGTAGGTCCTTAATACGTTTAGCGGATCCACTTAACCGGAAGATCCCTTCGACATCCGTAGCTAGAGGGAGAAAATCGATTAGACTGGACGACAAAAATTGTAAGAATTACGGTAGCGCAAACCTTTTTCTTTAAGAAACACGCCGCATTTCGCGACGACTATTGGAACATATCCATATATAAAGCTGGATCCATCTTCACCAGCCAGAGAAATCGCGACATTTGCATATTTTATGCTAACATTGAGTGGTACCCCAAAAATACCGCTTTGTTGGACTACACGACAACCAGACACCCATTAGTAATTGGATAAAGGGATAGAATGACGCAGGCGTCTGTTCGGGCGCAGGTGTCTAATTCACAAGCTGTACGGTCTTTGGCGCTCATATCGCGAGAGCGGGTGATGACCCATCATCTTGGAGGTGCAAAACTGGGCATGAACCTGAAGAAGGAAAAAAAAAAAGCGGGGGGTTTACCTGGTTCCCCATCTTTCTTTGTATTTCGCACGAATTGTTTCCACCACGACGTTAGATCTCGTTTTGATGGTGGTGATATCGCGCCGTGCGGAACTGAATTTTGTTGATGCGCCGTTGACCGCGGAATGTCGCGGCCAGGCGCCTGGGGCGCTGAGTGTGAATTGCCTGTGGCCATCGTGATATGGTACCACGCGGTGGTTTTTGCGCCGGCAAGGTGAACGAAATCAGCGGATTGTAGGTGAGGGTATAATTATTTGGATGGTAGGGGAAGGTCGCCAAAAAATGGTTCGAGTGTTTGGCCAGGGGCCGAATCGTCGCGGTGATATTTTGATCCAAAACGGCAAGAGGGCTACGCGAGATATATCGCATAAGGCTCTTAAAGCCAGGGGAAGAGGAGGTTATAGTGGCAAAGATGCAGGCCGAAATGAGGTAGATGAGGAGAAGGTAACGAGCGGCTCTGGAGAATAACGAAGGGCGGCAATGCGGTGCACGAGGCTGAATGGAGGGGGGTGTGTCTGGCGGGGAGGTGGTGGACAATGAATGATGATGGCTGGAACTCGCAGAAAGCCCTAAGTTTTTTAGGTTGGCGAGAGGTCAGAGAGAGGGCCGGCGAAAGAGAGGCGTTTTCATCCAAGAGGTCCGGTCGCCGTTAAAAAAAAGTGGATGGCAGTGTGGGTAATTAAGTTGGTCTGGTGTGTTTCTCGACAGGTATACCGTATGCGCTGCGAAAATTCTTGGGCGGCTCGATTAGGCGGTGGAGTACCCCCGAAAAACCAACCATGAACTCAACGAAAGCAAGGCTCGCGCAGGACGACGGGATAAGAATAGCGCAAACGGGCGGGATTATGACAGGTCTGGTCAATGTGTCGACGAGGCCATGCCGCTCGTGAGGGACGAGAGAACGCGGAGAGGGAGTGGGTGGGTGATTTGAAGATCGAAGGGGGGGGGGTGTCGACGGGAGAGCCAGGAGAGAGCGCAGCGACGGAAAAGGGCGAAACGCTGCTGACTACGCAACGTCTGCTGACACAGCACAAAAAACGACCAACGGGTGGCTGAAGACGGGGGAGGGAGCGCGCGGGCGATGGCTTTGATGGCTTGGGGGCTTGATAAAAGGGCTTGCAAATTATGGGCGGCCGCCTAGAAACACACCAGCAGCAGTAGTGGTCGCACTAGTCGGGAGTGGGTGGGATGGATTCTAATTGCTGATGCTATTTCTGGCTATGGCGTAGTCGGTACCCCGCCACAGACACGATCGAATCTTGGCTGCCAGAAGGGGCGGTTGATCGATTGACAGGCTGGCCGGCTGGCTGGGAGGACACATGGGCGTATATCGATCGCGAGACACAGGCTGATCGCTGGGGGGCGGATGGATGGAGTCTGGAGTTGTTTGTGGTCAATACTCGACGACGACGACGACGACGGGATGGGAGGCCAGGAACGGCGGGTCACGTGGGGCTGCTGACTCACCTGGATCCCTGCGGCTCTTTTCCAAAATAACCTCATGTTTCAGACCGCGCGGTGCCTGGAGTCGCACTGGCGCATTCCCTGGAACGACCGCTGGGCAGACCACACTCTCGCAGGGGCCAGACCCATCGCTAAGGTTTCGTTTCTTCAGCTGTTCATTTACCGTTCGATTTTTGTCTGTTTTGTCTTTTGTTCTGTCGCATCTGGACCCTGAAATTCTAGTATCAAACAGACAATCTACAGCAAGAGGGGGGGCCCGTCGTTCATCCATCAACTAATGACTGCGCAAGTAACTCGACGGTGAGGTCCATACTCTGTCCCAGACGTCAAAATCCTCTTCTCACGAGGGCAAAAAATAAAAATAATAAAAAAGCAGGTTTCATCCTGGTGCCTTGCATCCGTCTCACCTGACGCAACCAGAATCACCAGCCACAGCTATTGCTATTAATTCCATCATATCATGCCTATGACGCCCTGTTGCTGATGCCCGATGCCGATACTGATGAATTTGCCTCTAGGTGTAGGGGTGGAGAGTGGCGAAAGATGCCTATCACTATGGACTTAACTACCCCGGACAACTGGCTAAAGGTCACGCTTGTGAATCTGAAAGCAAAGAGGATACTCTCTCTCGAGCATGGCCACCTGGTGGTAGCTATGTCATCAGCCTCGTGAGCGCTGCGCAGAGGCAACAGAGGCAAAGTAGAACGGAAAGCCATACTGGTTCACGGCCGTCAAGATCACCCCGGACATTTCCCAGCCATTCTGAAAATAGAAACAAAAATATGGAACCTTGGAAGATATACGGAACACACGATATCAATCAACAGAAAGAGAAAAGACAATTATATTGACAGAGGTTGATGTTTACATTACATTTCCAGGCTAACAAAATATCATACCTATCTCACCCGGAGCATTGAAACATGGCTTTTCTGGAATATTTCCTGATTTGCAACGTACATCTTATAGTCAACTTCTACGCTGTAGGCTGCTTTGAACATTTATTTCGAAGACCTAGGTAAAATGTTGCGCACACCGGCGTCATCGCTAAAAACCGCCCCCCGCTTGCTTCTTTAGTCGCAATAGTTGCTGTTTCGCCGTTCTTCAAAGTGCTGTAACTTGGCTAATGACAGCAGTAGTGGATTTCCTTCCGTATTGCGTTATGATTGCAAGAATTGAAATACATAGCCATAACTCTTCACGTTCGGCGACTTTAGGATCGTAGATGGATTCCCCGGTCCGGAAGACGCGGAGGCGGGCCGGGCTATATATCACGTGACATTGAACCATGTCGGAAAAACAATATCCCGTCCAGCTCGCAGGCTTTGGCGCCAGCGGGAGAATCAGCTCAACTTTCCATATCTCAAAACACCAAAAGCGATCACCACATACTCTCGTCTTCTCCTTGCCATTGTTAACTAATCCGGACCTGTTACCTTGCGGCGTGTCAAGGAGAACTTCCGACTGTCCCAATTACATCATGGACGCGTACGTGCCCCCCCCCATCCGCATTTCCAACTCTCGCAAAATGAAATATTTTTCCCCCATGCCCCCATTCAATATGTCCTCGAGATATACCAAAAGGAAACAACTACTGTAGTTGCTAACATTAACTAATATAAAATCCATTTAGTCTGAACGCCAACGAACAGCGCGAGCTGGCAAGCCGCATGGAAAAGAAGCAGATGAAAGAATTCATGACGGTACAAAAACTCTCCCCCATCCCCATCCAATCCAGCTCAACCCCATCCGTATCAACCAAAAACAAAACATCCACAACGCCCCAAACCAACCAAACCAAAAGATGAAAATAAACCAAAAATAAAATACTAACCCCTCCCCGCGGCCCGCTCCGCCATCCTTAACAACACAGGTCTACTCCAACATTGTCCAACGCTGCTTCGAAGACTGCGTCAGCGACTTCACGACCAAGTCGCTCATCAGCCGCGAACAGGGCTGCGTCAACCGCTGCTTCGACAAGTTCATGAAGGGCTCTGAGCGCATCAATCAGCGCTTCCAGGAGCAGAATGCGCAGATGATGCAGTCGGGGGGGATGGGTGGGGGGAAATAGGACAGGACTGTCGACGATGATTTTTTTGATGATGTTATAATACCTTGCGGAAGGTGGGAGTGAGGTGGGAAAGTTTATATGCGTCTGTGAAGATGGTATGCGATAACCGGCCTGCTGGTTGGTTGGATGTCCATAGGACACGGGGTGTATGTGTGTGTGTGTGTATGGACTACATGTACGATTTTGTGGATGCGCCCGTGTGATGGTCATCCTGCTTTTCTCCTGGGGAACCATTGGAAAGGGGGCGTTTCTTTTCTTTTTCTCTTTTTCTTTCCCATATACGTGTGTGTTTGCAAAGGGTCGTATTTATATACAACAAATGGGCCTATGATGATCCTTACTGGATCTTGTTTGCGGGAATGGCATATGGGGTGGTTGTTCTGGGATGAAGGTTGAGCATCATCTATCCAGCTGATTATTAGATTTCGGCACAGGGAGGTGGGGGTGACCATTTTCATTTGGTGTCTCATTTGTGTTCATTTTGTCATTTTGCTGCACCTGTACACTATTATTTCCTTACTCATGAATTTACCTGATGAGTCAGGGTGGGATAGAGGATCCACCATGGCTTTGAATATGGTTTTATCTTTCTTACAAAGCGTTCTTTCTCCTCTTCTCGCTTCCAAGGTTACCTTCGGCGTTCCTGTTCGGTTATACTCCCTCTCTTGATACTCGCGGTAGTTTCTTGCATCTATTCATGCTCAATAATTGTATGATCGTAAGTGGAAGAACAGGCAGCCCTCAGTAGTGCAAGCTGCAAGTATATCTTACATGTAGTCTACCTTCATAATAGAAACATTTGTGAAAATCTTGCATGTATATTGCAAATATAGAGCGTGTTCGCACTAGACGATGTAGACTGGAAGCTGTTAAGTTGAGAAGAGCAAGTAGGCACATGGGTGGATCCTCGGCAAACATTCCCGCTCCGTTAAGTTACGGTGGTGCCAAACCATCCCTTCAGCCCAGATATCCGGACTAGGATCTCCTACTAAATACATATAAAAGATGATTCCCCGAATGTATAGATTATTTGGCTGTCGGTCCCAACAGCTTTCTGCTTCATTGGGTCGGATTGCCTATCCACAGCGCAACCTCAAAATTATTACTACTCCGCCAGGACGGCCAGCATTCAGATCAGCCAGCACCATGGCTCCGCAAACGATAATTGCAGAAGCAGCTCGAAATGCTCGCGCCGCTACGCATGATTTCAGAAGTAAGCCTCCATAAATAAAAGCGACAAACATGTATATACGATAGAAATAGATGTGTCCTAACATGGCCATACAGGCGACACCGTCACTCTCCCATCCAGCAGCATGCTGTCATCAACCATTACCGAAGCCCCGCGATATGGAGACGACGTCTACACGCAGGACGAGCCCACAAACGTCCTAGAGGCTTACGTCGGGGAGTTGACGGGACTGGGAAATGCCCTTTTTGTCTCATCGGGCACGATGGGCAATCAATTGGCTTTACGTGCACTGCTACACCAACCACCTCACTCTGTCATCTGTGGCCGGCAGAGCCACATCTTCGTGTACGAATGCGGCATGGCCTCTATGTTTTCACAAGCGCATCTCATCCCCGTGCCAAACGTGACCAACACCAATAATAATGAGCAGCGACAGCCATACATGACTCTAGAATCTATCATCCCCAACATCGTCCCCGCCGACGGCGAAATCCACGGCTCCCCGACGCGCATCATCGCGCTGGAAAACACACGTAGCGGGAAAATCACGCCCGTCTCCGAAGTCAAGCGCATAGCAGAATATGCGCGCCAGCATGGGTTAAAGGTACATATGGATGGCGCCCGCCTCTGGAACGCCTGCTACCCACCCTCCAGCGCCGGCATGGCTCCCGCACAGGCAGCGGAAACCGCCAAGTCATTACTCCGCGAGTACTGCTCACACGTTGACACGGTCAGCTTGTGTTTCTCCAAGTCCCTGGGCGCACCCGCCGGGTCCATCCTAGCCGCCCGGTCGCCGGACGTGATCGCCCGCGCACGTCATCTGCGCAAAGCGCTGGGCGGCGGGATGCGGCAGACCGGGATCCTCACGGCGCCTGCGCGGGTTGCGATTGACGAGGTGTTTCTGGCAGGTGAGCCGATGTTGCGAGCTAATGCGGTCGCGAGGGAATTGGAGGAGGAGTGGGTGGCCCTGGGCGGCGGTGTGATAGCTGGACTTGCGCAGGAGACGAATATGGTTTGGTTGGATTTGGGGCGGGCTGGGGTTGCGGGGGCGGAGTTTGAGAGGATTGCGGAGGAGGAAGGGGTGCGCGCGCGGGCGCCGAGGATTGTGACGCATTACCGTGAGTGATGGGTTTCATTTCCTTTTTTCCCATTTTTCCCTTCGTCCGCCTTGTCAAACCTGGCCATATACTAATGTAATCATTACAGAAATAAGCGCGGATGGGCTCGCTGCTATGAAACGGGTTCTCAAGCGGACTATGGAATTGAGCAAGAAGAAGAAGAGTGAAGGCGCGGAGCTCCCCACGACAGATCATCAGGCTTCTGGGACGCTGTACTCCTACAAAACTGAGAAAAGCTGAATGAATCGATGATCTCTATTCGATTTTACATGATCCAATGATGTAGCGTTTGTTAACTATGTAATTTCGCAGCTCGTTTTTCGACATGATACCATATGGGTTTTATGTGCTACTTCGCGTATATTCTTCCTGAATAGAGTAGACTAGCCCAAGCAGTTGTCAAGGTGTCAATTTGTTGGTTTAGAGAGGCTTGCGGAGTACCGGTCGTCAAGCGGGGGAGATAGTGGACACTCCAAGTAGTTTAGGAATCGATCAACTTACAATTGAATGAATTTCCGTTTTTTTATCCTGTTCTTTTCTTTTCTTAATTTGTCTTTTTCTTAATGTTTAATTTTAATTTTAATTTTATCTTTTGGTGGAAGTAGAACCCTGTTCGTTGTCCAATATAGGAATACACATCCCCCAATCAATGCTGTACTTGAGGTCGTCGTTACATTCCTCGATATGGCAAAATAATCCGGCGCTGGCGCATCAAAAGTATTTACCTACCTTAGATACGGCGAAACAAATAACTATTCTGCCAATTGCAATTTTGTTGTGAGGGGAAGAAAATCCCATACATCTCATGACTCCCAATTCGAAGTCTAGAATTAAAAAAAAAAAAACCTTCTCATGATAACAGTAAACAATCGTCAGCGCCATGAAACATTTTATGTATCTCTGTGTACCGGCCAGTACCAGGCCTACACATTTACGGTGGATGACACACGGGTGGGTACCCAACTATACCGCGCAAGACTTACCCCTCAATCCCGAGAACTCCCCCCCCCGCTTCCCCGAAACTGCCCCTCGTCACTCCTGCGCCGCGGCCTTTTGCCCGACAGCATGAAGATATTTCCTCGTTTTCAAGTTTCTTACTTCTGTAGCAAGATTTCTTGCATATTTGCTTCTCTTCATTCCACCTGAATCAACCCATTCAGCGAAGAGTCGTTGCTTTCCAATCCCATATATCCCCGCTCGTTTCCGGAGAGTTTACTCTATAAACAGAACACAGACAGCCAGCTTGGTCGAGGTCGATTGTCACCACCACCACCACCACCACCACCAGAGTAACACGAATTCACGATGGCTAGCACTGTTGGAAAAGTCAGTTAACATTGCTCTTTTAATCCTCTTGACCCCTTTGAATTGTTTCATCCGCGAAGGATATCAGAAGTTAACTAGCTTACTCGATGCGTGGACAATAATAAACAGACTATCACCTGCAAAGTAAGAAACCGCCCACCTTCCATTCAATGACTCCCTCGGCCTTTTATCCCCCTCGAAAAGATGCGATGATATCATTCTGAGAGCAAGTACTGGCGTTTGGGATGGTTGGGAATGATGCCGGGTATGAGACTGAACCGAGAACATAGGCTGCGGTTGCGTGGGAGGCAGGCAAGCCCCTCGCTATCGAGGATATTGAGGTTGCGCCCCCAAAGGCCCACGAGGTCCGGATTGAAATATACTATACCGGTGTTTGCCACACGGGTGGGTTGATAATTTTCCCTTTCTTTGGTTCGAGAGTGTGGGAGACGGTTGAGAGACGGGGTTGATTGCTGTGCAATTCCGGCTCACCTATGCCAAATTTTATAGATGCATATACGCTTTCTGGAAAAGATCCGGAGGGAGCTTTCCCCATCGTCTTGGGCCATGAGGGTGCTGGTATCGTCGAGTCTGTCGGTGAAGGAGTGACATCTGTTAAGCCTGGTGACCACGTAGTCGCACTCTAGTACGGACACCCCGCCTCTTCCATTCTTCTTGGAATGGCACTGGCAACGGTTGCAGCTTCTCACTGACTACCAACAGTACGCCCGAGTGCAAAGAATGTAAATTCTGCAAGTCCGGCAAGACGAACTTGTGCGGTAAGATCAGAGCCACCCAAGGCAAAGGTGTCATGCCCGACGGCACGTCCCGTTTCACTTGCCGTGGAAAGAAACTACTACACTTCATGGGCACGTCCACCTTTTCTCAATACACCGTCGTCGCCGATATTTCCGTTGTTGCCATCACAGATAAAGCTCCCATGGACCGGACATGTCTGCTAGGATGCGGCATTACAACCGGCTACGGCGCTGCCGTGGTGACTGCCAAGGTAGAAGAAGGCTCAACAGTGGGTATATTCGGGGCTGGGTGTGTTGGTCTTTCCGTGATCCAGGGCGCGGTTAAGAATAAGGCCGGGAGGATCATTGTGGTCGACGTCAATGATAACAAGGAATCCTGGGCGCGGAAATTCGGCGCCACGGACTTTGTCAATCCTACGAAGCTTGACGGGAAACCCGTTCAAGAGAAGCTCATCGAGATGACGGACGGTGGATGCGATTATACCTTCGATTGCACAGGCAATGTCAGTGTAATGCGCGCTGCACTTGAAGCCTGCCACAAGGGTTGGGGTCAGAGCATCATCATTGGCGTCGCAGCGGCTGGTGAAGAAATATCCACGAGACGTATGTACCCCGGCTTCTTTCCCTCTTCTTATTATAGAAGATTGACCTAGTATGGATAAATAAACAAAATTGCTAACTCAACATCACGTACAGCATTCCAACTTGTCACCGGGCGCCAATGGAAAGGCAGTGCGTTTGGCGGCATCAAAGGCCGCAGCCAGCTACCAGACTTAGTCGATGATTACATGACTGGCAAGCTGAAAGTGGACGAATTCATCACCCATCGGGAACCACTGGCGGCCATAAATAAAGCGTTCGAGCAGATGCACTGTGGTGACTGCATTCGCTGCGTGGTTGACATGAAGCAGTAAGTTCGTTTTTGCTTCTTCTGGGTATCCCTGGGGTCAACCTGGTTCGTTTTTTCTTTTCTCTTTCCTCAATATTCTTTTGAGGAGGAGGGATGTTTATCAAAAAGGGGAAACTAAATGGTAGGATGACGGAAATTGTGTCTGCGAGGTTGTAATATTGGCCGCCAGGGGAAGGAAAATAATAAGATATGGTCCAGCTTTTGACTTCTTATTAATAATAACATTATATATGAAATAATGGGACCGCAGTTAGTCATATTAATATTTTTTTTTGGGAATAATAACAAAAATGATAAAATGTCTGGATGCTGTCGGGGTCCTCTATATTTCGTTGGCCGTAGGGATGTTTCGAGGCCGCTGACACGAATTAATCAGGGGTTTCTTGGCGGGACGGGATCAAGCCCAACACAGTGCCGACAACGAGGATGCTACTGTCAACAACTTCCTCATCTCGACTTCAACTCTCTCTTATCGGTAATTTATACCTGCTCTCTATAAATATACTTTTCTCTTTTTCTTCGCAGGTACAGCTAAAGTTAATCCGCCCTACTACGGAGTACTTCTATCTCAAATGAGGAAGCAAACAAAAGTTGGGATAGCGTGCGCCACGCCTCAAGGTCCTCACTGCAACCCCTCGTCCGCATAGATCTCTGCGGCTCTCCAGCCGATCTATTCGTTGAATCTTTTTTTCTCCAGTTTTGTCTCCATTCTTGATAATTGTCTGTGCCGCTGACACATGTTGCTGCAAACAGCCCCTCAAAGGCCTAAGTAGTGGAGGCCCTCATCGCGCTGCGGACCTTGGTGGTGATTAATTAAGCGTGGGAGAGAGAATGTCCGATTTCACGCAACCTTGGTGGAACGTGATGAACATGCTCAGCCTATGCTAGCTGTATTCTGTTCACAACCGGCATGCCTTTTTTTAACAGGCATGGACATCTATGATGGAACAATGTTGTCTGCATTTTGCAGCCGCTGGCATATCTATACAGTGCCCATGCTTGTCATTGATTTGGTTCGTGCTGCATCTAGAAGCTATGAGGAGAGATGGACGCACATCTATGGACTGGATAAATTGCCAGGGCAAATACTTGGATGCCATATCGTGCCAAACCTTTGCCCCACCAGGAGGCCTATCAAGAATCATCTCCCTGGACCACGAGGGTACTCATATCACAGCAACGAACATTCAACAGCGCGGGATGGGATGCAGGGGCCCTTTGCCAAACGATCCACACGTGGGCATTCTTGAACTGCGCAAAGATTTCGTTTCCGTTTCCCGCTGCTGAGAGGATTACTCCTGGTCGCCTGTTGGCTGGTTGGTTCCGTCTTTCGTTCCTAGGAACAAGGAGGGGAACTTATCTGCATTGGCCCCAATCCTACCTAGGCTGGTTCGGAAAATTTTCTTTGTCGCAACATTGAGCGAGTTGCTCAGAGGGGTAAAATATCCAACGCGGGATCAAGATGTATCCATGGTAGGGTCGTGCAAGGATATATACTCCGGTATATATAAAAGGTGCAGACCGAGCCTACGCAGTCTTGCTTCTTTCTGATTTGATTTGATTCTGTTGCATGCTGCTTTCTCTTAACCATTCGGTTTGAAATCGTCGCTCTTTTCAGAGAATAGAATAGACCTTCTATCCAATTTCAAATTTCCAGATATACACTTGGAAGAGCCCCGTTCTTTAAAAACCAGAAACAAACAGGAGAAAGATGAAGTTCGTTACAGTCGCTCTCGTCGCCATCTCCCTCCTCTCTTCTCCCACCTCCTTCGTTCTCGGACAAGAAGACCCTGGCCCTTCGCCGACGGAGTCAGTCGGTTGCGAACCACATGGCGATCACTGGTATGTCAATTGATATTCACGTCATCACCTTCTTCTGCTTCTTACCATTAGCCTCGAACCATCCTTGGAGAGCAGCTAGTTGGAATACTCTATATATCTCCCAACCTCGAAGTCAACAGATGATTGGATTCTATGCTTTGATATGGGGAGGGGAGCTCAGGGGAGGAACAAACGTTGACTGACATTTCCAATCTATTCGATCCCTTCTCACAGGCACTGCGATGGCCCCCGCCCACCAACAGATGCACCCGCTACGGGCACTGCAGCCCCTACTGCCGCAGACCCAGGCCCCAGCCCTACGGAGTCTGTAGGCTGCGAACCGCACGGTGACCATTGGTAATCCCCCCCCCCCAAAACATCCGCCCCTCCATGTACGGATTAGTGCAAAGTCCATCAATCTAACACCCCGCAACCAACCCCAGGCACTGCGACGGCCCCGCCACAGCACTCCCAACCGCTACCCCGACACACCCACCCGACGACGAGCATGAGCACGAACACAACCAGCCAACCGCTTCCGGCTCCAGCTCGCAAGACCCAGGCCCCAGCCCCACGGAATCCGTCGGCTGCGAACCGCACGGCGACCACTGGCACTGCGATGGGCCCGCGACGGCTACGACGACGGGCGCGACACCGGCCCCGACTACGGGCGGCGCGGGGGCTAATGTTTTCAGGCTGAGCCAGTGCGCGGGTGTGGCTGGGGCTGCTGTTGTTGTTGCAATGATGATGTGATGTAATGTTATTTGATGTGGATTGGTGGGTGGGCTTGTTGTCCACTTTCTAGATATGCGCTGTGCGCTGTATGGCGCTTGTAGAGTATAGTTATATACCCCACAGAAGAAGAGGCAGACAGATAGAGAGCGCTGAGGAGATAGGAGATTTGGAGATACAGTACAAATGTATATAAATGTATCCTACCTTGCCTACAGTATCTGATACCCATACCTTGCCATTCCGTCGGCGTCCATATTTATTGCATTGCCCTCAACAAAAATATTTAAACAAAAATAGAACAGGGCTAACTACATAAGATATTACATGACATGACACGATCGCAGTCCACCATTTTATCCCTCCCTCCCTTTGTATCGTTGCATAAGCTGGCTGGGTAGGACCTTGGTAGGGGTCAAAACAGAGCACGATTGTCTTGGCAGTGGACCTGACCTTGACATCACTATCATTCTACCCCGTGCTGCGTACAGAGTACTCCGTGCTATGTAGTTTGTTACTATAACTTATGCATAACCAAGTCCAATCCAGATTGTTGGGCGAGTTGATTAGACGCTGCCATCCTATAGCCTCTTCCCTCCGCCTGAGTTACCACCACTATTTATCACTTTATCATCCAATACTTACTGATGTAGGTAGGCTACGACAAGTTTGAAGTGGAAATAACACAAGGATCTTTAACTGCGGATGGGCTTCATAAAGCTAGATCGCCCTACCATACTTGATTATTACAACTAGGTAATGTACTAGGCTAGCTGGATTTAAAGGAGTGTGGGTAGACCTCGCAAGTGGTCATAAGAGCAAATTAAAAACTCGAAAGATTTGTTCAATCTGGTCGAAAACAACGAAGGAAACAATACATGCCACACCACGCCCTGGGTTCCTGAAACAGGCCCAACTTATCCCCTGTGCCAAAAATGATGAAGTAGTTGTTCTTCTCCAGTAATTCTGTCGTCATTACGTTTTCGAAAATATGAAAATGTAACGTTCATTGTTCCGAATGGTCGAGAACGAATGATCAGTTATTGCCCAGGGTTATGTAGGCGAGTCTAGAAGAGCTTGTGCTCAAGAGTCATGTCGGACTCTGGCTGCAGGCCGACGCAGGCGCGGAAGATGTTGGTAACAGCAGCGCGCTGCTTGCTCAGGGAGTTCACGACGGGAGTTCCTGGTGGGGTCAAGGGGGCCTGAAATTTTATTTCGTTAGTTCACTCAATCCGTAGCCAGCAGAGAGAACCTAGAGAGCAAAGAAGAAAATATGTAAATACCTTAAGCATATAGCTGAGGACGCTGAGGACGCTGTGGAAGCCCTTGTACTTGTCGCCAGAGGCGGGCTTCCAGCTAACACGAGTCATGAGCTCCGCAATAAGGACCAGGTCAATGATCAGCGGGGAGGCGAGGAGGGAGTCCTCGCAAACGTTGAACATGCTGATGGTCTGGTGGCCGCCCATGAAGATCTCGGCGTAGTACTCGTCAAGAGCGCGTTTGTTGTCTCCGACAGCCGGCATGTACTTGATCACGACAGTGTGGTCGGGGTGCTCGCCCTTCTTGTACAGGACATGGTTGGCAGCAACCATATCGTCAACGACATTGGACTTGGAGATCTCCTTGGAGCGGAACTGCTTGTGGGAGCTCAAGTTCATGCCATCGTTGTTGCCCAAGTGGTTGTAGGAGGCAATTGAAGTGAGCTTGATACCAGCGTTGATCAAGAAATCTACGAGGGCGGACTTCATCTTGGTCTGGCCGGATTTGAAGTCATCTCCACCGATGAAGGCGCCACGCTGCTCAGCAAGTTTGATCACTCCTGGAACAAAGGTGTTCTGAGGGGAGCCGTTGATGAAGGGAGCATCTTCCAAGATGGAGGCAACCGCGAACACGGTCGACGGGGAAACTTCCTCGTGGCCTTCCTTGATAGCTTTGAGGATATTGTCGGCGGTGTCATTCACGCCTGCGAGGATGTCGGCATAACGCTCAGTGTTGGCGGTCCACATGATGATGACCTTATCCAATCCGTTGGCAGCCTTGAATTCACTATAAGTAGTAATATAGGGTTAGGAATAAGTTCTTCCAACTGATATTAATTGCACAGATTTTGAGCTTACCGGATATCCTGTTGAATCTTCTCAACATGAGCCCACGAGGCCTTGGAACCCTCAATAAGGTTATTGGCACGCTCCTCCTGGTTGGCGGCGATGAAGTCTGGGTAGTAGATACTTGGGAGAGGCTTCATTTCGGCCATCTCCTTGCGGACCAATTCCTTCAGGGACGGCTCCAGGACTTGAGCACGGTCCATGGCATCGGAAAGGTTCATGCCGCTAATATCCCAGCCTCCAATGGCCAGATCATTGGGGTGGACCATGGGCAACATGTCGTGGAAGGGAACATTGACCTCCTCAGCGGTTTGCGGGTCAGTACCCAGTTTGACGGTAGATCCCATGACGACGGAGCCGTAGTAGTTGGCGGCACGTTCGCCCTCACGAGTGTTCCAGACGAGGCCACGACGGTTGGCAATGATGCCGGCAGTGACGGTGGTACCGTTGTTCCCACCCCATCCGACAAGCATCATGCCGACTTTGCCGACCTTACGGTTGACCTTGAAGTCATAGGCAGATTCCTTGGGAGCGGCAACATACTTACCATCTGCGGCACGAGTGACGGCAGTAGTATGGTACACATACCTCGTTTTGATTTCCTCATCGGTGTAGACGACATTTGGCGAGTCCACGGTGAAAAGAGAAGGGGAAGTAGAAGTCGACACCGACCCGTTCAAGGAGTCCTTAGCTTTGTCTTCGGCGTGAGGGGCCATCTTGACTTGTCAAACACGAGAAATTTGGCGCGGGTTTGAGAAAAGAGATTGAAGGTAAAAGCTTGAAGTAGAGAATAGAGATCTCGAGCTTCAAATGGCAGTCAAGAGTTTTGTTGATTTATCGGACAAAAGGCAAATCCGATGCTCCTCCACGAGCGGACGAGCGTCGGCTTCCGTTGAACGGGTGGTGCGACCTGGGGGAGATGAAATTAGCAAGTGTACTCCACGCTGCGAGACATTCTAGCCACGAGTGAAGCAGAACAAGGGAAATAGCAGTATGTATCCATTCTGCCCTGCGAGAAGGCTCAATGGCAGATAAAAGGGGTGTTTGGGGTGTTTGGGTTTGGGCAACAACGACCAGGGGCAGGCGGGAGCAGGCAGAGTCGACTTACGAGGGAAGAAGATTGGAAAACGTTTTGGCGGTATTGATGGACCACTTCTTAGAGAGTGATCGAAAAGCACGAAAGCAGAGTGAGAAAGCTTGCTGAAGGGAGATTGGATTCTTGAGGTTGGGGTTGAGCTTGAGGTTGAGGAAGAAGAAGAAGAAGAAGAAGAGAAAGGGCGAAAGGGCAGCTTTTGTAGTCAGCAGGCGCAGGCAGAGACTCGCGCCGGATGTGGCAGGCGTGACCAGAGTGGAGCGGAAGTACCTGCGATGTGGAGCCCGGTGTGTCTGCGGTGGAACACTCCATTGCGGGTACTTGTGCGTTCTTTTACTGCTATTATTATTGGTCTCGTCCGGCCTGATTGAGCCATTAAAAATTAATAATACAGAACATGATTGTATAATTATTGCAGAGCGAACACACGCAACAACGGATTTTGAACCTGAGCTGAAGCATCCCGTCAGTAAAACCCGGCCATGAAGAAGAAGCTTGGGATGATGCAGGTCGACATGCGCCATTCCTGCAGCCATTCTCGCCAACGGGACTGACTACTGCAGGTTGCTGCTGCTGCCACACCAGGGCGTGAGTTGTTCCTATCCCAAAATTCATTACCCCGCCCTAGTCCATAGTGGCAGTGGTTAAGTTAGTTATCGATAAGATAACAGACCAAACAACGCACACAGAAACTCGTCTGACCCTCGCTATGCACAGTACTCCGCAGTTATCCTCCGCCATAGGCAATGACGAGCGCGAGCAGTTCGCCTGCCCAACCAAACCACCAGCCCATTGCCTACTATGAATTCAGAACCCGCTCTCCTGCTTCTGGAATGTTACATAACTACACATAACTAACTACATAGTTACACTTGCTGTGATGTTGATTTGCGGGCAGTATGGGAGTCCCATGTTAAAATGGACGAGAATGATTTTCGCATCCGACAATAACCCCCGCCTCCGCAAAAAATGATAAGTATTCCTCTTACACATTTTTATTGCTACTCGGTTTCACTCTACAGTACAATTTAAATCCGTCCTCGCCAAGCCATTACAGGCCGAAGGGGGACTGATGAATGGAACTTTACGCAAGGCACAACAATTCAACTGCTTCTTGAACGGCCCGCCCATAATAAGTGGTTTATTCCCGGTGTACTTAGGTATCAAACAACCAAAACCATGTCGATATCGCCTGCATGAAAAGACAGGAGTTACTACTGCAGCATAGCCGACCGGATTCACCTCCGATGTCGACGGCGACGGCAACTGCAAGAATCCCACTCATAACCGAGTGGATGGATTAAAAAATGAATATTGCCACAGAGGATGGAGAAAAAAGACAAGAGCTCACATTGCTTGCCTTGTCTCAGTCCCTCTTTTCCCCTACGTGGGTTCTATTGACGTGTTCGGTAGTGGGCGTACATACATGTAGGTTAAGCACGGAGTAAGGAAGTAATTTGCATACAAGAAACTCCACCACATGCAGCACGAGGGAGGGCAATCAATCATAGGGAAGAAGAGCAGAAAGTTCTCAAAAATGTCGCGGACGGCAAACAGCGGTCAGTCTACTAGAAGCCAGTCAGCCATGCTAAAATATGTACATGTACATACATACACTACAAATGCCATCCAGCCAATTTTGTCCCCTCTCCTTGCAATAGCCTTTTCGGTGCATACATCCCTCGCGCTGGATCCGACTCGGGATGAAGTCAGAGTTACATACATAACACATACATATATGGATATGCCGGACGCCTGCAATCCCCTTGCCAGACCGTGCTTGCTTATCTTTCCAGTCCCGTTTGTAAGATGTGAGAAAGTGGAAGAGGAGAGGGTGAGAAAGAGGCCGTCCCCGTTTCCGTGAGTTTCCTTGAGATTCCTTTTATTCCTCTTTTCAACCCTCAATCTCAGTTTGTGTGGGGTTTCTCCTCGCCCAATTGCCCCGGAGGGTATGTATGGACTGTCTTACTGTCCTTATGGTGGTCAGTTCCATGTCTGCGCAGTAGTTACGCTCTTGGCTATTGATATCAATTCCCCTATTCATAGTGATTCCTAACACTATCCGCTGTAACCGCTGTAAAGACGTCTTGACGAGGAAAAGGGAATCAAAGAAAAAAGAAACATAGGGAAACCTACCCCCACCCCCACCCCTCATTTATGACGGAGTAGTATCGACCCAGGACATGGGAAAATTCGCCATTCTCGATTTAATAAACTAGCCTTAATATTATCAAGGCACAGATTGGAAGCCACAAGAAGCAAACGGAGCAATTGATTTGAGTTTCCAGGAGCATGTTCTACAAGCGTAACTAGGCTACGAAATGCGTGTAAGCCTGATATTCCCCATGTATGCCCTGCCACACCTCCTCCGCCTACCCCCCCCCCCCCACCCTAACCGAGTACAAACCAACAACTTCTCGGCGTGCTCTCGTTCCTCTACTCTCTACATAGCACAGTGAGGCAAATTACTGACATTGGCTCGGGGGCGTTCTGATTGCTGGAATGAAAAACAGAACTAGGGGAGGATTCATGTCACGGCCCCTCTTTGCGCATTCCATGCTTGTGCTCTGGTGGCCTTCGGTCCATTAATAGCTAACATTCGACCCCCTATCATCTACTCCCCGCGTCACCAGAGCCGCAACCGAGCTTGTACATGTACATGTACTCCGTACAGGAACGAACAGAAGAATGAGGCGGACGACTGAGGAGTAGTAGAATGTGAGCAGCAAGATTTTTGCTTTTTGCGTTTAACCTACACTCTCAGACATTTCAATGCAACTATGTTCTGTAAACTGTTTCTGTCCGAAAAAAATAAGACAAAGGTTCCGAGTTATTCTTTCTCGTTCTAGCCAATATTGAGGCGGGCGGCTATGTCCTCGGGATATTGCATAGATGTATGTATGTATATCTCCGGCCGGCAATTGTACCAGTGATGGGGACGAAGCGGTGTTGTAAAAATATGAAAAAACCGCTTCAATGTTCGCCTACGATGCCGGCTTTCTCTTCCCTCAGAAACGCAGCCTGCGAAAAATGAGGCCGGAGCTCCCTTCCCGTGTCTTTTAGGAGAGATATGGAGCCATGGTTGCCGCAGTCATGCAATTGCGTACGGGAGGAGTAGAGTTGGAGTATCGGGCATTAGGATGAGGAAGAGCAAACGTCATCTGTGCAAGATATCGGCACTGTAAATCTGATAGTCGGGGTTTGCATGCATCGGAGGTGCAGATTAATCCCTCAAGTACGCAAGTAAGGTCGGGCAGTGTCCTGGTTTCAAAATCCCATTTATGTCCGCTGCGTACTGGTATGTTCTGGCAAAGGGGGAAGGGATGCTCGCTCTCTGAAGACTCTCCACCATTCTTCAGAATAAATGATCAGATTAATCAGTGAGATAGGAGCATATAATTTTAAGTTCTCCTTTCCCGATGTGGAGCCTGAAGGTGAGCATGTTGAAAGGTTTTCTCAGTTGGTATTTCCCCAGGGCTGTGTATATCATGGGATAAAATGTTTAACGGCGGTCCAGGCTAATGTCCCGGTTTATAGAAGTTGGTGACTTGGATTCAAGTCCCAAACCGCCCCTACCTCTGTACATGAACAGATGAAAAGTTTTCAGTAAGGGTCTCCCAGTTACCGGTCACAGTCATCCACCTGTACAGTTGTTGTGATTAGAGGAAAACTATGCATAGATGTTCCATGCTACTGTAGCACGAGGACAAGACCTCATATCTCAAATCTGTCAAGGCAGTCATTACCCTGTCCCAGGCATGGGCAGCCAATGGCAAACTTCGCTTCCAGGAAAAACTGGAATCATGCTCAGTAGATATCAGAGCGGATATACATCTGGATATTGCGAACTTTGAATGTCACACCCAGGAGTTCCCTTGTCAAAGCCACCATGGCTGCTTCGAAATGCCAGGCACAGATTTACTGCGAACACTCCCTGAGCTGACAAAAAAGGCGCCATGTCGGCGCTCGGCAACATCCGCCAATGATGAGAGCACCAAGATACCTGGCTCATCAAATTTTCAAGCCTTTCCAAACTTCCTCGGACAAAAGAAAAGCAAACTTCAACCCACATCACTCACCAGCGCGGACAACTAGATACTGGCGAGTTTAGCAACATCAACACGACGGCGTCAGCCCAAGCTCGCCTTTTACTGAGGGTTCGGTGGCCTGATCAAGGAAAAACATGTCCTGCTCGCCCTCCATCGTCGAAAGTCGAGGCCTTCATGCGGTTGTGCCGATGACAACTCCGAAGTCGGTTGAGGCACGCCACTCACCGCGCCGGAGGGTCAGAATTCCCTATGTTGAGATTTGAAGCTCATCTCAAGATGGTGTTGACTCCACAGTTGCATGAATAGCCTAGAAACAATTGCGGACTGTATGTTCATCAAAGCAATTGGCTGAATGAGGCTTCCTGCTCAACCAATCAAGTTAAGAATCAACTGCCACAGCAATGCAAAATGATTTGGCTATTCATCCACTCATGAAGAATGAGTCATATTTTTTTATTATCAATCTTTGCTGCCTTCTTTCCCTTTCTTCAGCCATCAGCCAAATTGATGAGATAGAAGGCCACCAGCTGACACTTTGCATAGATCTAGGAATGATAGATGCAAAATTACTGTACAAACTGCGGCCTCCTTCTTTGACAAATTCCATACCCAGGTCATGTCCTAGAAGAACTTCTGATATGATGTCCATACTTGACAAGAGCTACACAGGCAAGTGGCTGGCCAGTATACCATTGAGGGAATTTCAATTCCCCTCATAAGATCTGTGAATTGATTAACCAGAACCTCACAGTCTTTAGAAACAAAGATGATGAGACATGATGTGATCAAATAACTCATTCTTGCTCCTGGGGACTGAGCAGTCAATAACAGCAGATGTCACTGTGTTCAGTTTTGATATCAGTACTAATTGTACTGCATATGTCCATTGTCCATTTTTGCTCACAAAATTCCCAATTGAAGAATGCTTCATTCAATGAAGCTGTATTTTGAAGATAACAGTTTGCGAGCGGCGGTCCCGACTCACAGAAGGCCGTCGAGCAGTTTCCCATTATTCTTGACTTACGCTCCAGGAATCCATGAAGCGTATTTCCCAGACCATGACAGGTTGTATGGAAGTGAGGGATCCACCGGTATATCGCGGACGATGTTGGTGCTCCGTGACGAGGCGAGGTTACCTCGAATTCGATCGCAGCTTCGTCGACGGCTTATTTAGAGCGCAACTCCATCTGTTAGTAATACCTTTTGTGGAGATATATCATCATCGGGCTTGAATAAGGGTGACTACAACACCTGGGGCCCAACACAGTGCTGGATAATCAATTTCTGGAAATGCCATGCGCGTGCCGTATTTGCATTCCATTCGATGATAGTTTGGGAGGTTTCTTCCTCGTCAAGTCCAGGCCATCCCTTATATTACTCCCGACCACTAGGATACTCCTATATTTCTCACATCCATGGCATTAGTTTGGTAAGGGTAAACTATGGAACCAAAAAAGAAGACAAAAAAACAAGCAAAGCATTCGCGAATACAATCCCCGTAGGGCTGTCAGGCGCGGTACGCAATACAGCCCTTGTGTGGATGCCAGGCATTAATTTTATATATATATAGCACTCAAATGATAATTTGACACGGCCCAAGGGGAAATCTCCGTCAACATCAGCACTAAGTGGTGAAGTAATCCACCACCTGGCACCAGCTCTCTTCCCCGGCCAAAACTTACAGATCGAATCTCCGAACTTGAAGATTTTTCATGGATCGCTTGCTTACCTTCGCTTATAGAATGGTTAACAAAAATTGTTTTCAACCCGCACTGAGCTTTTTGATAGGAAAATCAAAGAACACAGAGAGAGAGCCGCGGACAACACGAGTATGATGGTTCGATGGTTGTGCATACCGGGAAGGATATACTCCGTAGATGGCCAATCAAACCGGGACATGCAATTCAATTGATCCTCTAAATCTGCACTGGTTTGCTGCTTCAAGGCGCGTAAGGGTGGGAAGACTTTGTTGAAGCACTAACTCACCGTTCATCTCAGCGAGTGTTTATTTTTATCCTGCATGTCCAAATGTCATTGCTCGTTAAGCAAATCAATCAGATCTATTATTGAAGACAAATTCAATCATAGCCAGGGAGCAGCGGAAGAAGCGCATCTTCCGCGCGCCCCTGTCTCCACAAAGCGTGCAGGAATGGCTGCTGGGTGCCTAAAAACATATGCAAAATATTTGCCTTTGGGTCCCAGTTTAAATACGCAATAACAAGTGGGATAGATCCAACTTCATCCGCAAGAGCGATGATGCTCGCGGACGGGGTTTGTGCATGCTAACGCACAAGCGCCTTGGGGGGGGGGGATAGTTAGTTTACCTTCTTTCCCCGTCCCCCATATTTAACAACTCCATGGACCATATTTCGTCAACAATGTCGAAGATCACCGTCCGGAGCTGGGGAGCATCATCAGTATTCCTTCCCTTTCCCCTGAGCCGGTAGTGGGGCCTGCAAACCCGGCGCTGGATGTTCCGTTCCGATGTTGAGGGGGATAAAAAAGAAACAGTCGATGTGACGACGATGAGATCGCTTATATCTATCCCTGTAACTTATCTCCGTGAGGGGGCCAGTCGGAGGGGCGGCAACTGCATAGTCAGTTACATGTGTGCATAATATACAACCCCAGCATGCGTAACAAGAATTGATTTCACGGCATGGACGCAGCAGTGTAGGCACGCACGGTTCCACGACGAAGCATAGAAACATTGCAGGTTTCTATGGGATATATGAAGCAATGATGATACTCTGTAGGTATTGCTGTAACGAGAAGGTAAAAAGGGGCTTTGCAGCAGAATCAAGATTAAGTTTATGATCAGCGCAGCATGAAGATGGATTTTTGGTACTGTACATATCCAATCGCGCATTTTGTCCGCGTTTTGCTCACGAGGACTCGAGGTGGGATGAAGGCGGGGGAGAAAAGTGTTAAAAGTAGTGTTACAGTGACAAATTGAGCTTGGAGCAAGGGGGTAGTGCCGAGCTAAGGCAGCTTGGCCGTTCAGGGTCGAACAGGGACCGTTTTGGTGGATGCCCCCCCAGAGATATCAGGAGTTGGATGGTGAAACCAGGCTCTTCACATGTGGCTCGGACATATCATGTTTCGTGCTGTGTCTGATACGCGGAAAGATGGTTTTGTCTATGATAATACGGAGGTTGTCTGCCTCAATGTCAAAAAAAGCAGATGAGGAAAAGGGAATTCAGTTGATGACATCAATGGGATGAAGGTTGTGCTGAAGACGGCATAGACAATCCCAAGCGAGCGTATTGATTGCCCCTGAGCAGCACAAATCGCGCAGTTGATTTGACACGGATGGAAGGTACTCTGTATACTCTTCCGTATTTAGCATCCAACTCTCATGCGCCACAAAGCAGTTGTATGTCTTTTGAACATCTCCAAGATTCGTCTCAACGTACCCCTTAAATTCCATTGTGTTTTTCCTGCTCTTGGGCAACTCCTGCAGAAATATTGCATCATGGACAGTTCGAGCCATAGTTGCAATTCCGAAGCAAGGAATGAATGGTGTCCGGCCGGAATACAAAAGTCGGCCTAGTGGGCGACCATGCTGTTCTCCAGTTCCAGTTGCAGCATTCTTTGCTCTTTCTTTTTCCTTTCTCGTAAATATCCCTTTTCAGCCCTCCGACCTTGGCAGGGTTGGAGGAAGGTCATTTGCGGCTTGCGATTTCAAATCTTGAACAGAGCAATGCAGCAATATGCATAAAACGCAAATATCCAAGCTGTGCCTTGCATATATGCATGCACGCATATACATTTATTTATCCGGTTAATTAATTACGTATTCCCGGTTGAGATCTTGATCTCAACGAGATGGAAGTAAGTGAACTTCATCTTTTGGATACAGCGTAAGCGCCGCCAGCGCTCGCGCAATCAATCACGTTCGTGTTCGGCACTTTCTGATGGTGAAGCAATATCCACCAATCCCCCCCACGCAAGCTCTCTCCCGCTCACATGAAGAGAATCTGATGTGCAAGAACGAGCCACCAAGGACCGATTGCTTGCGATCTGCAAGATGTATTTTGCTTTTTTTTCGTGTTCCCTCCAATGAGAGCGTGAGAAGTTCTGGTAGCTTCTTGCTCGGTGGGGATTCGTCTAAACTTACTTGGTTAGCAAACGAGCTAATACCTAGGGACATGGAGAAAGGCAGTTTGCGAAAGAAATATGGGGAAAGGGTACGCAAGAGGGACGGTACACAAAAAACAATCAAGAGTTCTTCTTGGCTAGCTTTTGCCGATAGCAGTGAGTCGATTGGCTAGGAGGCAGTGGGAGGACAATCTTTGTTCATTTTTGGCGGTTTGGTTCACAGATCGTGCGTATTTAACGTTGAATCGTCCTACTTATCACTGTTCTAAAAAAGAAGAAGGTCTGGCCGTGTTTTGGATTTTGGGTTTTGAGGCTGATTCGCACCAAACCGGAAATATGTAAACAAAGGAGAGCAGGAAAAAAAAATAGGGGCGAGGAGGAGGATTCGAGGAAGGATAATGGCCCATTTGGAGAGTGAGAGAGCTGGGAGCGCGCTCAGGGCCTCACTTATTATTCAGCCCAGGGATGACGCTGATATCGACGACGATCCATGGGCCATGGGTGGTTTCGGGCAGGGGATCTCAAGGGATGGCTGGAGGAAGAACCGATGTAACTCTCCCTACGGAGGACCGCGCATCCATACAAACATACAGTCCTCCGTACCTAGGCACATTGTCTTCTGTACAGCGCATTAATACATACTGGACTTGAGACGGGGAATATGGGGAGTACGCAGCGGGAACATAGAGCGTCACAGGTATTTGGCAGACACAGGCCTCATCAGGGTGAAGAACGGAAGTCTGTGACTTTGCAAGTCTCCTCTCGCAGCCAATATTTCCCCGATTTTTATGCATAACACTGGACCGTGGCCCTGGTGGAGCAAACTGCCCCTGATACCTGAACCGAGCCAAGCGACAGGCGTTCCTGACAAGGCCCACCAAGCGGCTGGGTGGAACAGGTCTATCCCCGAGTTGCCCTAGCGGAGGTTGGCGGCTGGCCGAGTGGACCAGGCACAAGGGGACAAGGGGGGCGTGTTGCCGTTTCGGGAGCACGAGAGAGGAACATGGCAGGCAAAATTACCAGTGCGTGCGCAGGGCCACAGCGAAGGAGCGAGCTGAGAGCTGCGGGTAAGACCTAGCCGGGGGGGAGGGGGATCTGGCCCGGAATGGAGCCCTGGCGCGGGTTTCTTTAACTGGAAAATAGCAGTGGGAAATGGGGTTTGTTAGGGGGGCAGAGGTATCCCGTGGTATTGAGCTCTGTATTGTCGATACAACAGCGTCACCATCACTGCTCCTGTCCTGTTGCACATCGACGGTCATCCTTCTTCCTCCATTATTATTATTCCCATTCTCAATCCTCTTCTGCTGCTCTGTCTTTCTTGAAACTATAATCTATTTCACTCACACAAAGACCCCTCCCTGTCTCAAATACGCATATCTGGGTTTTAAGTATATAATTCACATCTATACCGCTGTCGTTGCTGTCTATATCAAACTATACCCTTCCAGAAATATTGTAACTATCAGCTGTCCCCATATCCCTAAGTCAGCTCCCAAGTCAAGCCCCCGGCTTCGTTCCTTGATCCTCCCGAGATTGCTGTCCAGGATACCCCCTCTTCATTAAATCCCTCTGAAGCTTTCCTGTAGACAGGAATCGCCTGTCTGTTTTGCCTTAACAAGATCTTCCTCATTCCTGCCGGCCAGTGACCGTTAAGCACAGAGGAGGTCAAACCGTGAACACACGAACGGCGTAGCCCGGATTCTTCAATTGCCTGCTTGCATATGATTTATCCAAGTATCCTTTACAATGGCGGCGGATCAAGCTACGAGCGGGCTATTGCCAGTGATCAAATGCTCCAACTGCAATGCAAGCGTGGGAATCTCGGAAATGGGAGACCATATCTGCGATAGGCCTTCGCAGCAACGTATGTAGCTTGCCATGATGCGCCTATAACAATATCTCGCAATAAAACAGTTACGAATGGAATGCTAAATCATTGTTGCAGTTACTCCTCCCCCAGACAAATATACATTTCGCAACCCGTTCGACAGCCCTCCGAATCCGTCGGCTTCCAATCGCGATAGCAAGCCGGGAAGATTTGGGCGACCACCACAAATTGACCCCTTCGTAGCTAGTATGTACTTTTTGGTCACGCAAGAAGTCATTCGATGACTACCTAGGTATGACCTGCATGCTGACTTCCGTCAACAGATCGCCCTTTTTTACATCTTGATGTTCTCACCCCTGCCAATAGTGATGGCACACCTTCTCTCTCCCCGTCGCCTCTCAAACGAAGTCAAACAACTCCCCTACCACCGACACCTGACCCAGCCAGCGAAGATGGCTCATATACACCCTTTGTTAGATCACATACAGTTACAGGGACCACCGTGAGGTCGAAACCTAGAACCCCGTTAGCAGACACATCTAGTCCTTTTACGAAAAAACCGTTCGAAACTAGCCCAGATCGGAGTGAAGGCGGCCCTAGGAGTGATAATGACAATGGTTACGCCTCGATTGTGCGAGATCCCGCCCCCGATGAAGAAGAACGAGGACGGCCAAAATCGAAGCAGAAGCATAGGAGGGAAATGTCGATAGATAGCAAGAGCATGCTGCGGATATCAGCAGCTAGCTCGCGGTTTGGCGATGGCGGCCTTAGCCCTTACTCGCCCAGGAAGCTTTCCGCCTCTGGACGCAATGTAATGGATGAAGTGCCTCCGCTGCCTACGGGCCCCATCAAGAGCTTCACTCCTGGACCCTACGACGCAATTCCTTCCTCATATCGTTTTGAAAGCAAAGAGGACTTTGACTCAGATCGCATCACGGAGACGAGCCCCCCTAAAGAGCAACCGAAGAATGGCCTATTCGGTAGCTTCGATTTCGGCCTCCCGTCACAGCCAAAGCTTCCGCGAAATTCTGACGGCTCCCACTTTAGAAGGCCCTCAAACGCCACAACCACCTCATCGATCAGCGTCAGGCCCCCAGTTCCAGAGAAGGATGATAAGCCCAGAGTACCCGAAAAAGATGGCCCACAGTCTCCGATACGTGAATATCGAATTAATGAAGATTTTTCTGTCTCGAATTTTGCGCGAGATCTAGGCCTAACCCATAGCGCCCATCCATCGATTTCATCATCCATTGGGACCGCACCATCGTCAGATATGGCAAGTGGCAGTTCCCACTCCACTCGACCTTCTGACGTGTCCAGCAACGCACACTCAAAAACTGTGTCTGACAATTTGGCTTGGAATAACATTTCAATCGATGTGGAGCCGAGGCGACCGCGAGATCCGGATGCACACGGCATGGATTCCCCGACCGATCCATCCTTCCAGAATGGGCATCTGTCATCCACCATGCAGAAAACAGACCTACCACAACCAATGCCTATGTTACCCACAGAACCTGTCGCCGATAAACGTGCAGTATCACCACCCGCACGCACTGCCACACGCACTCCCGTCGGGCGGAGGAGCCGGTGTCGCGGCTGCCAGCAAGTCATCGTTGGAAAATCCGTATCATCAGCAGATGGACGATTAACAGGCCGATGGCACAAAGCGTGCTTCGTCTGTCACACATGCCATTCCCCATTCCAAACAGCTGATTTCTACGTCCTTGACAACCTCCCTTACTGCGCTCAGCACTACCATGAACTAAACGGCTCTCTCTGCGGCTCCTGCAACATGGGTATCGAAGGCCAGTATCTCGAAACCGAAGAGGAAAACGAAAATTCCACTGGAGGCGCTCGGAAAAAATACCACCCCGCTTGCTTCAGATGTCGAACGTGCCACATGGTGCTGCGCGGCGACTACTTCGAATGGAACGGAGTTGCATACTGCGAGCGGGATGGACGGCGTGCGGCAGCTGCCATGTATCCGCCCCCTTCGCCGTCTATGATGATGCCGCCACCAGCGGGCGGGCCGGGCTTTAGACGGCCACCGTATCCTCCACGGGGATATCCTGGAGGGTATGGACCGGGGCCTGGGCCCGGACCCGGACCGAGATATGGACCAGGAGGTCCCGGAATGCGACACCCACCAAACCACCCACCCCATTCGGGTTTAAATGTGCCCGGTCAAGGCATGTATCCTAATAATAATAATAATAATCATACTCGACGATATCCGGAGCGGAGGACTACGAGATTGATGATGATATAATGTCCCACCTCCGTGCTCCGCTCCTACCCCTGCATCCCCCTCCCCCACTGGTTTATATTATCCATATGGATTTTGATAAAGACCAGTGGCCTAACACAACACCCATGCAATCCGATTTTCTTTGTCCGTTCCTCCATTTTTTTCATTTTGAAAGCTTGGTGTTCTATTGGCCTGCGTCTTCTTTCTTTCTTCTTTAGCTTTTGGTATTTGGTTTCCCCGCGGTGACCCGTTGGGTTAAAGGACTTGCTACTGTTGGGAGTTTCGTTGGAAAACTATTTTATTGTAGGGCGTACGGGATATTACCTTTTTGTGGTAAATGGCTGCATTGTTTTATTTTTACTTATTACTCATCTTCTACCTTTCTGTCTTTTTTCTCTTTCTTGTCTTTCTCTTCCCTCTTTTATATATATATATACACATATATTTCAATCCTCATCCACCACCCCACCACCCTTAATACCAGTTTCGCACACGCTTGTTACCCTTTCATTGTTTCAACTACTTTATATATATACCCATATCCCCTCCGCTTTTTACCTTGAGCCCTACTAGATGTAGATAGGTCCCGTTCTTATTATTATCACCTTTTATATACAGAACAGCGTGTCCCTTTCTTCCACCAATTGGTCCAAGTCATGCCAGTTAGCGGTGTCAACGTACGTAGCTCTCACACCTTCCTGTACCATCTACTCAAATACCTACTCGAGAGACTTGAACGGATTCTTTCCACTTTATGCATACCGTCTACGGAGTAGAGTACACATAACCGGTGCTCCCTGCCAGGTTTGAGTCCCCCCTTAGGGCATGGACAGCCACGTGATATACGCCAAGAAATCTATCACATGTACTAAAGATTTGATTAGTTTGTTCTCCTTCCAAGCAACCGAGGACCTGTGGCGCAACGGTAGCGCGTCTGACTCCAGATCAGAAGGTTATGTGTTCAAATCACATCGGGTTCAGTGAACCAGTTTCCTCATTCTTTTTTTCTTTTTTTCGCTTTGGCTCAAATAAACTTTCAGATTAATGATTTGATATTATTTTTGGAGCATCTATATACTACTTTGTCAAATATCTCCGTCTTTCACTTTTTCCTTTTTCCTTTTGCCTTTTTTTTTTTTCTTTCCTTGTTAAACCTTAGAAGGGCGAGCCAAACCGCACAGATTTCATTTTCGTGACGTGTTAGCCGACGAACGACTATATATCTACTTACATAAAACCACCTTTGTTGGTTACTCTTCTATACATAAATGCATTTCCTCGGCTTTTCTACCATCCGCCAACCCGATCTTTGAACCCACCTTACGGAGTATTTATTTCCCCTTCATCGGCCCTAACACCCAACTCGGGTGCGTGTCCAGGATCACCTCTCGATCTTTATACCAACCCCCAGCAATCCGATTCAACCACGTCGCCAGCCTTAGCGCAGACTTGCTTACCTGCAACTGCACAATGGGAAACGCACCGCTCGCATACCCGCTCTCCAGCAGATCCGTGCCATTGAATATCTGGCTGAAGACATAATCGCACGTCAACGCATTCGCGTCGCGGGACCAGGCGAGGGCGCAGGCAATCGGGGTCGACGGGTCGGTGCATTCTAGCCACTCTTGAGTTGGGATGTAGAAATTGTCCCCTTTGATGCGCGGGAGGAGCTTGGAGAAGTATGGGTCGATGGTTTTGTTGGAGAAGCCGTTATCGACTTTTGAGTCGGCTGTGATGATTGCGGTGTCCCAGACCTGGATGGGGGATGATTGGCTTGATGGTTAGTTTTTTTTCTTTTTTGCTTCTTTCTTAATCGAACGGCCAAAATTCTTTATGTCAAGAAACGGGAGTTCTTTTGCGAATACGCACTGAGTGGAGATTGGTCTCTTTCCCGCCAAAAGTAACTGGATATGCGTTCCCACCAATTGCAACCCCGGTATTGTGGAGTGGCTGGGTGATGTCACCAATGAAATCTGGCAAGGTAATGCGTCAGTCCTCGGGCATGCTCCTTCAACACAGCTTCCTCTTCATCCGATACCTCGTCTTTGTTTAGAATGGAACAAGACACATACGTGCAAGGAATTTCAAAGCCATGGAGCATGCGATGTCCGATCCATGTTTGAGTTTCCCCGATTTGACGGCATCCGCGCAAGACTCAACCTTGACTGTGGCATTCGCAATGGCTTGGACAATGCATCCCGGCTCAGTGCAGTCCCTGTTGTAGTGAACGTTACAATAGGCTGGGGGCTAGGAGCGTGGCATATATCAACAATCAGTATTTTCATTTCAAATCAAAAAATTCTCTCTGTATTCTTCAGCGTTTATGCATACTGGTCGTATTGTGTTCAAGCAAATATAACATTAGATATGTAGGGTAGCGACACAAGGAAAGAAAACCTCAACTCACATTATCCGCCGGATTGATATAGTGCCATGTCGACGAATACTTCCCCTCATCTGTGCGCCCATACTCGTCTGCCCACGCGGCCGCACGGCCAATCGAGCCATCATATTGCGGTTCGAGGATATGCTTGATGATCCTGTTTGCTTGCGGCGTAAGGAAGCTCTCGGCCATAAAACCAATTTGGTTATGAACCTCTGTACCCCATGCTTGCGCGCTGGGGGACAGGAGAGCAATTAGTGGGACAACCACCGATTTCGAGGTAAACAGCATTGTCGATAAGTTTTGTTCGCAGTGGTGATGGTGGTGACTTATGCACAAAGATGCCCACTTTTTGCGGGTGGCCCTCGCTATTTGAATGTAGTATACGTTACATCAGTTTTTGGAGAATGAGCGCTGATCTTCTAACGGCGCGACGGCATGTATGGAGGTGCTTCGTTCTGTGGAGGTTAGTTTTCTGGATGAAGCTGCTAGCAAGGAAGAAATGCGGGTGCTGAACTAGGGCTGGAGAGTGGTGGCATCACTGCATTCTTATTAGTGGCCGAAGCAAACCGTCGTGCAAAAAGCTTCGGCGGTTCGTTGGTTAAGCTGGATGCCCACGAATGGGGATTTAGTCGAGGTTTGGACCCTTATCCCAACACAAGTTTTGCACGTGCAAGGTGCGACTTTCCAGTTGGTGTCCCGTTTGGCGGAAGAACGCGTTTCTTGTCAACAGCGAGGTATTGGCCCTTAGGGTGAGATTCATCATGGATCGTGGGAGAATCAAATTAAAAAAAATGAAAACTAGATGATCATAGCTACCGGAAATCATGGTACCGAATATTGGTTTCCAATCTATATTTCGATCATTGCATCGCGCCGGAGAGCGGAGAGCTCCGGGCTTAACTAAACAAGGAAGTAAGTATCACGACCTCGGGAGTCAGGCCCATCTGTTGTCTTCAAGGAGGACCGGGCTGCAATTGGCAACATTCTTCTTTTTCTGATGAGGTGCACATACTTACAAACCTTTCACTCGGGTCGGTTTTCCCTGAAAAAAATATAATATCAAAACATTTGGAAATCCATGTTTATAACTTATAGCCGTAGAAGCCATATGTCCCCTTCCTTCGTCTCCTGAACCCAGCTTCTAGCAAGTTGAGTGGCATTAAAACCGTTATGACCGACAAAGATGGACCCATTTCTTCGGTTTTCCTGGAAGGCACTGATTCTTTGGATTCTTCCGGCTTGTTTAAGATCAACGTTTTTCATTCAGCGGAGGTGTAGCAAGGTTGCATGCTGTCCTTAGAATGCGCTGTTTACGGCCTGCAGATATAAAAGATTCGAGTGGTTCCTTGGGCCTTTCAGTGGGCAAATAGTTAATAACAGGTCAGAGAGGCACCCGATGTGTCGACGAGTGCAATGGTCTAATGGACCAGGTGATGTTGAAGTGCTCAATGTGACATGTTTCATTCAACACGCGCGTCGTAGCCAGGTTGAGCCAGTGCCCTGCTCCATCTTCGTAACTATCGGCTGGATGAAGGGCAAAACTGGTCGCAGTGTTCTATGCCACATTTGGTGCGTAGGTGCCCGTCAACCACGTTATAAGATACAAGCAATCAATGAACCTCTTTGAGTAAAAATAAGAGGTTCGAGCTGCCTATTCTCAAACCTGATATCAATAAGAAAGCCACGGGTTGTTCTTACTGGCCACCACTCCTGAAATAGCTGGATAAATATGTAGCCGAAAGAATCCCTCACCTTGGGCTGGCCTGATATAGGGATGAGGCTGCGGCGAATCAAGCAAAAATAACTGCAATACCTCCCCCCGCAGAGTCTCCGACTTTCCTCGGGATGCTGCAATCCCTATTGCTGAACCGGCAATGCGACGGGGAGGGCTAACGAAGGCAAGATCGAAGCTTATTTAATGCTGCGGAAGCATCCCACTGAGACACAGACAACAGCGAAGGATGAAACTTGCTGCAAAGCAACATCGTGCATTGCTGGGTCCAATGAGACCTGGAGGCTTGTTTTTGGGGCATCTCCTGCGAAGGGCCAATACACTTCAGCAAAGCCGCGATTTGTCGCTTAAAATTGGGGTTTTCGGGCCAGAATTCTGAAATCACCTGGAAGTCGCGTGGCGCGGAAGATAGTAGCTTATTCCGACCTCCGAGGTCGATCTTAGACTCGGAGGATGAAGATTTCCAAGGTGGTCTGCCTTCGCTGGGACAATGAGGGAGCTTTCAGTCTGCCAATTCCGCATGTGGTTAAGCTGTTTGATTTTGTAGACACACTTCTCCACCCCTCCTGGGGCGCCGTCTAAACAGACGTGGGATATGTATCCCAAAGCCTGGCAGAGAGTAGCGTAGTGGAGGGACAGTGTGGTGTTAAATGACTTGGACACATTAAGCGATGCCGAGTAGCCAAACCAAAGCCTGGCCCCGAACTTGAGAGGCAACGACTTTCCCCCAACCTCCCCCGAAGCAATTATTAGGTGCATCCCAGACGCACTCTCAGGAGTGGAACAGCAAGAAGTTAGTTTCATGGTGGTTCTCGCTGAAGCGCCGCCTCAGATCAGGACGCCTTGAACTATATGTATCCTCGTTAGCCGCCTCACTGATGGCCTCTGTCTACGCGCTCTGCTTGAACCACTTCAAGAGCTTTTGTGTCTTGAGATAACATGCTGGAGGAGACAAGGTATCCGCCGATCAAGGCGGCAGGCCACAAAACCCAAAAACCCCGCTTCAAACGGCCTATCCAATGCCCTTGGCCAAAGCCCGGGAGTCGTGAACCGTGCCCTGTCTGCATCGACTGCAGCATGCACGCCGCGCCAAATCCAGCTGCAACAAGCCTGTTTTAGGGCACGGGGAACGCGGGAATCAAGAACCCGCAAGCATCGGTCAGAAATTAGTGTATGCGGGCGATTCATTTCAGACATCAACAACGTGCATTATGTTTCGGAGAGGAGCCCCGGCGTTCTCTCTCACGAGGGACATGGGGGTGACAGCCAGTCGGATATGGCGAAAATGTTCAAAGGAAAGAAAGAAAATGGGCGAAAAAAAGAAAAGAAAAAGCAATTATGCCGCGCGCCGTTGAAATATTTAGGGAATCCAGGGCTGGATGGCGGGAACGATGCAGCATATATATATGGCCTGGCTTGTGTCCTTATCCGAGTTTCCTTGTCCGCTTTTCTGTCCAATTGCTCTCTTTTTCTTTCACGGAATTAAAACCACCAATGATTTTCTCTTTTTAAGAGTTTATATCGAGCCATTGTACCGCGGGGCATTTTTTTTCCAACTCACCATGGCGGACATTCATCCAATCGCCGATCCGGTCATCGAAGCTGAGGTATTTTATCTCTCAATCATCGAACAAAAGGGTCGCTAAAATTTATTACTTAGGAAAATCCATCCGATGCTGACTCTGCCTATGAAGGCTCGTGAGTGTTATGAGACTACGGCCATGCTGGCGAATGAATATATGGACAGCTAACTCGGCCTCCTGAAGGCTTGGTGATGCCAGTTATACCACTTCGGTGACGTCCAGTGTCAGGAACTACAAGTACGTACTCTATGCTCGACACCTCATAGCTACCGTTCTACAACTAAGTTATTAGGTATGAGGTTGGTGCTGCTTACCCCGACTCATGAACCCTCCAGAACAGCCATGGGTCTACAAAAGTCCTCGCTAGATATCGATCTTGCTATATCGTACTTCAAAAACGAATACTCGTAACCACCGTTTGTCAATGACCGTAGGCACGCCTCGAGAGAAATCTAAAGCAATACTAACTGCTGGATCTTTCTACATGACGCTTTAGAACGGGAGAAGATACCACGCATTTAAAGAAGGGGAATATATTCTGGTAAAATAATTTCTGGTTGAAAATCTCCACCAATATCATAATCTTCGCAACCAGCTAATGATAAGGGCTTTTCTGTAGCCAAATGATGAGCAAGAACAAGACCGCATGGACCTGAATCACCACATATATCGAACGCTCCTGGGTGGTTCACTCTACCTAGCCCCAGTGCCTGACAATGTGCGACGGGTGCTTGACCTAGGGACTGGCACAGGTGTTATTCCCTTTTTTATCAATTCCTATTCGACAATTATGGCTTCGGTTCAGTTGCCCCTATCCTACTATTTGAAATGACAACTAACACGAGGACGAATGTAGGGATATGGGCAATTGATTTTGCGGAGTATGTTTGATCCTGCGCTCCGTTTCGTTTTTAATCATCCAACCAGCTGTATATGTCTGACAGGAGCTTAACCACAGCGAGCACGTGGGTGCAGAAGTTATCGGTTCGTATCTAACTCCCGAAAAATAAAATGTGTTCTCAGTCTGATGTAACACGGAAATACAGGAAATGATTTAAGTCCTATCCAGCCATCATGGTATATATTCCCCCCAGAATAATCTTGAATTTTGTCCATCCGCCCATTAGCCTTTTCTTTGCCTAATCGGAGGACCACATAGGACCCCACCGAACTGCAAGTTCGAAATAGACGATTTCGAATCTACATGGTCGTACACGCAACCGTTCGACTTCATCCATGCCCGTGAGATGGAAGGTATGGTCAAGGATGTGGACAAGCTATTCCAGCAATCGTACAAATTCCTTAATCAGAACGGCTGGCTGGAAATGCAGACTATCGAGCTTGACATTTTCGGCGACGAGACCCTCGAGAAAGCAAAGGATTTTATCCGATGGAGGAATCTGCTGATCGAGGCAGGGGACAAATTCGGAAAGTCCATGTCAACTGTGAATACGTGGGTAGGGAAGATGGAGAAAGCTGGGTTCAAGAATGTTAAGTCTGAGCAGCGTATTGTAAGTTGGGATGGATGGCTATGCCTTATCCTGCCCCTCCGTCTCCACTTCTTCTTTTCTCTTTTGGCTAACGAGACCAACAGTTACCTTTCAGTCCGTGGCCTAAAGACGAGAAACTCAAGGAGCTTGGTCGTTATCATCAGCTACAAATGTTTCAGGGGATTGGGGCGTACTCGGCCGCGCCTCTGGTACGCATCTTGGGCTGGGAGCCAGCGGAGGTCGAGGTCCTTCTAGCGGCAGTCCGGAAGGATCTGAAAAATCGTACCATCCATTTCTATACGAAGGTGCATTTTGTTTATGGCCAGAAAATCGTGGATTAATTGAATCATGATTGTTGCTTGGATTGTACGTGTGTCCTTTTTTGCATGGGTAATGCATGCAAGCCGCTTATTTCCAGCATTGATAATTTGCCGCCATAAAGCCGGAATGTATTTATTTCCTTTGCTTCCACCCTTTATGGTCGCCGACGAAACGATGAAACGATTGATGTAATTGATGCGATATGATGATAACTTGCATTTTACAGCTGCAACTTGGAACATCCTTGCTTTTTTGTCCGCCCCTTTTTGCTAATGTTTATTACCTTCTCCTGTTTATTATTCAGTGGATATGTATGGAGTGGAGTATATATGTACGTCTTTCGAGTAAATTTTGTCCATGCTAATTTAGTTAACTGAATCCGAACCCTGCCTTCAAATAAGCCTACATAGTCGTATTAAGCCAACTTGAGATACGAAATTGGATGGAAAAATCAGCCGGCTCGATATGCAGGAATGTCACAAACTCGACGGATTGACAGCTATTCTCGGTGCCGTACTGGATGCTCTGGGCACTATTGAAAACATTTATGTACCATTTTTGTCACCGATTACTTTATTTTTCACTCTCCATTTGTCCTCAATTTCCACGTGTTTTTCTTGGAGGTGTAGATGAAAAGGACTTAAAAAACGGCCGTTTGTAAATATCTATCTGACATTCAGAGAAAGAAAGAGAAAGGGGTGTTTGTAAGGGCAATGGCTTAAATCAAGGGTGCCTATGAAAATTTCATCTTATATGGGTATGGGTTGTGGTGTCGGAGAACGTGAGAGGAGAACTTTTTTGGTTCGTTGAGGCATTAGGGGAATGAGCGCCAAGAGGGCGTTCACAAGATAAACAAAGGGCGTAGAAACTTAGTCGAGTAGATTTATGTGTAGGGGGCGCAGTTATTCATGATGCGGATTTTTCCAGTCTCTCTTGGAAAGTGTTGGTGTGTGATATGCCTCAAGGGAGAATTATATACTTCGATTCAGGGGCTGGGCGGGCCGTCAAAGCGTGTAGAGCAAAAAAGAAATTCGAGCAAACAGGTGAGGCAGATCTCTTCTTTCTATCGCACTTTTACAAGGTCGATAGTTAAGTGCGTTGAAAATTCGAACCGGCTCTCGAGCTTCGGATAATGCTCTTAACCACTTCTTCGACCTCATCCCAATCTTGTGTGTTCACGCGTTGGATTTCAGTGTTGAAATAGTTTTTGATGTCCTGCAGCATTTGCCATTCTTCCTTACTAGCAACGAAGGACACGGCAACGCCAACGCGACCGAAGCGGCCGGTACGACCAATGCGGTGAAGATACGTCTGGGCATCAGCAATACGCTTAGTAGCTTGCGGAGCGTGGAGTTCAGGGATATCCTGTTTTTATGGTTTAGTATGATTAGTTGTGTACGTTTTTGAGAGGGAGAAAAGCAGGGCACCCGCTTCTGGAACGTACATAGTTGATAACCATTGATACTGTCTGTACATCGATTCCTCGAGCCAGGACGTTGGTGGTAATGAGCACCTTGGCGTCGCCTTGGCGGAACTTGTCGATAATTTCGTCACGCTTTTGGCCTTCAACACCACCAGTGAGGGACACAACAGTGTGGCCTTCAGCCACCATTCGTCGTTCGATTTCAGCTGCCGAAGCGCGTGTCTATAGTCAAGTTTAGCATTCGGAAGAAAACGTGTACGTTATATGGGAAAATATGTTACCTTTACGAAAATAATTGATGATCCGATGGTAAGAAGCCCGTAGAACTTCACCAGAATATCGAATTTGTGCTCATCGGAGTCGCAGTCAAGGTAGAGCTGTTTGATCCCTTCAACTGTCAACTCTTCATGCTTGAGAGTAATCTGATTGGCATTTGGCGCAAATTTGTTGGCGTAACGAACGACGTGATCGGGGAAGGTGGCCGAAAAGAGCACAACTTGAATAGTTCTTGGAAGTAGTCTGTTTCCACGTTAGTCAAGAGGAAACGATATATAATAGCGATTAGTAACGTGGAAGCTCACCCTTTAACACGGATGCATTGATCTCCCATTCCCTGTTGGTCCAGCATGTTGTCTGCCTCGTCAAGCACGAGCACCTTTAAGTGTTGGGGATTGAATAGCCGTTTGCGGATAAGATCCATTACAGTTCCTGGAGTGCCCACCACAACAGGGGCTTCCACTTTTTGATTGCGATTTGCCTCCATGGGCACAGCGGTAGCAACTTTTAACTTATCGACGTATGACCCCATAACTTGGATAACCCCCACAATCTGGCGAGCCAACTCACGGCTGGGAGCAAGAACCAATGTTTGGGGTACAAGCTCCATTTGCGGAGACAGGTCCAGACGGGACAGGATGTTCAGGACGAAAGCGGCGGTCTTGCCTGTACCGGACTGTGATTGACCAATCATGTTCGCTGGGGGATTATTCAGGAGAAGTGGAAGTGCTTTTTCTTGGATCTTGGAGGGGCGACGAAAGCTCATCGCATGTAGGCCTTGGAGAATTGATGGATGTCTGTATTTTGCGGCAAACGATGAGATCCGTAATTAGAGCGTGAGTGGGGGCGAGCGGGATGGGGGGCAGGGGCAATAATAACTTACAGTCCGAGTTCCTCGAAGCTTTTAATCGAGTATAACGGATTATTTGGGTCCGCTTGCAAGTCGCTCAGTTTGACATTGACTGTATATTCAGGTTCTTGTAGCTGTGATCCCCCAAAATCTGCAGAAGCGCCATCTTTTTGGGCATCTGCAACTGAGGCATTTGTAGTCGCGGGGGTTTCTGTGGTGGTCACTATGTCGCAAAGGTCAACAACGACGCAAAACGGAAAACAGGGGATGTTGCGACTGGGTCGCTACGTAAAAGATATAGGGAGGATTACCAGCAGCAGGCTCAGAAGTAGCAGCAGCATCTGTCTTGGGTTCTTCTCGGGAGATGCGGGCTTCGAGCGGCCCTCCGGCGGGGGCTTCTGACGCCATTTTCGGACGTGAATTAGGGTTAAAATGAATCAGTAATAAATAGCGACCGTGGATAAGACGCGAAACCCCAGAACAGAGCTCTAAGCGCAGAGGGTAGGGACTTTGGTCGTGTAGGTCACGTCTGAGGAGGGGTCTTTAGACGGATGGAGGGGCGGGCGTAGTCGAGCAAGGGCTATGAGGGTAAAACCTCGAAAGGAATAAGGGCGCAAACAAGGAGGGGTATATCAGCGTTGCTATGTCAAATCAAAATCTATGCTTATGACAACAAATGCGGCCTTCTTCGCCGTCGTCGCTGGGTCAGGAAGATATTTTGTAGCAAAGGTCAACATCAAGCTTTCCCAAGGTTGCCTTGACCTCAAGATGGTGCTGAGTCATCATCGAAAAGTTCAGACGCTAGGCCTCATTTGTGTTAATATCTTGGCAGTCTAAAAGTTGACTAGCGTGGAATCCGAAGTCTGCTGCTTCCAGAAGGACACTAGTCCCAAATAATCCTAGCGTAGGCCGGGGAAGTGCTGCAAACTGTGGCTTTGTCGCATGTGGCTGAAGTGGGCTGAGCGACGTCGCGGCTCTGCGGTTGGGGGCCATGGTGGGATATGGATGTCGTGTCGCATCGCTGACACCAACGGAAATAAACCCGCCCACACATTATTAACAAACGGTGGTGATTCCTTTCTATCTTATACTTCTCCAGTTGGTCAACATTTCTTGACATAACCAAACGCCACAACTACTTCCTTATCCTCATTACTCCACATCATACATCTCCCCTTGATTGCATCTCTTTCGAAATCGCCCTGGCCCCTCCGCCGCGCCGTGCATGGAGCTGGATAAGGACTAACCATGACGGATGTTGATACCGCTCCACAGTTTGGGTCTGAACTGAGGGTATGTTCTCTGCGATGCCCTCGTTAAAATATGCCCGGAAGCTAACAGGTGTTTGTTGTTAACTAGGATGCTTTTAAACCAGTCAATGCTTGGGTACGCCTTGTCTTCCCCGCATTCCGATGCATCTCCCTTCCCGCCCACATTCCACTTTAAGCAACCCCTTACGATCCCCGAAAGTTTTCCATTCCGGGATATTAAGTCAACGACATGTAGGTCTCGAATGGTATTGCATGGCTCGAGGAGGTCCAGCAGTTCTATCGTGAACGGAGTGCTATCGAGAAAGAGTACGCTGCAAAGCTTACCGGATTATGTCGAAAGTACCATGAGCGCAAGGCCAAGAAGTCGAGCAGTTTGAGCGTGGGAGATACTCCAGCGTTGACTCCAGGCTCGTTAGAATCTGCGTCATTGACAACCTGGACCACACAACTCTCGGCTATTGAGGCGGAAGCTGCAGACCGCGATCGTTTTGGTTCAGACTTGGTCTTCCAGATCGCTGAACCCCTCAAGCAGGCGGCGGTCAGGTTTGAAGAACTCCGAAAAAACCATGTTGAGTATGCGACTAGGTTGGAAAAGGAACGAGATGCGACATATAGCGATTTAAAGAAAGTAAAGGGCAAATATGACGGAGCTTGTCAAGAGGTGGAAAACCGACGGAAGAAAACAGAATCTTCCTTTGATCATGGCAAACAGAAGGCGCAAATGGCATATCAACAGCAGACTCTTGAAATGAACAATGTGAAGGTATGGTCTAACTACCAATCTGTCTGAGAGCGCATACTAATGGATAATAGAATACGTATCTAATTTCTATAAACGTAGCGAATAAACTAAAAGAGAAATACTATTATGAATATGTTCCGGAACTACTTAATGTAAGGGAACTATCCCTGCCTTTCAACTACCAACGAACAATCTCGAATAACTATTGTCACGATAGGGGTTACAAGATCTCAATGAAACCCGGGTTTCGAAGTTGAATTCCATCTGGATGCTGGCTGCCCAATTGGAAAAGAACACATTGACCAGATGCGAACAACATGTTTCCCATATGTTATCTGAAATTCCGCGTAACGAGCCCAGGCTTGATTCGACCATGTTTATTCGTCACAACATGACAAATTGGCAGGACCCTGCAGATATGCAGTTTGAGCCGAGCCCTGTATGGCATGACGACGCCGCGATGATCACTGACGAAACTGCAAAGATCTTCCTCCGGAATATACTCGTGAAAAGCAAAACCCAGGCCAAAGAACTAAAGGTAGACGCAGATAAGAAGAGGAGAGAGGTTGAGAATGCAAAAAAGATACGGCAAAGCATTCGTGATGGCAAAGATAAGAGGGATGAGGCGGAAGTTGTTCGGGCGATATTTGCCATGCAAGAAGACCTCCACCTTCTGGACCGCAAACGATTAACCGCAGAGGTTGAAACTTCAACTATCACATCTGTTGTCGGCGACTTATCTTTTGGAGCGAAGAACCACAACTTCCGATCACAAACATTTAAGATTCCCACGAATTGTGATCTCTGTGGGGAGAGAATCTGGGGCCTATCTGCAAAGGGGTTCGACTGTCGGGATTGTGGATACACCTGTCATAGCAAATGCGAAATGAAGGTCCCAGCAGAATGCCCTGGTGAGCAGACGAAGGAAGAGAAAAAGAAGTTGAAAATAGAAAGACAAGAAGCAGCCAACTCAGCCCCTGCAATTGATGTCCCCGCACCGACAAATGGTGCTTCTGAGCTGCCTGCACTGAGCCGCCGGGATACTATGAATTCATTAAGCTCGGGATATGCTGCCAGCGCGGCGCGCTCAGCATCCGTACTCTCAAGTCCACAGGTGGCCGAAGGGGCAACAGAACTACCAGCTTCTGCTCCACCAACAACCACGAAGCCGGCTACAGCGCCCCGAAGGAACCGAATTGTTGCCCCCCCACCCGCACAATACATCAGTGCTCCCCCTCCCCCGGTTAACGAATTAGACGCGGATGGGGGCGGGAATCGCAGCCGTGGCTTATCCATAAAATCAAACGAAGCCAGAGCCAAAATGCTATACCCATACGAGGCCAATGGCGAGGACGAGATTACAGTTGAAGAAGGCCGTGAGGTTACAATTGTTGAACCAGATGGTAATGTTTTCTCCTCCCCCTCCCCCTCCCCCGCTTCCCCCCGTCAAAACATCAACAACCTCTAACAGAGTTAAAACCATATAGACGGCTCCGGCTGGATGCGCGTACGGGCGGGCACCCTCACCGGCCTCGTTCCAACCTCCTACGTCGAAACCATCTCCACCCCATCACCAGCCCTGTCGCCACGTCCCGGCCTCGCTGACCGTCCCGGATCCACCTACTCAACCTCGAGCGCGTCTCTCGCGAGCAGCGTTGCCGCCAAACGGCGCGGTCCCGCCGTGGCGCCCAAGCGCGGCGCCAAGAAGCTGCAATATGTGGTTGCGCTGTATGACTACGAAGCGCGGAGTGATGCGGAGTGGAGCATGGCGGAGGGAGACAGATTTGTGCTTGTGAATCGGGATAGTGGGAATGGGTGGTCTGATGTTGAGAAAGGGGGGCAGACGAAGAGCGTACCTGCGAATTATATTGAGGAGGTGTAGGGCGAGTTATTACTTTATATTTTGAGTGGTGGTTTGGTTGGAAGGGTTGATGGTTTTTCTGTTGGGATGAGCCAAACTTTTGCGGACCGGTGTGAGTATTTTTTTTCTTCTTTAGTACCATGCTTCCCTTCATATCACTTAGCTTACTTGCAGATGTTTATATTTTACATGTTTCTTATTTTGTTCTCATGCATTTTGGAGCAACATGCAAGATGTATTTTAACTTTCGAAGGCTGTCCACAACTACCTCGTCGAATGCTGATTCCTTTTGCGGCGGTTTCTCGTCCTGACCATGCTAGGAAGCTGGCAACCGTTTTCTACACACTTTTTTTTCTCCCTATCTATTTGTTTTTTGGTGATGTATTTTGTAAGTTGTCAGTGGCATTGGGCTATTTATGAGTACCCAGGCAGGTAACCTCATCTATGGCATAATTTTTTCTTCCTTTCCTTTCTTCTCTTCTTTTTCTGCTTCGGCTCCCTTGTCATTAACCAGAAACTAAAGTCACACTAGGAGTTGGCCATTTGGCTTGTTTACCACTAGAAATTTAGATGTGAAAATACCGCTTCATGCTTTTACCGCACGTCTGCATCAAAATATTTGTCCGTGAAGATAGATGGACATCTGATAAAAAAAGAAAGAAAGAAAGAAAGGGGCTCCATTTAAGAAGAAAAATGACAACAATTCAAATTTGGAAGAAGTCAAAAGGGAAAAAAAAGAAAATATCAAAAATATGGGGAACCAGGCCGTATGACAAGGGTGGCACGACCAGCAGCCACGTAAGTGCCCAGCCCAGCAACAGGGCCACGATTTCCTCCGCGTCAGTGGCTGGCACCGGCTGGTTGTTGGTTGTTGGTTGTTGCAGGTGTTTCGGCGACGAAGATCGGGGCGATCGTTGGAGCGGGTGGCGTCACGCTAGGGCACACCACCGGGCTGTGGACATCGCAATCTTTCTCAGTCGTAAAACGCACCTAGCAAAATTCTAGGAGGGAGGAAGGGTTGGGACGGGTTCGATGTATGTATAGTATCTGGACATATGTGTGGTCCTATGGCTGTAGCGTCTGTCTCTTGTTTTGTGTTTTCTCACAGGCTTTCTTACCTTGTTTTTTCCCGCATATGGATGGGCTCTGCACATCCATGGATGGAATGGATCCGGGTGTTGGAGTGGAGTGGGGAGTGGGGATCGAGTTTGCCGCTGGAAGTTTCAAAGAGCAGCATTCCAGGGATGGGGAGAGATAATGATCTCCCCTTCCAAAACAAGCCCTAGCTTTAACTAAGACTTGGGGGTAGTCTTAGGGCGGCTTCGGGGTCCAATGCAGGGCTTGTCGCCTACAGGGGGGGAGGGGGGAACAAACAACAAGCTTTCCAAGTCTCACCCGTCCGCTGAAACCGCCCTATCCCCTATCCCAGATTTCCCATCCTCGAAGGCCAATGAAAACTGAACTCCCGTCCCAATTGGCTTTCGAGGGCCTTGACAAACCCAGTCGCTGGAGCACGGCCAGCCCAATGAGCTGCTGATATGCCCTCTGCACATCCCGACTCAGCACGCTCCTAGCGATGGGATTACGCAAACAAGCATGCGGCGTGTCCTGTGTTCTGGGTTCGGGTCCTGTGTCTGTTGCTGCCCTGCTTTTTAACCCCCATTGACTTTCTCTTTTGTTTCACTTTTGTTGGCCAACTTTTGTCTTTTCCTTCTATACTCTCTCTCACTCTCTCTCCCTCTTTTTTTGTTGTCTCTGTCATTCCTTCGTTGTTCTATTCAATCGTTCTTTCCTGAGATCTACATCTATACCAGTCGTTCCTTCCGGTGTAGCTTCTGCCTGTTTTGCCCACTTCTTTCATTTCGATATTATTCAGAATTCTTTCGTTTGTTTTCGTTCATATACAAGTTTTAATTAAACGTCTTGCATCATTTATTAAGATATCGCGGGGGAGACAGAACAAGAAAACCTGCTCTTTGACAGCTGTCACCACTCACTACACTTGATCCACCGTCTCCAATATGAAGGCCACAGCCGTGTCTGCGATGGCAGCAGCCATTCTAGGGGCCTCGTCTGCTCTAGCTGGCGTGGTCAATGTCGAGGCCAGAGCAAGCAAAATTACTCCTATCACTGTCAGGGGGAATGGTATGTCTCGAATCATCATCACCTTGTGCATGGGCAGGACCCAATGCCAAAAAACGGGGCGATATATTGACTGTGCTTTTCTTTGTTCGATAGCATTCTGGAAGGGAAAGGAGCGCTTTTACATGCGTGGAGTGTAAGTTTCGCAGAAACCCCGTTTGTTTTATATCAATCTTGTTTCAATTTCGTCTCTGCCCCTGGGTGGCTAAACTCTTCGGTGAAATATGTTCTGATCTGATATCGTGCTCTATATAGTGATTATCAACCGGTTAGTCCAAACTAAACTGCCCCTTGAACCCCAAATATATAAAGCAAGGAGGCCATTTACTGAAACAATTTTACAGGGAGGAGCTTCCAAGGTCGAGGATCCCATCGCTGATGCTAAGGGATGCAAAAGAGACATTGCCAACTTCAAAGAGCTGGGCTTGAACACCATCCGCATTTACACTGTCGACAACACCAAGGACCACGACGAATGCATGCAGGCTCTGGCTGATGCCGGCATCTACCTTGTCCTCGACGTCAACACCCCTAAGTATTCTATTAACCGCAAAGGTAGATCCTTCCTTGTTCCCCGTCTGAGGCAAAATACAGTTGTATTGTTCTAACATACCAATAGATCCTAAGCTTTCCTACAATGACGTCTACCTCCAGAACGTCTTTGCTACTGTCGAAATGTTCGCCAAATATGACAACACCTTGGTATGTTAAAGTACCACTGAATCCGTTATTGCCTGAGCTCTGTCAACATGCTAATGAGCGACTACAGGCTTTCTTCTCCGGTAACGAGGTCATCAACGATGGGCCTACCTCTAAAACCGCCCCTTACGTCAAAGCGGTCACTCGTGATATTCGCCAATTTATCCGTCAGCAGGGTCTGAGAGAAGTCCCTGTTGGCTACTCTGCGGTATGGATGGCATAGAAGTTATGATATAAATGGGCAAAGGCACTCCCAATGCTAACTATCCGTTTCACCCTCTGAACAGGCTGATGTCGACTCCAACCGTCTCCAGACGGCGCAGTACATGAACTGCGGTCCCGATGACGAGCGCAGCGATTTCTTTGCTTTCAACGATTACTCCTGGTGTGACCCATCCACCTTTGAAACGGCCGGCTGGGACAAGAAAGTCGAGATGTTCTCCGGGTATGGACTGCCCCTTTTCCTCTCGGAATACGGCTGCAACACGAACACACGTGAATGGAACGAAGTGAAGGCTCTCTACTCCGAGAAAATGACAAGCGTCTACTCTGGTGGCCTCGTATATGAGTATTCCCAAGAGCCCAATAACTATGGTTTGGTTGAAATCAAGGGCGGCAAGGCTGAGGCTCTCAAAGACTTCGACAGGCTGAAGAAAGCCTTCGCTGCCACCGAGAACCCAGTCGGTGATGGCGGATATAACAAAACCGGTGGAGCCAACGCATGCCCCAAGAAGAATGCTCCCGACTGGGATGTCGATGGTGACAGACTGCCTGCCATCCCCGAGCCCGCGAAGGAATATGTCATGAAAGGCGCTGGAAAAGGCGCTGGCTTAAAAGGTCCTGGTAGCCAAAATGCTGGCACCGCATCAAGTAGCACGGCCGAGCCAGGCTCTGGTCGTGTAGACGGCAAGAGTAGCAACCCGAGCTCGGGCTCGGGCTCGGGCTCTGGAGGGAAGGAAAACGCTGCTGTTGGCTTACACCCTGGATACGTCGTCGCGTCAATGGTCGTTGGGGCTATCTTCCTGATGCTCTAAGTGTACATTAGATGGGGGCTTTTCTGCTCGTTTTTTATTCACTCCTTTTTTTGTTTCAGTACACATGTCTCTTGACTAATAATATTTTTTTTTCGTTGTATTTCTTCGATGCTCCTATGGCTTGTTATAGGTAGAATGAATGATACTCCCTCAACCAGCGTTAACGACTACATTGGTCCTGAAGAATTTTTGAAAGTTGGAAACCGCTGTTCAGTCTGTTTGCTGCTCATTGCACAGTCGTGGGCAGGGGAACGAACGTATGGAGCACCGAACCAAACAGTAACGATTTTCAGCGTGGCCGTCGATGTTCGCCGACGAAGCTTGGAGTCAACGAACGATCTTGCAAGTGGAGCTGCTACAGTTGAGCCCGTTGTCTTCGAAGAAAACGGGCGTATTAGTCGTAGTCGGTCTTGATGTTCTCGAGGGGCCAGTGGGAGAGTTACATGGAAACGACAAGAGTCACAGAACCGGTCCAGCTGCGTTGTGCTAGGCCGGATGCATTATCTCTCCTATGCGCAGGGTTCAAATTTGGGCAGCCTACGATACATCAGTTTTTATGCCTAGTTGTTCATCAGAAACGTCTCTCTGAGCTGGATGTCATAGTTCTTCTTGTCACTGCATTTTGCCCGAATGAAGGAGCTGGCTTCGCGACACCAATAGAACCCAACAATCTTGTAGAATTCCTGATCCTTCAAGTGCTGCGCAGCGAACTGGGGTTGGATTCTATCGTAGAAGAGCGAATGCAAGGCTGGCGGACTCCGCAGAGCAAGATTGTACCAAAATGTGCCGACTTTCCACCCGGACCGTATGGTGTGAGACAACCTAAAACGATTGCTCTCAGCTTCTTCTACCTTCTTTTCACTTTCTTCGACGATCCGTGTAAATTCTTCAACATGATTTTTGTAAGAGTCCAAGTCGATTGCATCGACCTCCTTACCTCCTAGCCAGTGCGGGAGCTGCATGAACTCAACAGGAAGAGAAGCAGCCCATTCCAGGTCGATTATACGAGTGATGTCCAGTCTTTGTCCACAAAGATATTGCTCTGATGGAGGTCAGTCAAGGAGAACGCAAATGGGCCAGCATCATAGTCATGATTATAAAACTGCGGTGCTACAGCTTTCATGATAGTCAGTGCACACATCTGACTAACGCAGTCACCTATACCCTTGACAGCATTCAGGTTATGTCGAAGCTGGTTGTCATGATACGACAGGAGATCACTGACGTATGCAATCACACTTGTGTAAGTGCGGTCCCTCACAATGTGCATGGGAACTCCTGTGGTTTCTAATTCCTGAAGCATCGAGGTCAGTGGTCGATTGGCCAACTTGAGAAATCCGTTATCATCGATTGCAAAGGACCCAATTTTTGGCAGTTTGATTCGGCTCATTATTAGCATTAGACGTGACAGCTCATGGAAGAGGTTCGTTATACCTTTTTATCCCCTTTATACTCGTCCCATGTTTTAGACAACATTTGTCCTTCTGACTCTTCAATATAATCCATCGCCAAGTAAGACCCAAATGGATTTTGGAAAGATAGGGAGTGGTTGGGGGTATAGTTAGAGGGTTGCTGACGGCGACGTATCCAGAGCATTGCATAGCGGAGCCCATGCAACTATCGAGATAACCGGGGAAGATTCCTAACTGAGGTAAACTGCACATAGACACTGGTCAGCGAAGTAAAAATTGGGAGTTCAAAGGTACGACGAACATGCGGGCCGTTCGATAAGCCGAAGCCATGTAGATACGGAATCGGGATAGATGGACACTCCTGCTGCAACCACGCATACGCTCCAGCTTCGCAGCGGACCTTCTCATTGGCGTTCCCAGGGAAAACTTTTTCTCCGACGCGATATGGCAGCGGAAACCTTATGATGACTCTGCGTTGAGATCCCTCGATTCTAACAGGGACACAAACGTTAAATGTGCCGTGTATCCACTCTTCGACTTCCGCGACATGGCATTGCTTTGACGACCTCAGACCAAGATGATATGCAACAATAGCCTCGATTTCAGCGCGGGATTGGTTGAGGAGGGTAAAAAATCTATTTCGCTCGTCGAAATATGTCAGTTTGAGGAGATAGTTGGTTTCACTCTCGACAATGGCAGAGTATGTTGTCACCCCACGGAGAAGGCGACGTTCGATAGACATCATGCAGATAACATAATGAATTTGGGCATGAAATGGATGGCGATGATGAATAGGGTGAAAGCTTGAACAAATAAGTTGATCATCGAATGGTGCAGCAGTTCACCACACCTGATGAAGGAGTTAGGCAGCATTAGCAAGAAGCATTTCAAACTCAAGATGTAGTCAGATAAGCCAGAGATATATGGGGTAAGATTCTGCTACATTGATGAGTGTTCAGTTTCAATCATCCTGATATTGGATTGTCAAGATCTCACTCATGTGATTCAGGGGCTTTCCAATCTCAAAAGACACATAGGTGTGTTGATGTGTCTTTCAAAGTTGGAAAGAGTCTCTGAATTATGTGAGTGAGATCTTGACAATCTGATATCAGAATGATTGAAATCAGACATTCATCAATGTAGTGGAATCTTACCCCAGATATCCCTGACTTATCTGACTACATCTTGAGTTTGAAATGCTCCTTGCTAATGCTGCCTAACCCCTTCATCAGGTGTGATGAACTGCTGCACCATTTGATGGTGTGAAAAATTAAGTGACGATATATATCTTTAGCACATATATTGATACCGGAAAGTCGAACAAGTATCATATACAAGAAAATGGAGAGAAAAGAAGGAGAAGAGTTCTCTATTACATATCCAATCACCCGTTGAAACAGCGGCTCAGACTATGCGCAGCTCCAGCGCCACATAAGTTCACTCCTAAAACACATTGACATACCACACCAGGCCACTGGCTCATACCCATTATTTTTTCCCCTTAGGATAGTACTTATTGAACAGGCCCGCGAACCATCAGTGCCAACAACGAATGCGCCACTTCTGCTGCTGCAAGTACCGTTGATTCACCAGCCGTATCATAGATGGGTGCAACTTCAACAACATCTGCGCCGATAACCTGGATTTCGCTCTCTGCAAGTGCATCGAGGATGGTCAGAAGTTCACGGGTACTGAATCCCCCAGGCTCCGAAGTTCCCGTGGCTTTGATAGACAAGATTAGCGGCAGAAAAATTTAAGATCAAGGAGGGCGACGCGGCTAGCGGAAGGAGGGAAGCTAATCCAAGCACGAAAAGCAGATAGAATACGTACCAGGCGCGAATGCCGGGTCCAAAACGTCAATATCAACACTTATATAAGCCTTGTTATTCCCGACGCGCTTTTTAATCTTTTCCACTATGCCATTTATGCCAATGCGGTCAATGTCGCGGGCCGTGACGATGTCGAATCCACACCGGATATCGTTTTTTATGTCTTTTTTTGGCCGCACGACGGGCGCGCGAATACCGACATGTATGGAGGATGAGTTGAGGACGAGGCCCTGTGACGCCATAGTGTCAGGGGAATGAATACAGGGGAACAGACGTATTACAGCAGATGCAATGAAAATATTAGGCACAATGAAAATGGGGCGCATGTCTACTTACCTCTTCATGGGCGATATGAAGGAACGTGCCGTGATTGACAGCTCTGGATGTGAATGTGAGTTATATGGGGCTGCAGTGGGAAGACTTTTCATAAGTGCCGCAAACTCACGCATAATTTGAAATGTCACCACCTATGTTCAGATTTAGTTTACGCACTACTATGGCGAGATACAGAGCTAGATATGTGAAAGAGTATGTATACCTAACACGGAAGGGTCCCATGTGTCTGAAGTTTGCGGGGGAGGCCCCGTTAGTCAACCCATTCTCGGAACTCATGGAATAAGCCCAACTCAGCTTCATCTTAGGAGCTCGGGAGTGGGAAAATACCAACCGATATGACTGTCAAAATGAATGACGGCGACTGGGCCCCAATGCTTATATGTCGACCGTAACGCTGGCAGTGTTGTCGTGTGATCACCACCGAGGGTGATGATGCGAGGGGCCCTCGTAACATCAGACGCATTGGCGGGTCGAGATGAAACCACCTGCGGGAAAATGTGAGATTTGAAAATAATGGGCAACCGATCACGGTGGGGATGGCGGGGATGGCGTTGAGCCCTCCTATATATCTCAAAGAGATCTTTTATTGTTCATCACAATGAAAGAAAGAGAAGCTTCGATGCATGCGATCGACCAGGCACCAATTACCATTCAGCAACTCACCTTATGCGCCTTGTCAAGCTGCTTCAAAGCGACGGTATTATCCAAGAAAGTCAAAGGAACGTCTCCGCAATCGACAATATTTGCCCAACTCTGAAAGACATTTTCTCCAGTGTAGACACTCCAGGCGCCGTCTGGTCTAATGCGCCGAGAACCCTGGCGGATCCCTCCCGGGCCAAATCTCGCACCAGGGCGGCCAGTTGTGCCCTGTAAATCGTGAATAAATCAATAAACAACCAATGTAGAAGATAGCCGGTAGAGACAAGATTGTTCTCTAGCAATGTAGTTCTTGCTTAAGACTTGTGACAGAGCTTGCGCATACCGTATCAAAAGGAGCACCCATAAACGCAATATCATACCGTTGCTTGTCTGCTTCGCTATCCACGAAGCAATTGACATATGGTACATTTGCAAAGGTCATCAGCCCGGAGAACTGGCTGTCAGATACAATATCGACGGTATCCTCGAGTCCAAGCGGTGCCTGTGATGCTGCGCCATGAATCGCTGCAACTGGAGGAAATACAATATCTGCAGCTAGAGTTAACTCCGCTAACAGCGGGAGCAGAAACAGAGGGCGCATGTTGTTTGCGGACGAAAAATGATAGATTATGGAAGGCGAGATATTTTGTTGCAATAGAGCTGGATACTGAGCGGTGGTTAGTTAAAATCTGCCATCGAATTTCGGGTATTGGGGATCTCGGGCTAGGGTACGGAGTACTATTTCACGAAAATTACCGTGATGAGCATCGGCAATTTAGTGAGAAGGAGCAATTAAAGAGGCCAGGATCGAATGATGAGCCGTTAGCTATGTGTTTTGAGTGTCTACGTTGACATGAACAGCAATGCGAAGCGCGGGGTTACATTTTGGTTGTGCCATAATGAGCCACTTCTGCTAACTCCGAAAATATATATTGTGCAATTTCACCACGAGCAGTAAAATATTTCCGGTTGGGTCACCTACACACTAACTCAATATTCAGGGCTTCCTTACACTTGCTCTATATAATATCATATTCCTCCAATATAAATTCCATTTTGTTCCTCCCTTTGCCACTATCTTAGAGATCCACAATGGTACGCTCATCCAGTCTGTGGCCTGCGGGTTCTGGCAATCCATCTGACAATAGCCCGAAATAGCCACACGCAGATTCATCATATTTCGCTCCCGGCTTGTCAAAAGCAGAAGTGTACAGTCAGGTCCTTGAACAAGCAAAAGGGTTGCTGGATGGCCAGCGAAATTGGGTATGTATCCCCTAGCCCAGCCTACGTGGCCGTAATACCCTCAATACCCTCAATGCCCTCAATGATGGCAATTTTCAATAGATCATATGCTAACAAGAACATTTATACGGAAATAATCAAGGTGAGGTATGTCTGCATTCCAGCTGCGCATTGAAGCGGTTCCAATTGAGCACTGCTCACCTTAAAGCCTAGCAATTTTGCCAATGTCGCATCCTTATTATGGCATGCATATGCCGCCCTGCCCGCGTCTTCATCCGACGTAAACTGGGCTGGTTTCTACATCCGACAGGATAAATTTCCACTTTTACCTTCTCACGACTCGGATACCAAGGGAACACCAAACACGAAGACACTGCTCCTAGGCCCTTTTCAAGGCAAACCCGCGTGCCAATTAATTCAATTCGGGCGCGGAGTGTGTGGGACAGCAGCAGAAAAACGTGAAACCGTCCTGGTGCCAGATGTGCTTAACTGGGAGGGTCATATTGCCTGCGATGCTGAGAGTAGAAGTGAAATTGTTGTCCCGATTTTGGTGAATGGAGAGGTGAGTTCTAGGTCCCTCCAGCCGCATATGTTACAATATCTGGACGTTTGTCTCCGCATATTTATGATATGGGTGTCCCAAAGGATTTTATAGCCGACTAAGAGAATTATTTACATCAGACCGTTGCCATAATTGATATTGACTGCACTCAACCATCTGGATTCGATGATGTCGACAGAAAATGGCTCGAGGCTCTGGCAGAAATTCTGGCAGAGAGCTGCGATTGGTAACAAATGTATCTACCAGCCGTCCGCTTTAAGGTAGTATATGGCGATTTTGTATGTTTTGATTAGATGTTGGCCTGGCCCGTTTATGTGATTCTGCCTTAGATCTACGTTTCTACGTTTTTACGTGATGCATAAGGATGGTCTACAAAGGGCTGTTACAGACAGTCCATCTGCAATGGATCTAGAATTTTTATGCATTCATGTAGACAGCCACGAAGTATATCCCGGTAGTCACACATTGCTCTGATGCCTCCAGCGGCGATTTTATTTTCTCATTTTGTTATATTTCCCCCCTCCTCTTTTTTTCTTAAAAAATAGAAATAGAAATGTGCGAATTCCTATGATGCCTCACGAACTCGTCAGGGTTGATGTTGACCGCGCCTTGGCGATTTCGGAGGGGAAGTCACATGGCGTTCGGCCCGATCTGCCGTCCAGAACGCTGCTTCGGCCCGTTGTTTAAGCTCTTGAGCCATTGATTGGCTGTCAAACTGCCCGGTTGATGAGTCTTCAGCAGCTCAACCGGCGGTGCGATGACCAAGTGAAATGATACCATATTCACTTCCGATTACTACATGTCGCTAAAGGCTAGTATTTTAGACAACCCCAGCAGTTAATTTTTCCGAATGTGGGTGAATGATCTGACAAAATGGATGAGAAATTCGGGGTAGCGAGCCTGGGGTGGGGACGCTTGGGCGAGACGAGCTATGGTTCATAATGACGCTCCATAAAAAATGGCGCAATCGCAGAGATTGACATGCGATGCAAGAGAAGCCTCTAAAATGAATGGGGAATGACAGTTACTTAAATACAAGAAAGGTGCCTGTTCCTTTGTTGAGTATGCTTTCACGACGAAGTAAGAGTTGGTACAAATCCAATGGCAACCATCACCCCCTACCAGGAGGTTGAGGAAAGGAAGGGAGCGGATTCTGTTGTCATTGACGAACCTCCGCTGTCGAAGCCAGTATCCAAATTTACGAGAATATTTCGCAGCCCACTGTTTAATGTCATTATCGTGGGATTAATTTCCTTCACGCAACCAGGTATCTGGAATGCGTTGAATTGTAAGTTTACGATTTTAACACTTTTGGAGTAAACTTCGTATTGGATTCGATCGACTGACACAATTTCTTTCCGTTTCTAGACACCGGTGCTGGCGGCCAGCAAGAGCCGTATCTCGTCAATGGAGCTAACTCTTTGACATTTGGGTAATTCTCTAGTTTCCCTATGAGCGGCTAGGGACGACAGATTCACTAAACAATGCATCATCGATAGGTTGATGGCCTTTGGCTGCACAATATTCGGTGTCCTCGGGAACAGATACGGGTTACGCAAAGTCCTAATTTTTGGCACCCTGGGCTATGCACCGTACTCAGCAGCGTTATACGTCAATAATAGATATGGAACTGAATGGTTCGTCCTTTTCGGAGGCGTCACATGTGGTCTGGCTGCATCTGCCCTTTGGGCCGCAGAGGGAGCTATTGCCATTGCATATCCCACAGTGAAGGACCGTGGCAAAATGAGTAAGTCAATCCTGATGCCTAGCAACTACCCGCGCATCTTGGTCGTAGAGGCGAAACTAATTCTGCGTGAAAAGCTGGAATTTGGCTCGGACTTCGTGAGCTAGGCCAACTTATTGGCGCGTCCATATCCCTTTCCCTAAACGTTAAAGGGGATAAGAAGGGGAAAGTCGGATATGTGACTTACTTGGTCCTCATTTCCATTCAATGCCTGGGCCTGCCACTCTCATTGCTCATATCGCATCCGAGCAAGGTAATTCGGCCTGACGGGACAAAGGTTACTCAACCAAGGGCCGAGAAGACCCTCAAGGGAGAGTTCAAAGGAGCCTGGAAAGTTTTGAAGACCAAGCACATATACATGCTGATTCCAATGCTGGTTGGTTTCGGCTGGAATGTCTCATATCTAGGCATTTATCAGACCGCATACTTCTCTGTGCGCTCGCGGACGTTAGCATCACTGTGCTCTGGCATAGTGTCGACATTTGCAAATATCTTTTGGGGTTGGTTCTTTGATTTGAAGTGCTTTAGCCGACCTGTGCTGGCGAAATTCACTTGGTTCTTCTTTGCAACTTTCATGTTTGCGCTGTTCGGGTGGCAGGTTGCGAATGAGAAGTTTTACTCCAGCTCTGAGTCGAAGGTAACGCTGGACTGGGCTGAGCCTGGGTTTGGGCGGGGGTTTGCGGTGAATGTGCTTTTCCGGTAAGATGAAGCTTCTCCCAACACGCACCGCGGTGTACCCTCTATATCTGTTGGGTACAGTTGCTGAAATAAAAATTGAAAAACGGATCAGGTTCATGAACGAATCGCATTACATGTTCGTATACTGGATCATTGGTACCTTCTCCAATAACCTCGAGAACATAACATTGACCGTCGGAATCGTCCGATCTTTCGAATCTGTCGGATCAGCCGTCTCGTACGGTATCGGGGCTGCCAAGACCACGCCCATGGTGAATCTTATTGTTTCCTTCGTGATGTTTGGCCTCACAGTCATCCCAACCTCGCTGGTTGTCTTCATGGTGCCAGAGCACCCATCGGACGAGCCTGTGACAGCTCTTGACGATGGTGTGAAGACTGATGATACTGAGTCAATTGCAGGGGATCAAGCGGTGTCCTCCAAAGAAGGATCAGCTTAAACGCAGTGTCGTGCTGATGAAATATGGGATGTATTTGTATGAAGGAATTGGATGACGATTTGGGATGGTGCTCGCATATTGACAATGCATGCCAACTAATAATGATGATGATACCCGGTATGAAGATAGATAAGTCAAGTACGGCATTGGAAGAGCAAAAGGAAATAAAAATATAAGTATAAATATAAAATATAAAATAAGTAAAAAAATTCAATGAGTTTCGAAGTGTGGGAAGATTCTGAGTTCACTTGAGATCAGTAACAAACGGAATTCGCTCCCATTGGTAGAATGACAAAGGAACAATCAATCACAGTTTGCCATCACTGAGTATTTAGTCAAAGTTCGCGCCACAGTGTTGATGCATTGTTCGATTCGTATTTTTGCTTTTTTCTTTGTTGGTGGTGACAAAACGTGGGCTGCAGGGCTCGTTGCACGATTTCCATGCGCGAGGCAACGTAGCACCGCTATTTAATCTCAAAGGATTCATGACGTAACGTGGTAGAACACATATTACCCCTCTTTAGTCGTGTGCAAGCAATATATTCCATCCCGGGAAGTTTTTATCAAAGGATGTATGTAACTCATGGCGATGTGAAGCGGACCATTGCCGACTCCCTCTTTCAATAATATAAACACCGTGTATCGAACGGACCATGTATGTATATATGGCGATAACCGATATGACAGGCATTATCTGAAAAGCAGGATATGGAAAAGTGAACCAAGTCCTGCGTAAAAATATGTGCATGACAGAAAATAGAAATGAAGAAGAAAACATAAGCGTGATCTATATCTACATGTTAAGCAGGCTCATTTGTCTGCGAAGTGGACTAGTTGAGCCAGGACCGGGGCTTTCTCCATCCTCACTCGGGCCTAGCCCGCTATCAGTCCCCGCCCCGAACGGTGTGTCAGTGTCCGGGTCGATATCCCACTGGTCTTCCTCAACTTCGCCAGTAGAAGTGTCGAGGTCCTTATCAGGATCGCCGCTCCACGCCTTCTGGACGGCACCGCGAACATTCCAGCGCAGTGCACGGCGCACGCTCTCGAACCATTCCCCCGAACCCGCCACTACTGTGGGGAATGGGTACTGGCTGGCTTCCACTGTGACGTAGTCGCCTTGACAAAGCTCGATACGACCTTTGCCATCGAAAGAGCAGTATGCTGTAGATCTAGAAGCGGCGGGTACAGCAATGCGTAACAGTAGCGCATCTGAGAGGACCATAGGGCGGAAGGAAAGAGTGTGTGGACAAATGGGGGTAAGAAGGATTCCGGGAATTGAAGGGTGGACAAGAGAGCCGCCCGCCGAGAGAGAGTACGCAGTAGAACCTGTAGATAGCAACTATCAGTTAATTTTCTGAGTTAAGAAGTGGGATTAGGTGTTAAGAGGCAAATTTACCTGTGGGAGTTGAAAATATACAGCCATCCGCTTGGACGACTGTCAACAGCTCGTTATCACCATAGAGTTCTAAGTTTGAGACATATGGCGAAGGGCCACGATCAATGACCAGCTCGTTTACGACTTCGAACTGCTCGCCCTCTACAACTGCTCCAGGGAGCTGCCCAGGTTTTCGATCCGCACGGTAGACGGTGCATGTAAATCTCATCCGTAGATTTACACGCATACCCACGTCACCCATGATCTGATTTAGGTGTTCTTTGTATTTTTCGAACTCGAAATTCGTCAGGAAGCCCAGGCTCCCCAGTGCAAAAGATAGCACAGGCGGTACAACACGTTGGAAAAGCCAAGAGGTAAAGAGGACAGTCCCGTCTCCCCCCAATGTAACCACCAAATCGAAGGTTTCAGGCGATGACCAGCAAAGGTCAGGAGTCCAGTACTTCAACATGTGTTCGAACCGAGGCTCTTTTTCTAATAGGCTGGGGGCGTCAAAACGTTTCGAGTATCGCAACTTGTGGTCGACATAGACGTTTACACCTAAGTTACTACCGTAACGTGGTGTGCTTAATAACCATTCTGCCAACTCTCGTGTGAGGTGTACCAGGCGATTATCCCGTGCCTTGGTAACAATCATGACATTCTTGACCGCCAGTTTAATAGGGCGCCGTTGCAATTGTTTCGACACTTCTCGAACACCCGTCGCCGTTTGCATCAATCTGGAATGCGACATCCATTCGTCCGCAGCAATCTCCTCAAGCACCTTGTCAATGTTGACGGCATCGTCGAATCGCTGGTGATAAAAGCAAGGAGATTTTAAAGGGAAGCGCGCTGTGGATGGCGTTTTCTCGTGGTTTGCGCTCGAGCTCGGAATAGCAACAGAGAGCCCCCGTGCTGAACTGCGATCCCCCTCAGAGCCGGTTTGAGCGAGGAGGCCTGCTAATGACGCCGTAAGGGGTATTTGACCGCTGAAAGAGCTGTGTCCTTTCGAGGCGAGGGCTTTTAATATTGTTTGGCGGGGTATGGAATCGGTCGACCGGGAGTTTTGGCGATGCTGTAGGAAAGATCTCGTGGAGCTCATCGGAGGGAACGGAGACCCGGGAAGCGGCGGAAGGTTTTCCAGGTGAGGGGCTGTGGAAGACGATGGGGCACCGGTATCTTTCTCATGATCCTGACAGCGCGAGGGGACCGGATCGCTCAATTGCGAAGGATCGAGATTCCTAGCGTAGTCCTGAAGCAAGGTGTTGGAGGTGTGAGTGGAAGTGGATTTGGGTTTCGAAGTAGGGTCACGGAAGCTAGGAGCCTCACTGCTAGGCTCCTGTAGTAGTTCTTGCTGTTTTGATGGAGAAGGTGGTAAACTAGGCTCTTCTCCGATCGTCTGCAGAGTATCCGGCGAGAGGCTCGGATGTGTGAATAACGAGGACGACATCGTGTCAAAATTCTTCCACATGCGTCAGTCCGTGTGAAAGACCCCGCTAAAGACGAGCCGGATAATTCCCTGCGATGACACTCCCCCGACTGATTGATAACAGCTGCTGATACGCAAGCGATTATCTATTCGGCAGAGATACGAGGGGAAGCGGAGCAATGCGAGAGGGCCAAGGAGAGCCTGGGAGATCTTGGCTGGACAAAGTCGAGAGAAGGTTTGGAAATGTATACATGGCTCGGCGACACGGGACAATTAATGGAATGAGTGAAGCGGACCATGCTGGCTTTTATAGACTCAAGAGGCCCCTCGCTAGGCTGGTTCTCTCTGCCGAAGTCAAACAACAAACCAGCGCTGGGCTCAAGTTCGCGCTGAGACTGCTCCGGCGGTCCACGGAGTGGTTGTGATTACCGCATCTGGCGATGCTAATTAGGGTTGCTGATGTAAGGGAAGTGCAGGTCACATGACGCTCCAGGTATAATCCGCCCGGCTTCGACGCCCAACACGCCCGCGGGCCAGCGGATTCCAGTTAAGACAACCAAGGCTACATAGGAGGCGATTCTATAATTGGAGTGACAACAACGTGGGCAAAACCAACAGGAAGTTTCCTGCGACACCCTGCGTTTGAGGCTTTCTCAATCAAACCTTTGACACCATAGCTGGGCGGATAACACGGGCATAATTCGGTTTGTCGCTTCATCTTGCTCTCACCCGCATGAATTTGCTAGTCACACCAGGGCTTTGCTTCAGTCTCTCGTCAGCTTCAGTTGTTTTCTCCACAAAGAAAACATAAACTGGCTTCATTTGTAACTCGGAGGCCACCAAATACAACTTGAAATCCGCGCAGAGGCGGCGCGAAATACCCATATCTCATTGACCCGAATTGCTGGCTGCTCTAGTTCGCTCGGTTTTTACGATTCCATATGTGATATCATGGTGTCAAGATAGCTCTGGGCACCATGATATTGACCAAAGATTGGTTTTACACAACGGGCCAAGATCTTAGTTAACTATTTGTTGGCATTTTCTGGTCTCAGGCCGCTTGTGGTTTTGCGAGAATGACAAGCAGGTTGGTCGACGACGAAGCTATGTGACCCCAAAACTCACTGCACTATTTTCCTTCACATTTCACATCACAAACTCCCAAAAGTTATGCACCTTATCATGAGCTAACGTCACAGCCGCCATCATGCTAGTTACGAAATGAGCGGCTGACAGCTCTAACTGGATGGGCACCGATCCACAGGACTTTAAAGATCATGTAGTGGGCGATTCACTATTTGTTGGAGCCTTTCCAGCAGATTTTTTGACCAACCCCATGCATCTGCCTAAGGCCGCCACCGTGGCCGTCACATAACCGCGCCGCACCTGGTGATAGCATCCCTTGCATGGCAGCAGCATCAAACGCAATTGGATCGTGGCCTGACCGTGAGAATCTGAAAACCTACCAAAGCTACTGCAACGTAGTTACGGGTTCGCTCCGGAGCAAAGAAAATCAACCCCATATCAATCTTGCTGCTCCAGCAAAACGGATAAAGGAGCTTTTAGTGGCCGCACATCCTTAGCCCAAACTTGCCTCGCAGCTCCAGCGGGGGTCCTAGCTTAGCTCGCCCCCTGACCCCTCCACCATCTCGGACTCCACCTATCCAACACGCCCCAAGACTAGGATCACGTCAAAAGTTACCCTGCTCTTTTTCAACGTGAATGAAAAAAAATGGATAGATGCCCTCAGTAGCTGCAGAAACAGTAACCTTTTTATTTGACTGTGCTGGGTATTTGCCCAACCGTATCTCTCAGGTCGCCATATCTACTCGCCGCGTTCTTCAGTTGCGGCTAGACAAAAATTCTAGACACAAAATAACCAACTCTACTTTCACCCTTGTCCCCGCTAACTTGGAGGAAATGGCAGGATGAGGATGCCTGAGTTCTCTACTGATACGGTGTCATGTATAGATCTTATCAGCTATGATTGGTATCCTCTGTTTTAGATTCCCGCTGCCTCCACCAGAGTTTAGTTACATACATACTTCCGTGCGGAAGAATTTCCAACGCGGTTAATTAAGCAATTTGACCCGGCCCACACATGTAACCCCTTGCCATCTGCAAAACGTATGCTTCAAGGAAATGAGACGCCCGCGTTACCTTCTCTTTTACTTTCTCACACAGGGTATCATGTTTTCAGTGGGGTAGTTATGTAGGACCCGTTGTGTTTTCCGAGTCTGCTGTACGTCCCAGGGGACATCATTGCGACACACGCCCATGGGACGGCCCGTGGATGGGCAGATGGATGCAAGATCTGGGTAACAGAAGATCCACATTTTTCAATTCCCATTGGAACAGTTTAATTTCAGGAGAGCGAGGGGCCAAAACGTGCTTGTAATCTGGGAAATGGTTGTGACTCTATGTTACAGAAGGTCACCCCCACCTGAGCAAGAACGTAACCAGGTACGTAAAAGCCAGGTCAGTGTCGCCAGTGATAACCTCACTCCCTCATGAGAAAGGTGACCAAATGGATCAAATAATCTTAAAATTGAATGATCTTTACCAGATTCGCGGGCTAATACGAGGGATGAACAACAATTTCCTCACACCATGCACACACCAATGTGCAGTACACGTATTGAACCCGCATATCACATAAAGGATCATTCGACTTGTTTATCACTGGCTACCGTAACTCGGGACTCATCCGTGGGAACTTTTTAAGCGCTTTGTCCGGCCTGGGGGTTTCCCGGGGTTGTCACAGGATGAGGTTGACGGGGACTGGTTCATAGATTCTTGCATCTGGATGTGCTGGGCAGGTTTGGCTCAAGAGGATCAAGGTATAATTGCTTCACGGTTGGCTTATCATCTGCGCTGCAACAATTTAGTTTTAGAAAGCTGAAAATATTCTAACATAGTGTACCATATGACATGCGAAATCTTTGACTTGGTAGGAGATTTGGCTTCCTCTCTACCCAATGTAATTCACTCGAAAAATGTAGAAGTAAAAAGGAAATACGAGTAAACTACCTATCACGGGCAGTCCGCAGAAACACCATCAATCAATTAAGTCAATCAGTTCTTTCAATCACGGCCTACATTGGTCCACTCAGTCAGAGTGCTGCCTCCCCCCCTCCCCCCATCCTTAGGCAACAACTCCACCAACTTCGAAAAATTGGGTGTGCCAAACCCAGTAACTGGATCCCAACCTTCTGTCGCGTTCCAGCTAGCATATTGCACGTAGCCCGTCCGGACGCCGGGGGCTATTTCCGTGCCCGCACAGCCGGTGGAACTTCCGTCCACGATATCCGTGAACCCCTCGAAGCCAGTGCTGTATATCCAGGGATTAAGGAAGCCGAGGACAGGCTTGTGCTGTGAAAGCCGCAAGGCATTTAGGTGAGAGATTACTGCGGCGACGGTAGGGGCGGATGCGCTGTATTTAGATTTTGAAAACGTGGTTTGATTTTAGTTAGTAGGTCGTCAACATTGGTCTCTCATTCTCTTATTCTTTTAATTACAACCCCGCTGGATTATGCGTAATATGCAGCGGATCTATCTTGCGCTCGTGACCTTCATAGAAAAGAAATTGCATACCTGGTGCCGTCAACAGTGATCAATTTCCCCTTGTTGACTACAGAATAACTCATCCCCTGGGCAGCAATATCAGGAAAAGCACGCCCTGTAGGATTGTACAGGCCTGCCCACCTATTGCCCAATTTATTGAGGTATGCTTGGACGGCCGTCTCCTGGTAATAAGGCCTATCAAATCGTTCAGAGAATCCTCCTGATGAAAAAGCCACTGCTCTCTCGGGGTTAATGCCTGTAGTGGCGCCAACTGAGGTCACGAATGGGCAGGCACCGGGGAAGATAGGAGTAAAGGCTGTCCTATTTGTCCCGTCATTCGATTTACAAGAACTACCCACACCCGAATCACCACTGCTGAAGATCACTGAGACACCTCTTGCGCCCAATTCTGCGAAGAGACTGCATGTTGATTCGGCATAATGGGCTGGGACGCTTTGCTCGTTTTCTCCGTATGAGGTGGTGAGGACGTCGGGCAAATCCTCATCAGCCAAGTCTAGAAGGAAATGTAACTGTTCCAGATATGGTTCGTTGGAGTTCTGCGCTGGGTCTGGCGCATCGAGGTCTGGAATGAGTTTCCCCCTGCCTCCAGTCGTATAATAGGTAACATTTGAAGCTGGTGTGAGACCAAGCACATATTGGATGTCTAAGTTCGCTTCTATGCTGTCCACTGAGGGACGCTGGATGTTGAGGCCACCATTGATGGACTGAACGGAGAAGTTGGCCTCGGGAGCGTCGGGAACGTAAGCAGAAAGGAAAAGTTGGAGGTCTGCGTATTGGGCATATTGCTCAAGGTAACCGGAAACGCCGACTTTGCTTAAAATACATTGTGGTTCCTTGGAACATGGAATGTTGTATAGAGTGCACAGATAAGATGGGGTAATTTGCTGGGAGTAATTGACTTCTCCATCTTCTGTCGCTCGTCCGCTGGATGGTGTAGTGACCCTGAACAGCGTCGAACCATGAGGTTGGGGCCTTGTAAATCCCGTCGTAGGCTGGATCATACGAACATGGGGGGCAACGGATACGGGAACGGAGTACTCGAGAGCGCGTATTATGGGGGCCTTGGTTTGCTCATCTATGAAGGAGTAGAAACGAGTATTCAGAAGTTGTTCCGCCTGGCCGACAGTGGCATCAAACCTGATCCAAGCGCCGTCATCCTTGATCTTGTCACTACTGATGCCCCCAGATGTAAGCCAAAACAGAAGTTGAGCAGACACTTCTGAGCGAGGCCGTAAGAAGTCCTTGACTTCATCTCTCCTCATATGCGAACCGTAAAGGGGATGGCCTGGGGTGGAGATATCCACGACTTTCTGGTGAAAGATGGCCTCCTTTTCCGGGTGCACAGCTAGCCTAAATCGAAGAAAGGTGTCTTTATCTGGAGCAGGTCCTTGAATCCAGCCATTTGGAACGGAAGTAAGCTGCTCGATCACCTGGAAGGAACTAGATCGAGACGGGTGCACCGATGCCACGAGGCCAATGAGCAACAACCCCAGTGGACTTAGCAGTAAAGTTAGCATTGCTGCGAGGAAAAGGAATATCGAATCATGAATTGAATGAAACGGACCAGCAATTAAATAACTAATTGAAAGAGAATAATCAGACATACTTTTAGCGAGGGGTGATTGTTGGATCTGTAAATCGACCAAGGCAAGGGGGCTCGTCTTGGTAAGAGATCGAAGCTGCCCAAACTGGCTTGCTGGGAGCGACATCCACAGGCGGCACTTGATGTCTGATAGTTAACTTCTTCCCTTCATCCCGCTTGCCAAAGGAATACCGTGGGGATGTCATCTTGAAGCAGACTTAAACTGAGCAAAGATCCCATATCGTCCCCCGCATCGGGAGCCTGGTCCTCCTGTTTCCCCCCCAAACCAAACCACGGAACAGCTTGAGGGAGCTCAGAGGCTGTCTGATACCGGCTCTAGACAAAGCTTCCTATGCCAAAGCAACTGTAAAATGATAAGATTATGGAAAGACGAGCTTAATTCAACTACCACCAGGGGGGTAGTTTACTGAAACTTGGCCGTGTTTGTGTGTCATGATTCAATCAACATACGACTCTATATGCTATCCGAGGCTAGCTAGCATCCTTGTGGAGCCAAGCGCTGGAAATCAAGATGAACAAGAAGATAAATAACTCCTAGAGCAGCCGCAATTCTGCACCTGTGTTGGTTGTCTGACCACAATTCGACATTATTATTATAGGAACATATCAGGGGGTGGTTGGATTTTGACCTTGACATCATTCATTGCCAAGAGCCCACCGCCACAGCCGGCGCGTGGAACCGCAAGCCACTATCATCATCATCAGTATCATCTTCATATCATCCAGAGAAAATTGGAACGCTGAGTATATTGTGACTCCATCTTGCATGCCTGCTTTTAAGAAGAATCGATACGCTCCAGTTAAGTTGTGTTTGTAAAAAACCATTTTATTTGAATGAGATATATACTTTTTCCCATCCATCTCAGTTGTCATATCTTTGGCAGTGAGATGTGGATCGAGAGGACGAGCACACCCACAGAAGGAATTGCAAACATTGCCATCGATTTTTTTTCATGGCAGAAAATATTCTCTTCATTCCGCATGGCGCTCCCATGATCTTCTTAGCATGCATGAATGATATATCATCGACTGCCATATCATCGATTGCCATAACAACTGCACAATACTATGTTGGCAGGACATTGCGATCCCACCATCTCATTTCATTCAACAACCATCCCTAGAGTTGTACCCAACCCTCGGATGAACAACACCCTTCTCACTCTTATTCAAGCCTCCTACTACTCCCTATATGTTATGCTATCAACATAGGGGACGTAAAATCGAAGGGTCTTGTCCACTTCCCGTTCCTCTCTGCTGCAAGCAACATGGAGAGGAGTGACATTTCTCCGGATACATCCACTGCTTCACCTCGATCCCAGCAAGCTGGGCACGACGAGGAAACTCCTCTTCTCCTTTCCGACTTTCCTAGCGCAGGTGGGAGCTCCACCGACGAAGAGGGTAGGGTATCTGGTCTGATGTCCAGTTCTACCTCCGCTTCCGCTTCCGGCTCTGGATTCTCCCTCACCACCGCTGCCCCCGAAGCCTATTTGGCCAACAACAGCTTGCTGGCAATCTCTCTGAGCATTTTGCTAGTCTTGTCTGGCTTTGTGCTATACCTTGTCCTGAGGTGGACTCATTATAGCTCCTTTTGGGCTTGAATTCAAAATGTGGTCGGCACCCATACTGTAACCTATTGTGGCAGCTACCCCGGGGCTTTGATAAAGGCACAATTTTTGACTTGGAATTGTATCAAAAATACAGAAAGCGAGACGATATTGCCGATTTTAAATCAGCTGAGGCGGCGACGAAGTTCCCGAATTAAGATGGCTTCTGGAAGAAAAGTGTGTTGCCGGATGTATGCATTTGCATTGGTTTATGGTTTGCACTGTAGATTTCAAATTCAGCACGTAGGCACGTTATCAATTATGTTTTGCTAGTCAATAGTTTATATATATGTATACCTGGCGAATGAATGGGAGGGGGGAGGTCATTTCTCGTAAAATTTTGTAGATGATTTTGGTAATGTTGTTATTGAAACAGTGCTGCCCACCTCCGGTCTGGGGCTGTCGTGGTGGTTAATTCTTCGTTCAAATACCAATAATCAGGAAAGCGAAGTCAACAATGACATTGCGCATAACAATGGGAGGATATGCTACAGCACCTCGCAACAAGTTTGAGACTTTGTTTTGCAGTTTAGTTTAGCGCTGCATTGTATCAGAGATTATGTGCACTAGGCCCCAAGATTCGATGGGCTCGATGGATATAAACATGTTAATATCAAGGATGTAACGTAGGCAGGCAATTGAATGACAAAATCGAGATTTTCTTCTAGTAATCCTAGGCATTTTGCTCCTGGTTTGCAAAACACTGGCTCAGTTTCTATATTTCGGGATGGTACACGTAGGGGGTTTGCAATATACTTCGGATAGAAGCAATTATTGAAGATTTTGTGAGTGTGAATTTGCTTGATGAGAGCAGCTGGTTGACACCGTTGAGCTAAAAGTCGCGCGGTGGACTTAGCCATACGCGATAACTCCAAGCAACTTGCTCGACTAGAATGGCAATGAAACAGAAATGCCATGGCTATAAATGTGGATAAACATGGTCTGCGATATGGAGAGATACGATCTAGTAGACTGAAGGGGTCTTCTGTATTCAGTGGACATAGAAAGTCATTCAATTGATGCAAATGTCTGGAAGAGCAAACTGGGTATCAAAAAGCAATTCAACATCAGGCCGCCTCATCAGCTCGCCACTATTCCCATTTACCCCTGTTCTCAGAGAAAGAGAATAAAAACTCCGTTTGCAGCCACACAGCACCCAGGCATGCAGTCGTGCCAGAGTCGACGAAGTTTGCCAGTCGCTGGCTAGGATCATGGAGCCTGGAATGCCACAGATACTTGTTCTTCCAATCACCCAAACACGCCCGGGGCACATGGCAGGGTTTCAAGGGGGGAGATTCCAAGCATGGTGGGGGTCATCTGCCCGCGTGTGACGATTAATAATGCATGTAATACGCTGGGCGTAGCATGGTTTAGCACACGGCCGCTCACATGCGTGGTATCATGCAATTACCGGCTGCGTGAATTGTGCGGTATATCGTATATAGTGTCGTTTTCAGCGCAGCAAGGAAATGTGTAAATGAGGCCTTCAGGTCGTTGCAATCTTCCACGCTAGGTCTTCCCGGACTTTATCTTCCACCGTATCTCTCAAAAGCTGTTCGAGAGTTTGGCCCGCCTTCGCACTATCCATATCAACGTCGCCATCTCCTTTTCTTACCCCCGGAGTTTCTGTACAGGTCGATTGGGCGAGTTCATAAACCTTGTCCCAAGTATCGAGGTCAAATTCACCCTCACTTTCGTTAAGCAGTAGATGCCCCTTGGACGAAAAGGCTAGGACGTGTAATGACTTCGCTGCTTTGATCTGGGTGCTTGAGGGGCTCTCAGTCAAATCGCCGGCCGGGGATACGGCGATTAAAGCGGGGGTGTATACAATAGAGAGTGGGATTGCAGCAGACAGCAATGCTAGGAGAGCCGTGTGAAGCAGCGAAGGTAAGATCGGAAGACACTTGACAGCACAAAGTTAGTGGGGAGAGGTCTATAAAGTAAAACACAGCCAACATTGGATTCCGGAGACTTAATGTTTTCCCCTCCACGCCGCTTGTTGCACCTACCGATCCACCCCGTTCTGCAACCTTCCCGTCAGCTCCCTTATTTTTCAAAACCACCAAAGTGATTACAATTGCCTTCCTAGGCAGTGACTTTTCTCGTAATAGTATCACCCGGCTCAGGATACCCCGCAGAATGCCTTCGACGTATCTTTCGCCAACACCGGAAACGCCAACGCCAGGCTTAACCAAGACGTCTATTGCTGCTTCCTCTGGTTTTTGGGCGTCTCGACGGGCAGGTTCGATAGGGCCATTTACGGATCCAAGTATGTGATCTCCGGTAGGGGATGTGTAAGATGCCGACCCGTCAGGGAAACGGAGAGGAGTAAGCGAGGCATTTGGGCCGGCCATTGGACTCTGTAAACTGTGTAGGAGTAAGAGAAAAGGTCTGAGAGGAAGCCAATACACTTGGAGAATCTATGATATCGACCTGAATATTTGTTTTATCGTACAAAGGGAAGTACAAGAAATTTGGTGATATCGAAAATTGCGGCTCCAAAAAGTTTTGCCCAAGGAATCGGATGATAGATAATCCGGATTCCGAAGCCTTGGCTGCGCGCGCCCACAGAAGCAATCACGACGACGACGAGGAGGACAACGTCGAACTCAAGACTCCATCTCTGAATTCTCTTTGGTATTACATCGCTAAGCCCCGTTAACGGGGAGGGGGAATTATACTATCCTTGCTCATGGAGGTGGTTACATTCACACGCGAATTAGCTTCTCCCGCCAAGCTCTAACCTTCCGCAGTGCTCATTGGTCAACACCTCCTTCGTCATGGATATTCGCTACTTGATGACGTCGCGGGCGGTGGTCTCAGAGTCCAACCGATTTGGACAGCTGTTACCCACGCTGGAGCCAAGAGTGGCCCTGGCTTGAACGCATAATGGGGTCATGTGCTCCATTGCCTCCGCTGTGTGAGGATTGGCCTGACACAAGTTTATGTCAAACCCCTACAGTCTGAATATGGATATGTGTCAAGTGAACTGGAATTGGCTGTGGGTTGAGCTAGGGTGCTACTCACGGTTCCAACAGAGTGTTCCGCCCACTGATAAAAGAAAATAATAATGCATGTTTGCGTCGGTTCGGGAACTTCTGGTGCAGCAAGCACAGAGGAGAGTTGGGACGATCCGCCACATGTTCTGACAACCATGATTGCAGCCAAGGCGCGAAGAACGTGCCCAGATCCCTCAACGCAAGTTGCTTGGAACAGCACCCCTGGGTGGGGTTTTGTGGCGAGTCGCCCATCGGTGACAGCTCCAAGCAACGCTGGCAGTAGTTAGCAATGATAATTTATATTTACTTAATCGCGAAGGGAGGACTTCCGGTCAATTTTCTGAGTGGGAAAAGCAGCCACACCGATCAACACACTATTATTGAAGCACAAGCCGTGGGACAGGCGCGCCGGGCCAGCCAAGAACTGGCATGCACAGGACAGAGGACGTGGAACATGAAACCCCAAGGAACGCGGGTCCTTGGCCAGCAAATCCACAAAATATTTCCCTGTATTCTCTTTCGTTCGCATGCATGCATTCCCAAGACGGAAAAGCGCTGAGGGGCCCAAGTCGTCACGGAAGAAACGCAGGTGGTGGGAAGCGAAAAAGGAGGTTGGTTATGCTTATGATTCTTGGGGGGAAGCCTGTGGAGCGGCCAAGCCAAGAAACTTCGAAACAGTGATCCGCACCCCGATTCCCAGGTGGCCTTTCAACGGCTGCAGCAAAGCATCCAATAGGATTCTTGGCAACAGACCCCGCTCAACAAAAATATGGCCAGAACCGGACTTGCAGCTTGGGGCCACGCTGGCCAAGCAGAACAAACGGGTCAACGCGGAGAATTTGTCGAGGAGCAGTCGACAGATTGACGGAGATTCCCCATTTCCCAGTTCTTTCTCCTGTCGATTTGGGGGGTATCCAATGGGCAGCTCTGGGACCTGTGGAAACTGGTGGATGAAGCGGTTCGGACTACCTGGTTGGGGTTGATTGAGCGGTTGATATGGGCTACATTCAGCGCTCCTCTTCCTTCCCTGTGGGTAAGCCAAGCAAAAGCCGACGAGATTCGATGGTGTGTGACAGCATTGTTTTCGTCATAATGGTGGCAGTGAAATCCAGGGCTAGCTCTGGAATTCATTCATGAATCGCATGCACAGTCAGCACGTTTGAATTGGAACTTTTTGCTGAATCCTGCTCTTGCTCCACACACCCATGCCAAACCATTGAGTGGGAGATGTGGAGAATCCGATTGATAAGAACTATATATAGCCTCCCCACAAGCGTACCCTTGCTTGCTCTTTTGATCCCCATCCATTTTCTGCACCTTCGATCCTTTGTTCCTTCATCAGCGAGTGTTTTGCTTCAAGCCTTGTGAAATCATCACATCTGCGACCTTTTACCTCGACTGTATTCCCGGAGCTACTTTTTCGTCCAAACCTTTCGCTCCATTGTTAAATCGTACCTCCTATTGAATGGGCATAGAGACCTCTCCACCAGATGTCGAGGAATCGGCAGAGCCACCAAGTCGTTCTTCTATTCATGAAGGGCACCAACAGCACTCGGGATCAGCCCTAAACCAATCGGCGTCCACCAACCGCCCTGTCGACGAAACCGAAAAAGTCTCGAAGAGTCCGGGCACGGCCCTTTCACTTAACATCGCAGCCACCTCAACCCTTGATGAGCTCCAAGAGCGTAAAGAATTCTGTGAACACGCCTACTCCTACCCCGTTTCAGAAGTTTCCCGTGCTCTGGGGGTTGATTTACAGTAAGTCACCCACGTGGCTTAGCCGGGACTAGTTTTATATCCCAACCTCGACGGCTGATAATCATTCTGTTAGACATGGACTCACTGGTACCGAAGCGACATCTCGCCTTGCGCGGGATGGACCTAACAAGGTTAAGGGAGCAGAGGGGGTTTCCCTGTGGAAAATTCTGTTAAGACAGGTGTCCAACAGTCTGACTTTAGTACGAAAAGCATTTATGTCCCGAGTCGACCTTCCGCCAGCCAACTGGTTGTTATGGATCGATAACTTCGATATTAACTCTGATGCGATGATGTGCAGGTCCTCGTTATAACCATGGCTTTATCTTTTGGGATCAATGACTATATAGAAGGAGCTGTTATAGCCGCTGTTATCCTTCTCAATGTTGTTGTTGGGTACGTCGCTTCCTCATTTCCTATAGGCTTATATACCCATACCCATGACGAAATGATGCTAAAGTTGAACCCGTGGAGCACAGTTTCGTCCAAGATTACCGTGCGGAAAAGACCATCCTTTCCCTACAGGCCCTCTCTGCTCCAGTATCTAAAGTCGTTCGCGACGGCCGAATCGAATCTGTGAAGGCTGAGACCCTCGTGGTAGGCGATGTCGTCCAACTTTCAGTTGGAGATATGATTCCTGCAGATTTGAGACTGTTTGACGGTATGAATGCCGCAACCGACGAAGCGCTCCTTACAGGCGAATCGTTGCCCGTTTCTAAAGACCCTCAGCTTGTCTTCCCCGCTCGTGAAATGGCAGTAGGGGATCGGACGAACATGGCCTATTCTGGAAGTACAATGACTCAGGGTCGTGCGACTGGGATTGTGATCGCAACCGCAATGGATACCGAGGTAGGTAAAATTGCGCAGCTTCTACGCCAGCAAGGGTCAACCGTTGTTGCGGGCTCAAACGTGGTCCTGCGAACGTTGAATAGAGTGAAGAATACCCTGGTCCACATCCTGGGTTTGGTGGGAACCCCACTCCAGGTCAAGCTCAGCAAATTCGCGCTGATCCTCTTCGCGCTCGCTATCACGTTGGCAATCATTGTTTTTTCCGCCAATGAATGGGACGTGCATGATGAAGTTTTAATATACGGTATTTGTGTCGCAGTCGCCGTCATCCCAGAGTCACTTATTGCAGTCCTCACTATAACTGTTGCTGTCGGTACAAAGGCGATGGCCAAGGGCAACGTGGTAGTTAGAAAACTACAGGCACTTGAGGCTGTGGGCGGAGTCACAAATATTTGCTCAGACAAGACCGGCACCCTTACTCAAGGCCGAATGATTGCGCGGAAAGCCTGGGTTCCAGGCGCTGGAACCCTGACGGTACACGACACGGCTAACCCGTTCGACCCTCGAAGCGGATTTGTTCAGGTGGACGGCACAGACATTGATACCGACCATGCCGGCAGCACCTCTAACTTTAGAACATTTTTCAAGGCTATAGCGCTTTGCAATTTGTCATCCGTCTATAATTCCAATGACAAAAGTTCCATTGATAACCAGTCGGTGACAGATGCTGGAGATAACTGGACTGCCGTCGGAGAACCCACTGAAATTGCCCTTCATGTTCTTGCTCTCCGGTTTAACGCCGGAAAGCTGGCTCTGCTTCAAGGCCAGCAGCGAAAACAACTGGCAGAGTTTCCTTTCGATTCAGCAATCAAACGAATGACCGTCGTTTATCAAGATTACAAGTGCAAGTTTGCGGAAGCTTTTGCTAAAGGTGCTGCGGAGTCGATATTGCCATTACTGAAGGCTTCAGATGAGAAGAAAGTTGAAATTCGCAACATTGTGGATAGTATGGCTGGAGAAGGTCTTCGGGTCCTGTGTATAGCGCATAAGATTATTCCCGAAAACGAACTAGGCCAATTATCCCTGCGGCAATCTACTGAACAGGACCTCGAGTTCGTTGGACTCGTTGGACTCTACGACCCTCCTCGTGTCGAAACTCCTGGCGCGGTTAGGAAATGTCATATGGCTGGTATTACTGTCCACATGCTTACAGGTGACCACATCAAGACAGCCACGGCTATCGCCTATGAAGTTGGCATACTCGGGAATATAATACCGTCCGCCCAGGCTAGCACTGTAGTCATGGGTGCAGAGCAATTTGACAAGCTCTCCGATGCGGAAATCGATGCTATTGAGGCGCTACCGCTCGTGATCGCAAGGTGTAGCCCAACAACCAAAGTTCGCATGGTCGAGGCGATGCATCGAAGAAATGCGTTCTGTGTCATGACTGGAGACGGCGTAAATGATTCGCCGGCCCTCAAACATGCTGATGTTGGTATTGCCATGGGCAAAAATGGAAGCGACGTGGCCAAAGAGGCTGCTGACATGGTTCTCACGGATGATGATTTTGCATCTGTCGTGAAAGCTGTAGAAGAAGGACGTCGCTTATTCGACAATATTCAGAAGGTAGAAAAGATGAAACAACTCTTTATATCTTCCCCACGTGCAAGAGATAAATTCCATTGGCAGTTTCCGCTAACTTCGGCCCCCATATATAGTTCCTCATGCACTTACTGATCTCCAACATTGCCCAAGTAATATTACTCTTATTGGCGTTGACTTTCAAAGACGCAGATGATAACTCCGTTTTCCCGCTTGCGCCCATACAAATTCTATGGGTGAACTTAATCACCTCCTCCTTCCTCGCCTTGGGGTTAGGTCTAGAAGAAAGTCAACCAGATATCATGTACCGACCTCCTCATGACCTACGCGTCGGAGTTTTTACACGCGAACTGATCATTGATAAAATGGTCTACGGCACATTCATGGGATCCCTTTGCCTCCTAGCATTCGTAGCAGTCGTATATGGTGCTGGGGGCGGCAATCTTGGAGATTCCTGCAACCAGGAATGGAACCCGACGTGCGACGTTGTGTTCCGCGCCCGTGCCACGACCTATGCAACCATTACGTTCCTCCTCCTTGTCACCGCCTGGGAAGTCAAGCACTTCACCCGCTCTCTGTTCAATCTCGATCCCGCCCGCTACTCTGGCCCCTTTTCCATCTTCCCTGTCCTGTGGCGGAACCGGTTCCTCTTCTGGGCTGTCTTCGCCGGCGTGGTTATTGTATTCCCGGTTGTGTATCTACCCGTGGTGAACAAGTCGGTCTTCAAGCACTCGGCGATCACATGGGAATGGGGCATAGTGTTCGGCGCTGTGGCAGTGTACCTTGCCTTGGTAGAGAGCTGGAAGGCGGTCAAACGCGCTTTTGGCCTCGGGGGTGCGAGGGTCAAGGTGCTGACTATGGAGGAGGCAGAGATGAGAGTAGGGATGGTTCCAGATGGTCCATCCATTTTGCCGCCTCGTGGGGAGACGGCGGAGAAGTAACTGGCTAACATGTGCCGAACAAGAAAGAAGAAACAAGGAAAAATAATGAAACGGTGATGAAATTGAAACTGGAACGCGCCCGAGAATGGCGCTTTTGAAGTTAAATTGTGTTGTTTTGAGCAACCTGATACGATGATGTCACTCATTTCTTTCCTCATCTCTCTCTCTATCTGTATGAATTTGACCCCTGATGACTTGATGCCCAACCTGCTCTGCCCCCGATTCCCCGTGAGCCGTATGGATAAACAGGATCTGAGAAAATTGTATCCAGCTGGAGCTTTTCGTTCAACTTTTGTTTTTCATAATTTTGTGATTCCTCCCCCCCGGCAAAAATCATAGTTCAGCTAGCCAACCAGCGGCCCTATTTTTTACTGTCTTTTTGTGAATGGTTTGCTTTTTTGAAAATTTTCTGAACCAGCTAGTAAATTGAATTCAACTTCAATTCCGCTGGGATTCGCGCCCTACATGGTATGAGAAACATCTTTTCTTTGGAAATTGGCATAGTTAAAACCGAACCGGCCTGGAATATATTATAACTCGGGAGGCACTGCGAGTTTTTCGCTCTTTGGGAGGAAAGAAAGAGGGAGGAAAGGCCGGAGGATTTGTGAATTTGCGCGGGGTCAGGGCGTGTTTTAACGTCCTTTCTTGACTGGCCGGCAAAGTCCTCCTCCCTCCTCGCCTTGCATCTCAACCCGTGTTCAACACATGGATAAGATACTCTGTTTGCTTGATGAGGCTGGGGGCAGTTAGCTAGGAATCCTATTTTATCTTTTTATTTGCGACATCCACTCATGTATATGTGTTGCCATGGATGTCTTTCCTGAACGGTTTCTTCCCGTTGACAAGTTTTGAATTGATCTCGTAGCGCGCAGCTCGTAACTAATAATTTTTTGATCATGGGATAACTTATGCTTATTTATTTAGGACAAGAAGATTGCCTGCGGGGAAACCGTGAAAAAGAACTGTCCCAACAGCCAAAGGCCCGCTTAGAGATGGTCTCTGGTATAACTAAAGATTGTAGGAAAGCGTACACAAAGCAAACAGAGAAAAAATTATATACATCTCTGCTGGAAAGACACGAGGATAAAGATGGAATGTTTTCATTCCAATAGTATATGTATTTGTATTCTGGAGATTTCTCTGTTCTAATATAAAGGACGATTAGATTAACTACATATATACTGGGTTAACTGGGTTAACGCAATAGAAAAATAAAGGAGAGGGTCCCTCGCAAACCATAACCACTCCCATTCCGTTTTCCAATCATTATTATATCCTTTCCTTTCCTTTCCTTTCCTTCCCTTATTGTGTTTCGTAAAAAAAAATATACATGCATAGATACCCACATACATCTATCCCAAGTCGCCAAAGAGTGGAATGGCACGCTAAAATAGTAAGTATTTGAAAAAGAAAAAAGAGAAACATTCATGAGAAGCCAAATAAAAATAGGACTAATTAGCCAGATTCGTCGGCGGGAGCGGAACGCTGGTTGCGTGGGGAACGGAAGTGGTAGGCTTCTTCTTCGTCTCCTCCTCGTCACCACCGTCATCCTCATGACCCAGGCTCCCATATCCTGTATCAGTGCTTTTCAAGCTCTCACGGCGAACGTGTTCAATTTTCTGGCACGCTTCTCTCGACGTTTCGTTTGCAGCAGCGGTAGTAGAAGTATCAGTAGTGGTGGTGGTGGTAGTACTATCCGCTGTCTGGGCTTCCGTAGGCTTTTGCGAATCTTGAGCGTCGTCGTTAGAGTTGTTTGAGGTTTCTCCAAGATGCCGACGATGGCCTTCCCATCTGGTTTCTACTGCTTCGATATGGATCCCTGCCCGCTGGCAGGCATCGATACATCCCTTGACAGCCTTCTCAACCAACTCTATATCAAAACCCGAGGAAATCGGGTTATAAGCATTGCGGACCCAGTAGATAAGGCCCAGAGCGATGCGGGCGAGGTCGGGAGTGGGCATGGTAGAGGAGCTGCTGGTGCTGGATTGTGCTTCATCCTGCTGTGTTGACGAGGTAGTGGTGTCTGAGGCGGATGAACACATGGATGAAGATAATGAGGAGTCAGAGAGCAGACTCTGTTCCGTTGCTACAACGTGTAAAAGGTGGTATAGAGAAGCGAAACCGAGGAGTGTAAGCTCAACGGGATCTATGGGGAGAACGTTGAAGAGCTCAATCGCGTTGCGAAGTGTGAGTTGGGACGATTCCGATGGTTTTCCACTACCGGCCTGGCCCTTGAGGATTGTCGCAATCATTGCGCAACGAACAGCAATAGATATTTCTGCCCGCGCTGATGGTGGGACCGACGAATCAAGGAAGTTTGTGCTGCTGATGGCCGGCTGGCTTTTGGAGCGCGGCAGAGCAGCAAGGACAGTGTTGATATTTGTCACTCTGTCTTCATCGAAGAAAACGGCTTTGATTACCGCAGCTCGTGTATAGGCGGCTGAGGCGAGAGGCGCGGCATTTAACGCCAGATGGAGGCTGCGTTCGAAGGCGATTCTGGGCTTACGTTCGGCAGGGAGAGCGTCGAAATCGAGGCAGTGAATCAATGCGTTCTGGAGAGCTCGGCTAGACCACCATGCCGCAAGAGCGTCGAGAGGCGAGCGTACTGCCGTGTCTTCAACGACAATATCCAGCATAGCATCTTCGCCGTACGTAGCTTCCTGTGTATATCTGTTCCACGCCATGTTGGATGCACGTTGCATAATTGCATCGGTCATAACGTCATCCACATCCGCTTCGAGTAGAGTGACAAGGTGTTCCGGAAGGGCCTCGTCATGGTCCTTGGGTAGATTCTTTAGGAGTTTTCTTGCTATGTCCCATTGATACCTGGCCAGGATGGAACCCGCGTGGTTTGAGAGTCTAAAAGCCCAAGAGCCGGGAGAACCAACTCTCCAGAGTAAAAGACGGCAATGGAGAGCCTTCAGCATCACCCGTGCTGGAGTCCTCGGCAATGTGCCCGAGGCGAAAATAGTTAAAACCATCCGACTCTTACTTACTTCAGGGTCACCTCCAGTTAGTTGAGCATCAATGGCAATGTCCCATGCTTTAGCCCTCGCCCTTTCATCGTCTTCTGTAATTCCAGTGAGCCAGGAATACAGTTTTGATCCAAGGAGACAGCTTAGGACATACTCCATACAGCGACACGTTACTGCGAGCCATTCAGGGAAAAACGTGTGGCTCGGTACCCAGACGGTCTGGATACTTGTGAGCCATGCCTCTCGCCGGAACTCGATGGGGCTTCTCGAGTACGTGGGCGATTTGGCAGGGCTCTTTGCCCGCCTTGGAGCTGAATTAAAGAGGTAAACAAAGACGGCGCAAGCTGCTCCAACCACAACCACTGAAATCAATGCGAAATGAGATAAAGCTCGAATTTGCCACGACGCAGCCGTTAGGAAGCCGAAATACAGTCGAACAAAGCGGAAAAGGTCGCCAGCAAATTGCAGAGGTACACCTAATAACCCCTTTTTAGACGAATCTGATTTCGATTGGTTTTCGAAACCACCGACCACCATTAGAGCAGCAAGCGTTCCAAGCATAAACTTGTTGGGTAGATTCATTCGTCGAGCTCCTGGTGATACATAGGTTGTCTGTGGATTTGGTCGTTGGCTGAAAGATTCTGCATAGTGTTCTTGGGGAGCATTGGCTCGCATGCGTTTGAAATACTCAGGGACTTTAATAAGCCCTTCGGGGGGGTAGAGCGGGTTGGGCGAGCCCTCTGGAGACAATTCTTCGGTTTGTGAGAAAACCCCCGGTGAAGACCCGGGCCCGGAATCAGTGGAAGCAGTGTATGCACCTGGCGTTGATGCTGAACCAGATACATTGGCGTAGTTCGTTAAATTTTGTTCTTGAACTTTATCTAACTGGCGAAGGCGATTTTTCAGACCGACATTTTCCTCCTCCAGACGTTTATTCCGCTGTTCCAAATGTCGAATGTATTCGGTGGCCTTGGCCAAAATAGAAGCTTTGTTTAGTTTGTTAGAGGACGATACAATCTCATCATCTCCGCTCATTCCTTGGCTAGTCGTTCCATTTTTCTGTTTGACTAAAGCACGAAGGGACGGCACACTGTCTCGTAATTCGGCAATTTTGTCATTGAGGTTGGCACGGTATCGCTTTTCGATTACGTTGTGGGATCGTTTCTTGGAGGGTAAAGACTTTGAAGCAGAGTTCGTATCAGCTGATTCAGAGAGTCCTGGAGGTTCAACAGGCGGGGCCTTCCGCTTCCTGTCCGTTGGTGAAAGAGATGGTAATGGAGCAGAGGACGTGGTTGAGTGTCCTTCTGATATTCTCCTACGTGTTATGTCTTCGGGCGAGGCTATTTCTGGCACGGAGTTATTCCGCTGCCCGCTGGCGAACTCCGGGCCGAATGCTGAATCAAAGAAGTCGGAAGGCGCGGGTGAGATATCTGATAAAAATGGTGGTTCCTGTGGGGAGATGGTGTCGCAATTTGGAGAGCCTGCCGTGAACGTGAAAGGAGTGTTGGTTGGTAAAAGATCGAAGGTCTTTGGCATCATGGTGTGATTTATATCAGAAAGTTTTTCATCGATTTTTGGCGGTAAGTTGAATAGATCCGTCTGCGCTGACATCTCATCATGATCGAGCTCATCCCATCTCATCCATTGGGACCAGTCAGCAGTTAAGTTCTCGGGAGGCGAATCGAAGGAGGAGGTATCAGTCGATGGGCTCCTCATCGACATTCGGATGGGAGACTTTGGGGATTTCGAGCCGCCCTGTACGGCGGGAGAGTCCATGGCAGCAATAGTTTATTCCCTCTTCTAATTCGAACACATGCGCGCAATTAGGAAATTTTTAATCTTCTTTTCTTTTTCTTTTTCTGTGTGTGTGCGTGGAGGGTGCTTTTCTAGAAGTCGCAAAAAAAAGGTGAGGATGTCGTTCGAGTGGAATGTGTAGAGAGAGTATGAATCCAATTGGAGGTTGAGGAGTTGAAAAGTGCCGGGAATCTTAGTGGCAATTAATGATTTGAAGCGAAGGGGCGCAGGTCGTTGTTGGTAATGAAATAATGTGCGTTTACTGTACAGTACAAGTACATCGCCCCCCCAAGATCAGGCTGCAATCAAACGAGGATATCCCGCGTCGTTGGACGATTATTGAAGGACGGTGGGCAAAAGCAAGGTAGTTAGCAGGCCAGAGCCAGGAACTAAACTGGTGTTTGAGCTTATTCAACCGGTGAGAGCTTGCAGAGTTTCAGCGTTTTCCAGGGGTGGACAAGCAGCTTTACTTGTAGTTGTTAAGCTTGATATCAAGCTATGTATACCAGCCAGTCAGCATATGATATGGGCCCGAGTAAAAGTGCCGCCCGGTTTATTTCGAGAAACAAGATTCGAATGGACGCTGCGGAAGCAACAGGGGGAGTTGGAGTTACGAAGGACAAGAGGCGTACATCCTTCGGGCGGTTCCGACAGGCCAATCCAATGGTTTCGCAGGGATAGTTAATTTATAGCTAAGTAGCAATACTGACGGCCGGCCTCAGGTCCCAGGAACCGCTCAGTAGTCCAGCGTAGTCGGGAGTTGGAGATGATTCATGTGCGTTGGATGGATATCAAAGCCTCAGGAGCCCAGACTGAACGGTCCAAGCCACAGGGCCACGTGAGCAGGCGGATAAGCGGCGTCCGTTCGGTCTGCTCCACCCGATGAGCTCATAGAGTCATATAGTCCAGCAGCCAAATACCGCCTGGATACAGTGGTACAGTAGTAAAGTGGTTCGTTGGGGCCTGGGGAGTCGTTGCGAGTGGAGAGTGGAGAGTGATCGCGGCACACAAAAAAGGCATCATACGATCTCGGCAGCGGTTCTTCCTGCGCGTGGGCTGGGTGCTAGTCCCAGACAGGCTTAGTCGTTACGGGGATCGTGCAGCCAAATACCACTAGTAATATTCTTTTTTCAACCTCCGATAAAGATTTTGGAGCATTTTTGATATTGGATGTGTGTGTACAGAGTGTGGATATCAGGCAATTGAATTCTATTCTATGCCCCGGTGATAATTAGGATGGTGACAGCCAGTATATCATGGCCCAATTCGTTGCCCCGTGAGCTGTACGCTTTTCTCATCTACCCAACGCATTCTGCTCAATTGATCCAATGTATTTGATTGTTGTATGTGCGGAATGCATGCAAATAGAATGGATCATTATCACCAGCTCTCATCCTCATGGGCGGAACATTCCGGCGCTTCATATGCCAATTTCGACGTGCGTATTCTGTAGAATCTATCGTCACCATCGGGACCTGCCGATAGCGCCTGATGAATCATCTTTAAGGTTCAGACAGCTCAGGTATCAATCCATATATAGGATCCTTCTTGATGCCTTAATACGGAATAGCCAGCGGTACATGGCACTTGACTTTGCTTTTGTAGGGTCATTACTGCACAGCTGCTTTTCGAAGCAGAGTTACCCAATAATTCGTTCGGAATCTTTGAGCCCAGAGCTAGGTAAATAAGTGGAACTTCTTTTTTTTTTCGTCTCGCTGTGATGTCACTCAAGGGATCCTACCCGACAGACATGAGACACGGACTTTAGATACACTCCCATTATTATCGAAGCTCCGCGTCTTTTTCGCTTGTTATCAATTGCAATTGGACATATCTTACGGCCCTTCGTATTTGGAGGAACAATATTCAATCTTGTTGAGCCTTGACTCTTACAATAACGCCATGTGAGGGAATTTGTGGATAAGCACTTTCCCATTGCTTTTATTTTGTAGTCTGGGTATCTGTTGAGAATGACACAACTTTTACTCCGTAAATTAACATGTGAAGGCGCTATGCCAGTAGCGCTTGGCATCCCCTTGCACAAACCCCAGCAGGCCACAGCTACCAAATTATCCAAATTCTAAAATGAATCCTCAATCGACTCCATCAACGCCATGGCCGTCCTAACGCCTTCCTTCGCCGCCTCCGAAGGCGGCTCATATGGCCGTCGAGGCCTCAATTTCTCCTCCGCGCCTTCAATCTCGGCCCTCTTCGCCGAGTAAATAGCAGCTGCATATTTAGTCGATGCAATCCCCGATTTACACGGCGACTCCGCCAGCGCCGCAATCCGATGAAGCCGCAAAGCCTCCGCCACCTCCCCCTTCTTATACAAGTCATATATCCTCGAAATCGTCTTGGGAAAAACATTCGCAAACGCAGCAATGCACCCCGCAGACCCCACGCTGAGCCCCCCGATCAAGAAATCCGACTGCCCGCCGAAAACCGCAAAGGACTCTGGCGACAGGCTGGCGGATAGCCGTGTAATCTTCCCCACGCTCGCACACGTGAGCTTCACCCCGACGATATTCTCATGCTGCTTCGCGAGCGCCGTGATGAGTTCAGAGTCCATATCCACACCGTTACAGACACCAGGGAAATTGTATATCAGAACAGGCAGCGGCGAGCTGGTCGCCACGTCCGCGAAAAACGACTTGATCACTGACGGCGTCGTGGCCTTGCCGAAGTATGCGGGCGGTAGCACCAGGACGTAATTAGCCCCCGCGGCCGCTGCGTCGTGGATATGTTCGAGGACCTGGCGGGTGGAATGGGCACCGACGCCGGCCATGATGGGGAAGTCGGGCCCGACGGCCTCCCGCGCGGCGGCGATGAGCTGTGCGCGCTCCTCGCGGGTTAGGAGGAAGGCTTCTGCATTCGTGCCTAGGATGACGAGGCCCGCGAGCCCGGACTTGGAGAGGTAGGCGTAGTATTTCTTCTGGCTGGGGAGGTCGAGGGTGTCGGTTGCGGGGTCGAAGAAGGTCACGGCGGGGCACCAGACGCCGGACGGGGGGACTTTGGCGACCATTTGTATATTGTTGTTAGAGCTCTTCGAGTGAGAGATTGAGGTAGGTATTGCCGTGTAGTTGAAGCTGGGATGATGGATGAACTAAGTATTAAATAATTGTACTTAAGGTGGGATGGGGTGTATTGGTGTTGACTGCCTACTGAAGAGGCGAACGCTGTATATATATTGTTGCTGTGCGGGGTAAATCTAGAGCATCGGCCCGGTTCTCGATCACTTGTCGGTCGAGAATATATTAGTATAAAAGCCCACTCATGATGGCGACCCTCCACTGGCCGCCCAGAATGTTAAACCAGGGCAGAGGGGTGTGTCTGGACAGGTTCGTGATAGCCTCGCTCGGCCATAGTTCTGGCTGAACTGTTATTAACCGGACAAGTTAAGGTTCCCGGCATTGCGATGACGTGCAGAAACTAAACAACAATGAACAAAAACCGTTGTTTCAATCTCATGATTTGAATCCTCGCCTCGACAACACTCGCAAAAGAATAGAAGAGTAAAAAAGTATCCTGTATCCACTATCAACACTTCCCCATCGCCCAGGATTAAACAAGTCGTCGCCAACCTGTCGTAACCGGGCATATCCTGGCGCTAACAGCGTCTCGACTCCGCCGCGGTGTATCCTCGATCCTCCCTTTTCTTGGCCTCAGACGGCGGGCGCGTGGTGGAGACTTCCTCCTTATCAGTGGCATACCGGAATTTCAATTCATGCAGAAGTGGGGTGAGGAGAGAAAACCCATTTTACAACATGCCAGCTACGTCCAGAACCGTGATTACATTCTATTTATGTAGCTACCTACCTGGGTATCAGAAGACAAATGTGTTATATTCAACCCGCGAGTAATTGAAACGCAAGGAACTGCTTCCGTCTCCCTATTCACGCGGATAATAAATCCAAGACACCATTCATTCCGCGGCATCCATTCAATCAACCCATCCTGGCCCGGAATTCAAACAGCCATCTCCCTGCTCAAGTCGCATGATTTAACAAGGGGAATTTCCAATCCCCTTCTGCAAACAAGTCTTCCTGTGGACCTTCCAGTGTGTGCGCTGGCACTTCGACGAGCAGTACCTCACCACAAGGCATTGCGAGCATGGCAACAAAGCACGGCCATGTACTGATTTCCCAGCGCCGCATGCCTCACACCGATTCTGGCTCGCATTTTTCCCTTTGCCCAGCGCGTCCTTCGCGTCAAGATACGGCAGAGTGAACAAAAGCGGTATCAAACCGCGCACAGCATACTTGGAAACAGCTTCCCAGCTCGGAAAGTCGGCCACGAAATTTGGCGGGAAGATCCCGTTGCCGCACGAGCAGAGCACCGGCTGGTGAAATTCGACAGAGCGCGGGATTCGAGACTCGGCTCTATACTCGCAGGTAGGCTTGTGCTTCCACTCCCTGCAGCGCTCGGCAAATGCAGGCAAGAGCCGTTTCCATACTTTCAACTCATCTTCGCCAACGAGCATGGTGATCAATTCCTCCGTGTCTAGTTTCGCGATGAAATCATGTATTGGCTTGCCCATCTCCAAGAGCAGTGGGACAATCGCAACGTCAAGAGCTACGGTGTGGTTGGATATGTCCATGCGAACGGAGGAGCGGAAAAATAGTATATGCAGTCCAGCATCTCCGCAGCTTATTCCAAATACCTTGCACCTCTCTCCATTGACCCTAGCGAACGCCAGGTGCATGGCAAACAAGGTGTCTTTGAAGCATAACCTGCTGTCTTGATCGGGCTTTGGACGAGTGCTATCTAAGTTACTGCGCAGTTCACACTCCTTGCCGGAAAACATCATCGAAACATGCATAATCAGCCATTCAGAGTCATCCATACGATTGGTATCCAAAACAGGCAGTCTGTTTGGATTAAGGTATGGAATGTTCCAAGCCAACGGTTCTCCTCTAGACAAGAAGACTGGAAATATATAATCTGGGTGGCCCTGACGGTCGGGCTTTTCGGCCCTGTGTGCAATTATCTCCACATAGGATGATTTTCTTGCAAGCCGGATCGTGTTTTTCTTGACCGGTTTGAGGACCGGAGCTGGAAAAGTAATCGCAATCTCCGAAGACTGTCCCTCTACAGGTAGACTTAGCGAGCAGGGCGAGGGTTGGCTAACCTCGATCTTATTCTGGCGTGCCAGGTTTGCCTTTGCATCTTCAGAGAGAAAATCGATACGAGCAGTGAAGTGATCAATTATTCTCTTTTCTTTATCGATACCTGCCGTTAGTGTGACATGATAGGAACTTGCATTCATATTCACCGGGCATACCCTGTTGCTCCGCGGTTCAGGTGGGCACGGCATGCCGACGTTATTTGGGCGTTGTTTTGAAATATATACAGAGGATTCGTTGTTAAGCGCACTTAAGAAGACAACTAGTTCAGTCCCCAGTGCGTCCGCAAACGTCGAGGAGATGCCGGGTGTGTGGTAAAGGGACATTCCAACTGTCGTGCTCTCTGGCTGCGCAAGTAGCAACGCTGAGGGAACGACGAAAGAGATGAGAAGCGGACTCTTTCCTTTCCAGCCATGGTGATCCTTAACAATACTTATGGCAAAATGGTCGCTGTTCCGCGCCCCGGAGCGAATGACTTGTCCAAATCCAACTTGCACAACTGCGAAAAAGCTGCGCTGGTCTGTCTGCTTTGACCGAACAAATCCGTTGATATATGGCTTTGCTAGTCTGCCGCAACGCGTCTTGGTGAAAACCGAGAGCTTTGCCCTTGGAACTTTTACCGTGATAGACACTAAGCCAGGCAGTTTCTTCCATGCACGGAAATCATGGGAGCTTCGATCGTACTTGAGTTCTTTTGTAATCAAGGAATCGGAATACACATCAAGAATATGAAGCTGGGTATAAAGCTCATGGAGGAAATTCTGTCCGACTCCAAGAACCTTATCGTCTCCAATCAGCTTTATCAAAGCTGAGATGACCTTAGCCCAGTCAACCATTACGCGTCCTTTAATAAATGCTAGAAACCGGGCGAAACTCCCCCGGTGGTAACGGATGCAGGAATTTCTTTGCATCATATCACAACTTGGATGGGCCAGGATACACTTCACGTCTTCATTCATGAACATGTTCATGTAGATCCCGAATAGAACAACAGCCAAGCTTTCCGGATCGAACTTGATAAGGGGGGAACAGCTACTTCCTGGTGAATGTGACCAGTAGGGCCATTGAGATTTCCACAATGTTCTGTTGTAAACATTCCGGGTATTGATGCCAACCTTCATGGGGCATTTGCGGACATCATGCATCAACTGCTCCTCTGCATTTGCGACGGCTGAGGAATTGGTCCAGTATTGGACAGGGAAAACACCAAGTAGTATAGAAACCGTCGGAAAATCTCCGGCAAAAAGGTCATTCAATAGAGCGTCTACATCGGGTACGTACTTGGAAAATGACTCGGCATAGATCGTGGATGATGCTTTCTCACACAGCAATGGGCCAGCGGCAATGAAAACGTTAATACCACCAAGAAAATCGATAAGGCTGGACGTGTCAATAACGTCGAAGGCTAAGGGAGCCGCGCCATCTTCGAGCGCGTAATCCTCCCCATCCAGGGAGACGGTATCAAAATCGTAGGAAGTGCGGAACCACCTCGCAGAAGTTTCTCGGGTGGTGTCCAGATGCTGCAAGGTGTGGCAAAACGCAAGAGCATCACCCGCGAAGAAGCGCACGGTCACAGATTTGTGATCACGTTTTAATGATTGACACCAGATATTGAACTGAAGACGCGCGGATTCAACTGCGTTTTGAGCATGAGCAAAAGCCACTTCCTTGTGGTAAAAGGGGGATCCTGCATCCACTGGTGTGTAGGCTGTTACTAGGTGGAACCCAAGGAGTGGATCGGTGCCAGAATGGAGCAGAGCGGTGTCATTCTCCAAGGGCGCCAGTGTTGGGTTCGGGTGCACGTTTAGAGCTTTGGGATCATTGGAAGTGCTCCCATTCTTCCAGTACCGCGAGTGCAAAGCGGGGAGATCTTTAAGGGCTTGAAGTGCATTGGGCGCAGCAGTGCGGGCTCCACTCAAGTCTATCCCGCTTCCCTCGGTTGCAACTTTGACATCAATGCATTCTTGGATCGCCTTGCGGAAACCAGTAAGGTAGTCGGCTTTGTCTCGGACAGAGATATATGAGTGCCAGATATCTCTTACAAGAGCAAGAGTCTTTGAGTCGCAGAATCTCAGAAAACGCCCATATTCACTTTTGTGCCAATATTTGAGAGAGCTTGAGAAACGATATAGCTTCTTTACTTGGGATTCAAGGAGGCTGTGCGACTTGTCATCGATGAACAAATGATAGTAAATATTCCACAACATTGAGGTATCAGCGCCTTGATCGGTATCCACGACGAGAGTAAAGAGCAAAACATTCCGGGCTATAAAGGGCCAAATTTAGCAGACAAACAAAGGCAGATTTAAGGGCAAGGTATAGCTCACCTATAACTGCGGGTTGCATATCACAGCAAGTATAATCCAGTGGGCGAGGGTCTATCATGAGAGTGAATTGAGTCAGTGGTTATCATTAATCCTGTCATGTCGCTAACAAAAACTGGGTATAATTACCTGATGAACTATTCATATAGCTGGTGAAGAGGATATTTCGAACATCCCCGCATCCAAGCAATAGCAAGCTTGCAGGCTCGTCACCAGGGATATCCTGGGTCAAGCAGACAGCAGGCGTGTTGCCGATTGCATGGAAGAGAGAGAACTGATTCAACGGCACTGGAGACGCCATTGACTAAACGCGCCTGTTAGATAGGAAAAGGCTCACAACAGCCTATGGATTCGCAACAGAATATCAGCATCAACTGCGGCACGACGTATGTTGCGCGGTGAAAGTCTCAGTTGCTTCTTGAAGGTTGTGCTGAATGTTCCGGCAAAAGGTAAACACAATGAATGAAATAAGGGCCTCAAATAAGACAACGGATCAACCCGCAGACAGACATACACATACACACCCCCGGCCGTTGCCTGGGTTTCTGAAAGAACCAGAAACAAATTCATGACAAAGTCACTCCTCTGCTCCCATCTGCCGGGGATTCCCGCTCACCAAACGTCTTGAAGCTTGTTCAAGGGAATTCTCAGATGTGTGCGGGAGAAGCATTTCTCTGACGGTGCAACGCCACAAGGACCCATTATCACCAAATAACAATTCATAATATTCCAGTTCGAAATTCCTATTAACCCACGTCTCGAATGGCTCTATGCGGGCGCATGCATGCTGGTTCCCCTATAGCATGCTCAACGAGTTGTGTGCTGATAACAAAATCTCGCAGCCGGGTGTGCGACGCGATATCATAGTATGAGCCGCGGCTAACAAACCTCGATTGTGGCGTCATGCAAATATACAAGCGCTAACACATTAAATAACTACCCATAATAGACAGGGGCCGCAACCCATGGCGATACTGCAATATTGGGTTACATTATTGAAGCTGAGTACAACCTGAAATAAAAGACCTCATAGTCCGAAATTTTGCATTATGACTCAAAATAACTAAATCCTTTACTTTACTCATGGGAATCATAGTATCAAAACACAACAAGAAGAGAAGGAAAGAAATCAAAATCGAAATCAAAATCGAAATCAAATCAAAATCAAAATAGGCAAAAATATAAGAAAACAAGTGACATCAAAAGACTAGCAGAGCTAACTGAAACCAGGCGCGGACGCAACGGCGCGCTTGCGGACCCGGGCTTGGGCTGGCGGACAATCGGCGGCTTCGGCTCCTGTGGCCCGGGCATGATCGAGCCGCCACCAACATAACAATTCTGACTGGCAATCTGCATATTAACCGCCATCGCCATCGCCGTAACCTCCCCCGTCGTCTTCTCGAGCGTCTTGGTATCCTGCTCCGCACTCCCGATGAAATCCATGTACAGCACGCTCGGGTACGAGAAGGGGGTGAAGGAATGGTACGCGCGCCAGAAGAGGGGGTCGTATGCCAGTTCGATGGATTGGTCGGCGATGGTGCGCTCGAAGACTCGGGTTAGTGTTAATGTCCATGAGAACACGTGGAAGACGTCCTTGCGCTCGCCGTCATTGGGGACCATGTTGCGGTTTCCTTTTAGTTTTGCGATTTGGTCGGCGGCCATGGTGTCGATTTCGTCGGTGTTGGAGTAGCTGTCGTACCGTGGGAATTGGCGGTTGGAGTAGATCCCCTTGTCTGGCCGCGTTGGGCCGCCTGATGCGATGATGATTACGCAGGCCTGGCCGTTGCCGATGTACTCGTTGATTTTCCTCTCGCTTAGATCTCCCTGGAGGCCGCCCCGGCGATGCGTAACGCCTTCGAATAAATCGAATGTTTTGCCCCATTGTTCATCGTTGAAGGGTTTGTAGCCATTATCCGTATCGAGGGTTAGGTCGAGATTGATGATGATTAGCTCAGGGTTTTCAGCAGTGAATCTATGGAACCACAGGTTAGGTTTGATTTTTCAGCGTGAACGTTGGAGAGAGTCGACTTCATACTTGTTTATTCCATCCACTATTTCCTGGATCGATTCTCCATTACCCCCTTGCCATCCAATGTCCAGAATATCTATATGACTGTAGTGGCCCGTGAGATACTGTCCTCCATTGCCGATGGCAGGGCGAACGTCGAAGTACCGAGATCCCCTCCTTAACTGATCGTAGACATTCAGATATTGAGTCAAGGTATTGCCTTCGTTAGCAACTGCGGGGTTTATTTATTAGCAAAACAACCTTAAAATACCGCGTAACGGGGATGGAGGGAACGAACATTGAGTGTGCCCATTCAGTGTCGACATCCCAGCATCGTGGCTTCCTGGCATGCAAACGTGCTTCAATTTTCGTTCACCAATGATATCTAATATGGATGACATCCACGCTGTCGGCGGCTTATGGCTTGACCAAAAACCTGCTGTTTCGCTTCCAGTCAATACCCAGTTAATCGCTCTCATATCCCCTATGCCGCCTCGGGATGGATAATCAAGAGATGTGCCTTTGGGTACATCCTTGGTCTCTAATCCATCATAGAGGACTCGGAGATGGAACGGATTGTCAGGGTTATCGTCGTAGTATCTGGCCCAGATCTGAAACGTCTTGTCCGTTCCCTCGAGCGTGTAGTATGCCTCGCCTTTATCATCGAATCTATTGAAGGACTCGGCGAACTGCCATTCGCACTGCACGGATTCACCTGCGAATAAATTAGCAAAAAGATCGGCATGCGCTGTTGCAGATACATTAAAAATTACCGGCAGGAACATCATGCCACTTCCACTGATCCATCTGATACGAGTGATTATATGTAAGTATCCACTTGTACGGAGATCCGTTGACCAGAGTGAAATATCCATGGTCAGCGTCACCCCCGATATCAATGGGCCGCAGGTCTGTCGGATTTCTTCCTCCAGGCACGCTAGCTTCTGGAGGAACTGAGCATTTGTCTTCCTGTCTGGCATGGAGCCCTTGCTTTATGAGTCGTTGAGCGCCGGTGTTGTGGATGGGATCTACGACGGTAATCTGACTCCAGTACGGATGATAGTCGACGGCGAGGTTGCCTTGCGACGTAACTTGGGTCCCATCAGAAATAATCATGTTTGTAGCCCCGATTGTGATCAAATTGTGAATTCTGACACGGCCATTGTTCGCCTCCAACTGTATCAGCGAGTTTTGGCAGCTGCGGGTAGCAACTATCGGTTCAGCTGAAGATTAGTGAATGTTGCAACTAGTTATAAACTGGATGAATTTAAAAGGGGTTGGCCACTGGGTCTGAGTGTTTCTTTACGTACTGCATTCCTGTGTATAAGTGGTGAACCAAGAATACAACCCTGCTCCAGCGATATAGATCTCAGACGACTCAATTATCCGGAGCGCCCACGAAGCATCACATCCTGGCGAGCCGTGCTGACAACCTTCGTAACTAGGATCACCACTGAAGATACCCACAGCAGATTCAAATGGAGCAGGCGGCATAGGGGTTGGCTGATAATATGGAGATTCGCTCTGTATCATGCCTGCGAAAACATTTCGAGCCCTGTAAAAATTGTACTGGTAGTAGACCGCATGCTCAGACGACGTCCCATAAAGCCATGTTGCTTCGGTACTTTCGACAAGCAGACCTCTCGCAGAGTATACAGACGTTTGAACCTATTTGAGACAGGTTTAGAAATGTGCTAACGCTAAGCCGGTTGCAAGGCTTAATATACTTACCAGGGTATTGTTATCATCTTGCAAGTCAGGATCGTCGATATCGTGATCTGCCGTCCAAAGCCAAACGTTCTCCATATATGCCGATGCTGACCTGGTAATGTGCATCATGAGACTGCCCGACTTACAACCATCCCCATTCACACCGCTCGTAATCGCCGGGCACTCTGTCGAGGTAAGTTCGGTACCAGTAGCCCCTCCAATTCGTACATGAGAATCTGCAGGCCATTTAGCTGTAGTCCAAGCTACCGTAGTGCCACTCGCAAAAAGGGAACGCGAGGTGTCGAGTTGAACATACCCCACATGCCAGCACAGCCTGCACAGGTAGCTTTGATATTCCATTCTACCAAAACAGCGCCTGCTGTAGGTCCCTTAGTGGTGAAAAGAAGGTCTTGAATTTCCACATCACCGTGATCGCCGTCGTTTCCAACTCGAACCAGAGGTCGCGGGTTCCTATACCTCCAGCATCAGCAAGGGGCTTTACACATTTAATTTTAGATGAAATATTATCCTCACCTTTCATCTTGGAAATTGGGGCCAAATGCAACGAGTTGGGCCCAAGCCTCTCCGACAATCTTTGCTCCAACCGGGATAGTGATGGTGTCAGTCAAAATATACGAACCCGCATCGACAAATATAATACTGTCGCTATTTGCATATTGATTCAAGGCGCTTTGGAATGCTTTTGTATCGTCGGTAACGCCGTCCCCTATTTTGAAGGTCAGTAATTACATGATAAATAATACTCGAAGAAAAAAAGGGGTGGAACCTTTGGCGTGGTCTTTCATGTGAACAAATTTAGAGGCAGGGATTGCTTCATACTGAGGCTTCGGTCTCTCGAAGAAGGGTGCTTTGGGCAGGGTTGTCAATCGGTCCGCAAGCAAGGTTGGCTCTCGTTTTGTGGCAAAATCCATTCCTAGGGTGTAATCTCTTTGGGAAATATCGAAATATACAGGACCAAGGGCCCATGTATCGACGTTTTGAACGCTTCCAGCAAGATACACGTTTCCTTGATTGTCTGCGACGGCATTTCTAACTTCGTCGAAAGCAACATTGTCCAGGGTAATACCTGTGGTACCTTTTCCCTTTTCCGCAGTCGCAGGGAACGTGAGAAGTGCCGTGTCTGTATCTCTAAAGCTAGAGTCTATTACCATTATTGAGCCAGTTCGAGGGACCGACTCCTCAGACATCAGTTTAAAGCCTGTAGTGGATCCCGTGATCTCGATGTTTTTCCACATCTAGAACGTTTCAGCATTAATCTTCGCAGGATATTTCACACACAAAAGTTCTTGGCATAGGGCTTCCATCGAGACAGCAATGAATAACTTACCCATCCCCAGTCCCATATCAACTGTACGGCTGTTTTGCAATTTGTAAATTTGAGCCTTTGGGCAGTAAATTGCTGATTCCCGCCATCTGTCCACGCGTCAGGATAGGAAATCACTATGAAAACTAACCAGATGATGCTGAGCACTTACATATTCCAAAATTTCCGCCAGTGAACGTGAGATCGCTCATAACTCCACCGCTTCCATTCTCAGTGACTATGCGATCTGGTCAGAATCGGACGATAAACATAGCACTGTACTAAAATGATCGCTTACAAATGGCCTGCTGGGTGGTACCAGGCTCCGTAGAGACGATAAAGTCAACATTGGAAAGGCTTGTGGCTTGAGCGACCTGATAATGGAGTGCGGCAACATATGCGCCTTGGTTGGTGGCGGTAATATCGATTCTGAAATTCCGGATCTGACGATAAAAATTGGCCTTTTTCACCAGTGTGTCAGCGTATATGTTTGTTCAACAGCCCAGCTGTAGTTGAATCGTTCCTTTACTCACCGTGGTAACATACCACTCCTTTGCATTGCCATCTGGACCAGCACCACCGCCTTCAACGTAATGATTTGTGGAAAGCACACCAAGGCCAACGAATGAACTGGCAGCTTTAATGACAGGTCGATCGTTTGCCTAGGCTCGTTAGAACCTCCATCATAGAGCAAAAACATGATAGTGATACGCATTACTCACGTCTCCAATCAACTGGCTTCCGAAGTAGGTCTCGATCGTGGAGCTGACCACGTAGGTGCCTTAATCGGTCAATAAAATATGAATTTTTTTAAATTCCATGTGAGACACTCAACTCACCAGATGGGAAATAGAGGATGAAATTCTTGGTTGTAGCTCCGTTGCATCTTTCACCACATGATCCCGTGTCTGCCATTGCTCGCTTAATAGCCTCCGTATCATCCTATATAGAATCATGAGAGGCTGATTTAGCAATTAAGACTGCATCGCTTACATGCACACCATCTCCATATGCGCCATACTCTTTCACGTTACGGAAAACCTAAGTCCACGAGTTAGATAACCTTAAAAAGCACCTTTAATATTATTGGTCATGGTAAGATCACACCTTGAAGGAAGGGTCATTCCCAAACGGCCAGGCCCCTTTTCTTTGGATATCTTCCATCCAGAAGGTCTGTGCTTGCTTCTCTACGGTGCGGTTGTAAAGAGCGTCGATGTAGGAGTAATCGCGTTTAGTTTTGGAGAGGTCTCTAGCTTCAGACACCGCCTCCACCTCAGCTACGAGAGCTGCAGCCGCTGCTATCTCGCTGCTAATCTTGAGAAGAGGTGGCGGCGCATCTCCGCTGGATGCATCGCGACGGGAAGCTTTGGAACCAGGTTTCAGGGGATAGTGATTTCTCATAGGATGGTCCAGTCGAGCTTTGTTAAGGACTGAAGCTTTCTCAATGGCAGCGTTCACAATGCGCCTAGCCTCATCGATATCCGATTGGGAAGCATTCGCTACCCGAGAAGGGATGACCATATTTGATCTCAGCTGCGTTTCTGGTACGACATCCCGCATCTCGAGTTTATGCGCAATTCGCCGTGGGTCCGTCACAACAGGGGATATAACTGAAGCCATAACCTGGACGGACAAAAGCGCCCAGATAATTACTGATTGCAGGAGCCCATGATGGCGGGCCGCCATGACGGCAAGGGGAAGCTGGTCGTACGCGTGCTATGCGCTTGAAACATGCAGGAGAATCGGATTGGGCGGATAGATGAGGGGCTGTTTATGAAGAAAAGAGAGACAAAAAACGAGACAGAAACGGAGGTTAAAGAGAAAACAGCAGCAAGCACAGAGGGATGTCTGGTGAAGCAGATATTATGTATAACTTTGTCGACGCCAAGGGATCCCGGCCAGTTTGCTATAAAAGGAGGTGAGATGTTCCCTACCACCCAGGGACAGCAGAAGCACAATATTGCAACGGGGCATCATCAGCACCAGCTGCGGTCAGCATCGGAGCGATATCGAGGACATGACAGGTGGAGAGATAACCATGCTGGGGAATGTGTTGTGTTTGTTGGGTGTGAGTGAGGTGAAGGCGGGCTATTTTCAGCGTTTTGTTTGGCGTGTGATGATTTATTTCTGCCCCCCAAAAATAACACCGATCCCCTTCTTCACCCCTACCTCCCTCTCCCTCTCCCCTCCCAAGACCCAAGGCGCCAACAGCCTCCAGGTACAAGCCTCACAGCGTACAGGGCAGGGGGCTCACTCGACTCCTGTTTCACCCCCTTGGATCCCATGCCAATGCCACTAGCAGCCACTCACCTCCAAAGGCAGAACGCCCAACCCAAATTCGAGGGGTTCACAACGGAGGAGATGTTATACCGCAGCGCCTAGCGTAGCCACCGATGGCTCATGTGGGCCCTCGGATTCATTCTTTTTCTCCATTTTCTCCAGGATCAGATCATTCATTCACTTCGACAGGGAGAAGTGAAGTATCGTATCCATGCCCGGTTGCATTAGTTAACTAACCCTGCGCTGCCTGAAATAAATCCTCAAAGGACCCAAAATAACGATCTCCAGTGTCCCCCTGCACGGACACAACACAAAACACGGATTCTGCCGCCGCCAGCTGATTAAATATGTCATGGGGGCCGTGGCGGGCTTGATGGCTGCCACAAGGCCAACACAAAACCATGGAGAACTGAAGAAACACCAAAAGGAATTCCACAGATCAAATCACCGTGATGATGGTCAGCAAATCATGAGTGAATATGTTAGTCGAGTCTGGACCCCTCCATTATCCCAAGTTGATCTCGATTCTCGGCGCAGAAACCCTCAGTCAGCCACAGCTCCAGCTGCGGGCTGGGGTAAACTGAGCATATCGCTGCAGAACAGATCCACGGGATGCGACCCTCAGGAAATAAATTCTGCAAGAAATAAAAAAGGGTAACTACTATGTATGTAGGATGCATCATGACGACAACATGGATCCAGCCTGTCACTTGGCTGTTTGACGACAATTAACTGTATCACACGCACAAGGGAAGAAGATAACTCTGCATTGGAACCGGTGATGAGAAACGAGCGCGGGCTGGCTTCCCCAAATCATTGGGCGATCCCAAATTTTCGTTTTGCCCACGCCTGACTTGTCTTCGGCTTCCTTCATGCTCCAAGTAATGGAAACGAGTATGGTGCAGGGAGGGGAGAGTCTGACACGTGCAGGCTGATGAACAGAAACCAAATGCAAATGGAAAAGAGTACTGGAAATGTTATGTACAGTAGATGGGAGAACCGTAGGAAGATATCAGTTTATTATACCTCTATTTTAAGCTCGACGATCGCTAACTTAACTAGATCTCGTAAGCGAAGCCAACCAGAGCAGCGCTCATTATTAAAGATCGTCTTCTTCTCCCTTTCTGAGCGTTCATTTCGTCATTTCCTTGTGCCAATCATGTCGTGAAGCAGCAGCTTTCATGATTGAGCCTCGAGACCTGCTGAGGGAGCCCTGTGGAGCTGATCGGAAATCATCAAAAAGCCTGAATTATCCTGTCATGCTGGATATGCCGATGCATGAACAGATTCATTACAACCATGTCCCACATATCTTGAGAAGGATATATCGAAAATGAGATGCACCGTAAAAGATGCACCTACTGGAGCTCTCTTTCCCTCTCCTTTATTCTTTAATCTTAAATGGATATCAGCATGCATCGATTTCGTGTCTTGTTATATCGTTGCCCTCACAATATACTCATCTCCACCGGAAGGTGCATAATTCTGATCAACTATTTCTGAAATGTCTTCTATGGAGTTCTTAAAAAATCTCCGGGTCATCCATATATATACTATACTGCACATGGATCCGTAGCTGGTTGGCCTAGCAGCCAGATTGCTTTGGATTGCATCTGTGCTCTTTCTCCTCTCAAGTGTTGAACTGTTGAACTGCTCACAGTTCAACTACGCTCTTTCTGCTCATCCTCATGTCTCTCAACGCTGTTGGATAAGTGACTGACCTATATCTACCTGCCTACCCTTTCCTTTCTCCCATATCACAGGACGAAATACCACATCGCATATCATATCTAACAATGGAGTCGGAGAAATACGTCCCACCAGCTCTCCGCAACAGGGCAGCAAATGCTGAACAGGAGCAACACCCCCAGCAGCAACACCAACAACAACAGCAACAGCACCATTCAAACCAAGCCTCACCAACTTATCAAAGAGGAGCCATCGACGCGTACTTCAGCCATTCCTTCCACTACAGCGTCCGCGACAACTTCTTCCACAATATCAATATCACCAGCAGCAACAACAACAACAACAACAATGACAGCAGGTGGTTCTCCGAAACCGGCCCATTCCTCTCCATCCCAATAACCACCCCGCGCCCGCGCCCCGCAGCACGAGAGCGCGAACGCAAACGCGAACGCGAACGGCGACAAGGAACCCTCAACACCACCTCAGACAACCCAGACACACTCGCCTACATAACCCTCTATACAAACGCGCACCCCTTCTGGCACACCAAGCGCGAAATCCTCTGCAAATCGCACCTCGATCTTCTACCCACAACACCCCTACCACCACCACCATCATCATCATCATCATCATCATCACCACCCAGCTACCCCCTCTTCATCAACCAAGGCCTCCAATCCCCATATCGCCAACAACCCGACCCCCCCGCCTTCGCCGGCTACCACCGCATCCGCGCCGTCCGCTACCTGGAACCGCACAGCCGCGAGCTCGCCGCGTATCTGGAGCTCAAGTTCGGGACGCAGCAGCGCACGCCGGAGAAGTGGGCTGGGTGCTTTTCGCGCCGGTGGGCGGTTATTTCGGTGGAGATGGATGGGGAGCGGGTGGGGTGGGAGGGGGGGAGAGAGTAGGGGACTTTGGAGTGGCGGCGCGTCAGTGAGGGTCTAGCGGAAATGAGAGGTGGAATGCAATGGGTTAAATGGGGGGTTGGGTCGATGTGTTTTACGAGCTGGTGCTGTGCTGTTGGAAAACGGGCGTTTGTTTGGTAGTCTTGTGTATGTATGTAGTGAGCGGTTTGGAACAGGATCCGCGAGTCCATGCTGTATTATCACGCTAGGGGTCACCAAGTCCCTATGCGCGCTAGAAATTATTATGATAAGGATCCAAATAGATTTAGGCTAACTGCTAACTGCGCTATCAAGCAAGGCGTCGAGTCGAGCCATATGTAATTCAAAACCCCGCAATTTCGCATAGTCGCGTTGCCGGCGAGTGTCCTGGCCCAACAGCCGAGAAACGCCCCAAAAAAGGCTATCTCATCCACAATGCAGTTACATGTATCTCTCCTGGCGGACATCCCCCAATCATGATGGGGTGGGTGGTAACCCCGTTCCGGCCCCTCAATCCAGGTATACTCGATCAAATCCGGCGCGGGATGGTGCTGGGAACCGCTCAAAGTGAGCTACTAGCTAACAATGGGGGTGAAGCCGAGCCACCTAGAACCAACATTAAGTCAATAGAGCAAAGGGGCTGAAGCAGAGAGAGGTTGCGTGCCCTGGGAACTTCAAGTGTTCTGTGAAGAAAGGAGAGTGGGTGAAGCTTTGATGATGATGATGATCTGTGAGAATCAACAATCCAGCAACCGAACACCTCACGAATAGTTACTAGTTAACCATGAGCAGCAACAACAAAACATCTCAGCAAGTTAGTTACCCCTGCCGTGTCTCAGGGCCACTCCAGTAACTAACTAATACACGTCCTGTACCTATTTTAACCTGCCGCAGCCCAAGCCGGAGCCAAGTAACTTAACCGCCTCAAGCTATCTCTGCCCCAGCCTAGCACTCGGTAATAATCATAGATATGGAGCCCCTTCTTCCCGCTTCCCGCACCCTGACACAAAAAAACCGCATGGACCACTGTCAGTGCTAGCCCGGAGCTTGCAAAGCACACTAAATGTCAATGTCAAGCTAACATTACCTAGGCAGGGCGCTAATTTGACCTGATCGAGGTAGATGCAGCGTGAACAACCCACGACAGCGCGCATGAAACTAGCAGGACGCGGGCAAGAAGGGCATGGACACATGACTTTGTTTGTCCCTTAGGGGAGAGGGGTTCATAGATAGTATAAGAGTGAGAGGGCGACGATGACATCAGTGTTGTGTGACGGGCTGAAGCTAACTTGCTGTATATACATGTACATGTACATAGCTTCTTTGTGTGCGAACTGCCGCTGGTCAGGACGCAGCATCAATTGAAGCAGCGACGACACCTTTGGAAATGCCATGTCCCACGAATAGTTACCTAGGAGAGTGGTGAGACGAGGACTGCAAAATTAAAAATATATATATAATTATTTCCCTGAGATTATATGAGAATGGCAGAACAGTCATCCCGGGTACTCCATTCCCACTGCAGGAAAAAGAGGGGGAGAGAGGGACGGATTTGGGATGCGCGATGTCAAGCTCCAGGGTGTGCGTCCTGCGTCCTGCGTCCTGCGGCTCGCCGTCAGTCAGTTGGTCTTGTTGGGGACTAAAAAAGGGGGCGGACAGGGCATGGCGTTCACTGTTCAGCGCTAATTGTAAACTTGAAACTAAACCATTCCCCATTTATCTTTCCCCCGCTCTGTCCACGGGTATTTGGGCTGGTTGCCGCTGACAATCGACGGCGTGATGCGATGCATCAGAGGAAAGGTAAAGAAGTTACGATATGGTGAGAGCAGAACGAAACATTTACCATTTACCATTTACCATTTACCCATGAGACAGCAGGCTAATTAAATAATTAACCCCCCTCCTCGTCCTCGATGAGTTGTGCAACATATGTACTTTGCCCAGTCCGTACCTGACTTCCCGTTTCGAAGGAATAATAACTGCATTGTTTCTGTTTGTCCTCGGCGATGATCTATTCTGCTTGGCCCGAAGCCCATGCCCAGCGCCACAAGCGAAAGATAAGGGTTGCTTGGACCCCTTGAAGCCACTGAGCCAGGGAGCCAGGACGGAGGATGACGGTGGATGATCCAGCAGGCTAGCAGGCTAGCAAGTTATAGCAACCCGAGAGAGAATCCAACACGAGCGCGCTAGCGGCAGCGTGCATCTCTCGCTGTGAGACTCGATTGTGCAGGTGTAATATGTATGTAGGACGCTGCGAGAAGGGCTGGGATGTGGTTTGGTTTGAAGCTTCATTTCAGCTAACCGGTTGACAGAGAGCATGGGGGAATAACGCAGTGGGCTGCAGATTAAGATTAGATAGGTTTATGGTTTAATTCAATCAGCAACACCACGTTACTCATTCCAGTGACAGCTTGTAGCGAGGGTTGGTGTGTCTACCTGAGTACATTACACACATACTCCATACTGTAATCGTATATTCCGTATAGTTATCCCTGGATGTTATTTTAGGCGACCTAGAAAGTAGTTTGCCCCCTCAAGCGCTAGGCTTTCCTTTTTTTTTTCCTCTGGCGCCTTTTGTGCAGTTGAGATTCGGACTGAAACCGGGGAACCGCCGTGCCCTTGTAACTATACATAATGTACCATACCATTATTATTGATGTTCGGTTTGTGGCGAGGTGGAAGCCATGCGATCACCATCTCTGGTAAGTAATAATAAGCTATCATTTGTTGGTAAGGGGCGCTCTTCAGTCAGTCTCCTGGTGCCAGAAAAGGGTAACGCCCCTCTATTCCAAGGTTCCCGCAAAAATAGGTATTAATAAGTATTATTAGGGGGCATGTTTGCCATCGTCATTATTGACCAGATTGCTCTGTTGCTTCTCATTCGCCGGGTAATAAATAGTATTGTGTTTTCGGATAGTTTAGCTTCCAGCGACTGCTCATTTGCAGGCTGCCGCTAAGCTCGGCCAACCCCAGCCTGGCGCCCCCTCGACCCCCCTCGACCCCCCTCGTCACTGCTCGCTGTCCCCCCCTTGTGCTGTGTTGCCGCCGGGCTGCCCCTCTTCCGTCCGGGGGATCGTCTCAGCTGATGGCGGATCATAAATATTACATATATATATATATATATATATAATGTCATCCCCTTCGCTGGCTCGTATCCTCAGGCCGTCATCCATCACTCTATCTTAATACTATTTTCGATTTGTGTGTCTACCTCTCGCATACTTCCAACCCTCTCATTACTACTACTGCTGCTGCTACTACGACACTCAACACCACAACATCAAGTCTTCTGGTGAACCGCCTTATTTGGGTTTTGCCAGCACCAGCTTATATCGTTTCTAATATTACCACAACATCTCCAACCAAGCGCTATCAATCACCAACTCATCCCCCCTCCCCCCCAAGTAAAAACGGTTCTCACTCAGAAAATCCAGCAGTGGTTGCCTCCCGCGAGAACTGCTGCCTCCCCCAACCCGGAAGAGCGCCATGCTCACTGACCGCTCAGCCACCTCCTACATGTACTCGACGCCGTCCATCCTCCCAACCATGTCTCCCGCTCTCCGCCCCAATTCCCCTCCCCCCTCCCGCAGCAGAGTCCGCATGTCTCCCAAGCCAAAACACTCCATCCACCTGGGCAACCTCCCGCGCTTCCACCCAGCCGTCTACCAATCCGCCTCCAACGCCCCCCACAACCAACCGCCCTCCCCGCTCCAACAACGGCCCGCCCAGCCTTACAGAATACCATCCGGCTCAAGGGATGCCCTGGCCCTGCTCCAGTATCGCGACCTCGTCGCCGGCGTGACCCTGACCCCGCGAGGCTCGTCAACCAGCGCCGGCACAAAACCTTCAAAACCACGCCTCGATCCGCTGGGCAGTCCCGGTCCCGTCACGCCCCTGGCGCTCGAGGGGGATGAGGGCGGATATTTCGTCGCGGGGGCCTCGAGTTCGCCGCCGTCGGATTCGCCTGCGAGGAATCATAGTGGGCCTGTCTCGCCACGGGAGCTCGTTGAGAAACTGATCCAGCGGGAGACGGAGAGGTTGGCGTCTCAGGGCTCGTCGAGGAAGGAGAATAAGGGCCGGTGAAGAAATGGCCGCCCGCCGTTTCACACTGCCTAAATATCTTGACATATAACTACATCATGCATCACGACTCTCCTTGCTTCCGCCTAAGTTTTTTATCTCCTCACCGTCCCCCGTTGGCCGTTAAGCAACTTTCCTCCTCGCACGCGAAAAAACGGCGAAATAGCAACGCAAAACAAAAAACGGATACCAGTCCAACATGCAGCTTCTCTCTTGCCCTTTCTTATGCCATTCGGTTGGTGGTTTTTTTCTTCTTCTTCTTCTTCTCGAACGACCTGCGAATACCCGGCCCAGACATATGCCTTGCCCACGTTTGTTTATCTGCAAAAGTTACCAAGCGACACGCCCAAAAGAAATATATAGAGAACCCGCGCTGAAACGGGCAAATCGAAAAGCATGGGGCTAGATAAACAGGAGCATGGCACTCGTTTTTTTTTTACGGATTTCTTTTTCTTTCTTTTTTTTCCTTGTTACTCGTGGCATCTGTATACCATAGCGTCGTTTTGTTTCTTTTCATCTTTTTTTTTTCGTGCTTTATTTTGACATATCTATCACCATACCCACCGACTCTCCTGTATTTTCATCGTTTCACCCCCAAAAACCAACCGCACCGATTCCCTCCCCTATCCGCTGGCAGAAAAGGAGTTTGTAAAAACAATCTACCATGGAGCCTTGTCGTCTCCTCCCATCATTGGCGGCAGCACAACCTCCCACCCAACCCACAATTCCTTCCCACTCGTCATCTGCCGTTGCGCTTCCATCTATCTCCATTATGTATGTCCCCCTCACATGTCCGTGTTATTTTTTCTACGAAACCGCATCACATCACATCGCATCGCATCGCATCGTTTGTGCGCTTGAGTGTACAATGTATATACCCCCCTTCCTGCTCTGACCTGTCTGCTTTATTTATGCCTCTACCGTATCATCATCATCATCAAGACTATGTATCAGATAGTCTTGAAAATCATATCATTGAAATTTATTACGGATTACCATGTTCCGTTCCGTGCGTATCATCCATTAGCCGAATCTATCCCTAAGCTACCCTCCGCCAACCAAACAAGGAGTGACTCCCTCCGCCGCCCGAGGCAGATCATATCATACCTGTAGTTACATACCTGTACACCAAGCAAATCGAACCCCTTCTGAGAGAAAAAATGGAAACACGTCCAAACCTATTAACAATACCTTCAACTTTTCATTTCAACAATAACATGTCAATTTGCCGAGTTGTATTATTATTATTATTATTATTGCTGATCAAAACCTAAATAAATAAATTTGATTATTTTCCAGTGAGTGCACCCCACCCACAAAAGCCCCATCCCATCCCATCCCGTCCCATCCCACCCACTCACCACAGACGGGACCAACCAGTGGCAACCACCCGTCGCCCGCCAGGCATGAAAACTCTCTTCCCCACCCTCTACCAAGCAGCCAAGCTCGAATCATGATGATTATTATTTGTTAGTATTACGGGGTATTATTATTATTATTATTATTATTATTATATTTGAAAGATGATAAGGCCACCCTTGAAAAAACCCCGCTCTGCAAGTGCGCCATCCATTGACACGGCAAGCTGCAGAAAGGCTTTTTTGTGCCAGGAGGGGGGAAGAAAGGAAAAAGGGAGAATTCGAAAACAGTAATCTTGGAAACCTTAATTTTTTATTTATTTCTTAACCTATAACTAACTTCTTTGAATTGATTGATTGATTGATTGTTTCCGCGGACTAACTTAGACAGACCTCAGATTCCAACTTTTGCCCGGAAACCAGCTGGCGGCCCCCGGTCGTTAAACACCCCGTTAAAACTACATACACTAGCCACATCCATCACGGTGAGGGTGTATTAGTAATCTCCATATCGTTACAAGGGGGCGTTTGAAGTATGTAGTGCGGGTGTGTTTTAGATACTGCCTCCAAAATTGAAAAGATTTGTATCGGCCTCGAGGGGATTGTTCCCGCGGACTCTTGCTCCGTGCCATACAAAGTTCCATATTAGAGTTGGGTTCCGTGGAGCGTGCCCGGGCGCCAAGGTTTCATCTCGTCATATCGTCCAGGCCACGAACCCACTCGCGCCCCACCACACCACAACGACACAAAACGGAACCCGGGTTGATCTCGGCCATGCCAGGCTTCTAAAAAAAACGAAAGAGAAAAAAAAAAGAAAACCCATCTGCCCCCGGCCAGGATCGAACTGGCGACCTTGAGATCGCTAAGTAGTTTGTGCTACCTATCATATTGTAATAGGACATGAATATGAGACTCACGTGATAACCAACTACACCACAGAGGCTGGATGAGTTAGAGGGGCTGTGGGCTGGGCGGGATTTCCGTTGAGCTTTGGTGCCCAATATTTTTGGGTATTTTTGTTCTGCGTTTCTTTTGTTGATCGGGTTAATTTTTAGTAAAAATATTTTTGTTATACTCCGGAGATTGGTTTTGGTATTTCCTTTTTTCTCTTTTAATTTGTTTTACTCCGTATTGTTGTTTGATTGGGTTGTTGAGGGGTGAACCTTCTCTACTATCGCAATCCCTACGCTGTAGAAAATGATATTTTTAGTTTTTGTGACACCGTTTGATATCGGATTTCGTCACTTTCCATCCATGGATAGCATGGCTGTTTAGTTGCTTAAAAAATAAGGCCCGACAGACCGCGTTCTTTAACAGCCGGGCAAAGTCCCCGTGACCATGCGAAGAATATGCAGATAGCGTAAGTAGACGCAGGAGCGGGGAAAGGGGTAAGTAAAAGGGGGGAGGGGCGTATAGTGGCTCAAAATTAGCTAACAGGTCTCCGGGAAAATGCAGACAATGGCGTCATTTTATTATTGTCTGTTACCAGAAGAAATTGGAAAAGCGAGGGGCGATGCTCAATTGCAGGGGAAAGGGTGTGCCTTTCTGCACTTCACTATGGCATCGGGCGTAACATCGAAATAATAGAAAGGGGAGCGGGGATATAAAGCTGAAGAGGATAGCAGAACTACACGGAGTAGCATATATCTCAAGGTTATATATGCCCGTACATGTTCCACCAGAGCAAATTTCGGAAACTTGGTCCTGTTTCCAATTTGTACACAGTTTAGTTATTCAAGATTGATTAACCAATCGTCTGAATATTTGCAAGATGCATGCATACAACATCCCCCTCCCCCTCCCCCTCCTTACTCCTCCACCAGCAACCTCGGCCGCCATATCAACGGGATAACCCGAATAACCATCTGCGGCCGCCCATTCCACACCACCCGCAGCCCAACCTCTCTCAGCACCTGCACAATCGTCTTCCCCACCTCCACCGTCTCCGCATCCACATTACTCAACGCCCCATACCGCACACACAACCCACCCCCATCCACCGCCCTCTCCGCATCCTGCATGTGGAAATATGCCCACCCGCTATCCCCCGCCCGCGCCTCCCGCGGCATCTGCGAATCGCCAGACTGCACCGTGTAGCAGAAATTCATCCGCGTCACGATCCCCTTGCGCGCAGCCAGGATCTCAAAGGCGCGCTTGACGCGCTGGAACCCCGCATCCGCGTCCGCGGGCCATGTCGCTTGCTGCGCCAGCCGCGCCTGCCAGAGCTCGTCGATTATCTGCTGCGATGCAGCGATGATGCGCGGGTCGGTGCTGTCGTGGTCCTCGTGGTTGAAGAGGTAGGTGACTTGGTCGAGGAGCTCGGCTTTGGTGTATGCTGCCGTGCTGATGATGCCCGCTGCCGCTGCTTTTACGTTGTCTATCGCATCCTCGTCTATAAGGGTAAGATCCGCGGTGCTGGGTGGGGGGCTAGATGTTGCGTGCTGGTTAAAAAGGAGCAGCGGCAGTTCTCGTTAGGTCAGTGGTATTCTATATATGTAGCCTCTACGGTGAGTCTTGATTACGAGTGTTTTTATGTAAAATAGGGCTTTCATACCGGCATTTTGTGGAGAGGTGGACAAATGAAAAGTTTTGACGGATGAAAAATCCCAGAGGATGAGAACACTCGTACTCAACCCTCAGGTTCTCATCAACAAGTTTCTTAACGGCGCGGCGGCCATCTCGAAGCGAGCATACTTTAGCGTGCACAACTCGTATTGAGATTTGACCAGTTGACGGGCAACTTCTAGAAGTGCTCTGTCAACGGCAATACCTGAACAGCACGGGAGGAAGAAACAAAATTGAAGTATATATTCAGTACAAATATATTTTTATGTTGCTATATTTAACTCTAATCAGGATAAGTTACGAAATATGCCCGTTCCTACATGTGCAGCGCATAAATGGTAGACAACTCACGAGGAGATCAGTCTGCCCGGGACTAGACTTGCGCTAAACAAAATCTTTAGATTCTGCAGGTGAGGGCGAGAGACTTCCTTGCAGGTCCTACTTAAGGGTAAATCTCGAATTCGGGGTGCAGTCTGTGGTTTGGTTCTCTTTTGCTTTGGTCACCGGATGGTGCCTGCTGAGCTGCGTGGCAGGTTGCGCATGGTGTGAGTTAGCTGAATGGCGATGGTCGCCGAGGTAGCTCAGCCTAGTGATTGTTGCTCAAGCCTGCTGCACACTGCCAGAGAATCCACTGTATCGTTCCCAGACTGCAAGACCAGCGCGGCCAGAAAGAGGATGAGCCTAATAATAGCAGCATTTTTGGCACTGATTCTCCACCTTCTCAGGCGCTACTTACCGGTTATATCAGCGGTAGCGGTCGAAGGTTTATATATATATATATATATATACACGGTCAATCCCAGGGACCTTTAGGAGATAAAAATAGACAATGCGTGCTCTGGCTGCCTTTTAAACATCAAAACGTCGAAGTAGATGTTGAAGTCATGAGCAGATGATAAATCACGTGATATCGACATTCGAGAGCATGACTCCGATTTTCGGCCCGACTAATTGTTCATCAATGCTTGCTCAGTAATGGTTCTTTTGAATAAATAAGCATTTTTGTGATATAAGTTTTTGGAAAGACGAGGAACTGTCAATCATCTCACGGTCAAAGGCAAGAGAGGAGAACATCTCAGAAAGCGTTTGAATCAGGCAAAAAATTGAATTGGATCGGGTTTGCCTCACGACAGGTTAACATATGGATAACGTCTATATGAAAACACACAGCCGATAATTTTCTATCTATCCTGCTTCAAATCAAAGCTGGCTTTGGTGCATGCATCCATGTTTTCGATAAACGATAGTCAGCATTTGCAATAACCCACCTGGAAGCAAAAGTAATTACTTTTCTCCTGCTTTGTCGCTGGACCTTGAAATCCTAGTTTGGATATATCGGGAAATGAGTTCAGCGGATATGAGGAACCAGGAAGGAAATGGTGTTCGAGAGCAGCTAGATGGTACCAAGTCAAAGGGGAAGAAAAAGAACTACAAAGGCTTTGTGGCGGGTGTGTTTTCTGGCATTGCCAAGTTGAGTGGTGAGTTATTTTTGGCCCCTTTACTTTTCTTGTCGTCATCCCTGCGGCAGTGTCCCATTTTACGTTTTTCGTGAGAAGTCAATATATGCTGCTGGAATAGGCAGCGCATGTCGATAAGATGGCTCTGGGCGTATTTTTCTGTTTGAGATTGTTTCGTTTTGGTTCTGGGATGGCCGCCATTTACGTCTGCTATACAACCCTGAGTCATGGCTGATAACTGACGAGGTTCCCTACACCTCATATGGGATAATTTATAGTGGGACATCCGTATGTTAATATCATTCTCACCCGATCTTGGATGTTCTTTTCTGGACAGGTCCAGGGCTTACTACCATATACTCATCGGTTAAGTTCTTTTGGCTGACAAATTTGGTCAACAGCTTCGATACCATCAAGGTTCGTCTTCAAACGACAACATCTGCACATTTCAACGGCCCTTTAGATTGCTTGATTAAGACTGTACGGAATGAAGGACCAAGAGCCCTGTATAAAGGCGCATCGCCACCTTTGATGGGATGGATGGTCATGGACTCAGTGTTAGTCATCCGAGTTGAACACCCAGTATCTGTTTATATCCGTACAGCATTCTTTCTAATGTTAATATAGCATGCTCGGGTCATTGACACTCTATCGGCGTCTCCTCTTTGAACATGTTTTTGCAAACAAACAATTGCGACGAATAATACCCTTTGCTTCAACGAACGTCCCAGATCGACTATCTAGCTTTGGCCACGGCATCGCTGGCATGTTGGCGGGCTCAACTGTGAGCTTGATAGCAGCACCCGTTGAGCATGTGAAAGCACGATTACAGATCCAGTATGCAGCTGATAAGAAGCAACGTTTATATAGCGGCCCGATCGACTGCACGAAGAAGATTGTAGGTCCTCCTATCATTATTTTATTTCTAATAACTTTTTACACGATTGCAAGCCCAATCCCCCTTATTAACCTCAAATTTGTTGTCACAGCTTCGTACCCATGGAATCCCCGGGCTTTATCGCGGGTTTTGCGCCACGCTGCTCTTCCGCTCATTTTTCTTCTTCTGGTGGTCCACTTACGACATTTTCTCGCGGCTCATGAAGCAGCATACTCAACTATCCACACCAGCAGTCAACTTTTGGGCGGGCGGGTTGTCGGCGCAAGTGTTTTGGCTCACATCATACCCCTCCGATGTTGTGAAGCAACGGATTATGACGGATCCGTTGGGCGGCAAGCTGGGTGATGGCGAAAGGAGATTTCCGCGGTGGAAGGATGCAGCGATAGCTGTTGGGAAAGAAGGCGGTTGGAGGGGATACTGGCGGGGATTCCTGCCATGCTTTTTGAGAGCGTTCCCTGCGAATGCAATGGCGTTAGTGGCTTTTGAGGGAGTTATGAGGTACTTGGGATAGATGGGATACAAAAGCGGATTGAATCCATTTCTGGTGGAGGCCTTTGGTCATTTTGCATTTGGGTGATAGATTCGATGCATAGGGCGGATATATCACAAACTGTAATTATATGTATCAAGTATTAGACGGCGGAAAATAATTCGTGACATGTACAGCACAATAACATAAATTAAATAGAGCCGATTTCCACAGATATATGGATTTCCTCAAGAACAGTCATTGGCGCATATTATCCACCTTGACTCGCATGGCATTTCCGTTACATTCTTGATATTGACTGACATTGAGGCCTCAGATGCAGACGGCAAACATTCAGCTAAATTTTCTATCTGTTTGAAATCACTATAGCCAATTATCTGATTGACTAATGAGTTATGATATTTCCAGATCATCGTATTACTTCTATCAAACTCCCCGGTCCTAGACGACGAAAGCTGGTCTGGAGCTCCTAAACGCTAGCTGTATACAGTTAGCCTCTTGGCATCCCGACCACACGGTTCTTCCAAGGTTCTTGGCACGAGCCGAGGTTGGAGGCTTGGCAGTCGCATGCCAACTGCTAAACAAGTTCCAGGACCGACCACATGAACCAACATCGCCCTCTATATATATCTCTCCGCTGGATTTCACAGATGGGGAGGGATTACTCTGGCATTCAGCGACAATATAATACCCATACTTAATACAGTTGCGCAATAGCCCATAATATTGCGCAGTCGTTTGATTTTCCAGGCCGGATGCTGCTCTAGCCTGGGAGTGCGTTCTCAGCATCGTCATGGATGAGTTTACAGCAGACGCCTTCGTCAACCGCGAAGACCCCATTCCTGTCATTTCACCTTCGTCGCAGCCTGCCGAAGATAGCCCCAGTCCAAGTGGAAAGGACAGCGAAAATGTTCCTGGCGGATCCGGGTTATCTGCCCGGCGCCTGAAGCAAAAATTCCAAGGCATGAAATCTGATGCGAAAGCACTGGGTGGTTGGACTGCTGGGTCCTCTCTGCAGGAACGGCTGTTAACAAAGTATAGACCTAACATATTGCTTATGTAGCTGTAGTTATTGCTGGAGCTAACTGGCATTATTCAGACTATGGCAGCAGGTTATCCCAGGGGAAGATCCTGGCGAGGAGGGCGATGCCATTGCTGGCAAACCTTCCACTGTCCACGTTGACCGCCCTGCTTTTAGCCTCCCTACAATGAGCAACAACTTCCGACGTTTTAATGCTAGGTATGATTTTCCCTCTTGTACCCTTGCCAGACAGGATGTATAGCTTTCTTTTGCTAACTATTACGTAGAATTGGCATTGTATTTCTTTTCCAAGAGCGTGTGATTAACGTCTTGAGCTGGCAAACTCCAACTCACACCTTATCGTTCCTTTCCGTCTACTCATTTATTTGCCTAGACCCATACTTATTGATGATTCTCCCATTTGCTGTCTTTTTGCTCTTTATCATGGTCCCGGGATTTCTTGCTCGTCATCCACCTCCACCCGCCACTGCGTCAACCTCTAGCACTACTGCGTACTATTCATACGATGGACCGGCTCTTGCTCCACCACAGACTATCAAACCCGCCTCAGAAACTTCAAAGGACTTCTTCCGTAACATGCGGGACCTCCAGAATAGTATGGCAGATTTCGCGAACCTGCACGATGCCACCGTATCGCTCCTGTCCCCTGCTACGAACTTTTCTAATGAAAAATTATCATCTACCATTTTCCTCCTCGTAACTTTCCTATCTGCTATTTTGTTCTTAACGGCCCACCTAATCCCATGGCGTATGCTGTGCCTTGTTGGTGGGAACGCTGCCATTATCGGGAGCAATCCTAGCGTTGCTGCTTTCATGCAACAAATCGGGCATCAAATGAAAGATGCAACCGCTGAAGCACAGAGTGCGGCCGACGACACCTTCTATAACATTTTCGGAATTCCGATTCCATCGTCGCCATCTGCGCTCCTTACATTACTTAAATCCACTGCTGCAATTTCGCTCGATACGTACCCAGAAGAGCGAGAAGTGGAAATTTTCGAACTCCAGCACAAAACCCTCTCGCCATACACAGCAACGTCGGACTGGGAGTCATTTGTTTTCACCCCCACACCCTATGACCCACTATCTCCATCTCGCATCGCAGGCGATCGACCAAGGGGTACGCGGTTCTTTGAGGACGTCAAGGCACCGCCGGGCTGGAAATGGAAAAGCAAGAAATGGCAGCTAGACCTCGAATGCCGCGAGTGGGTGATAGAGCGGATGGTCACGGGCGTCGCGTTTGAAGTTCCGGGTTCTAGCGACAATGCGGTGGCTGAGGAGGTCGGGGGCTGGGTTTGGGATTTACCATTCCACCCCCCTGATGAAGACGCGTATAACAATGATGACTTAGCGTATGGGGACAGTTATGAAACCAAAGGGAAAGATAATAAAGCTGAACAAAAAGGGGATTCCAAGGGCAAGGGGAAGTCGGCCAAAGCGGACTTTGAAGAAGGCGTTGCTGGGATCGGTGGGACGGGAGAATGGAGACGGCGGAGATGGGTTAGGGTTGTGCAGCGCGCCAGTGTTGATGACAGTAGCGCTTCTACTGGGTAAAGTTGTATAATTAGTTGATTTGCATATGGGGTTATTATGCATATGATATATGATGCCTCGTGTGCTAATTGTATCGACGGTGTTACGATTACGAATCAAATGGACGTTTACGCTGAATGGTTCGTGATATCATCTTTCAACCATTAGTTATTCCGATGCAGAGTACACTGTTTTGTACGGGCATCTGGAGGTCATACGCACCCAACACGGGTCCTGAAAGAGAATTCCATGGATAAATGTTGATCCAACCTAAAACGGCCAAGTTTATGGCGCCAAGATGGTTTCCTCATGCCGATACTGATACTACTTATGATACCCAGGTACTGCGTACATGTACAACCTTCATTACCTTCAACAACACGATATGTTCTTGTTCTTGAGAAGCGCAGAAAAGCGACCAAAAATCGAACAATTTGAGATGCACCTTCCACCCAGCCTAATCTATACCAAACAAAACCAAAATACATATTTCCACAAAGAAGGCCACACCCAAACTGCCCACAACCCCATTAGCCATGAGAGACCCCCCAGCCGCGGAGGCAGAGCTCATAGGCGCATTCGCTGCCGTCGTCGAGGCCGCGGGCGGGGGAATGGTTATCGTAACGTCTACCGTGGAGCGCGACATGGGTTCCTCCGACGAAGGATCGGTCGTGACAGTGGATGCATCAGTCGTGAGAGTCGCGTCGTCATCATAGCTGCCCCAGGTGCCTTCTGACACTGTTGGGTCCAAGATATGAGTGGCCTTATTAGCATAGTTAGTCGCTGTCGCGAATGAAAGAGTCGAGGGTGCAGATGCAGATGCAGATACAAAGAGAGATGTGGTGGACGAAGCTGCGTCTGCAATTATGGTGCCACTTGCTTTGAATTTCACTTCGCCTTTGTCGTTCACTTCATACTCTTTGCCGTCGAAGATGCAGACAGGGAATATGGGGTTTTCACTGGATACGTGGCCTGTTATTGATTTCGTGGTATTTTTTATACCGGCGTTTGACGTTAGAAATTGGGTTCTTTATGTCTTTCGCATATAGCTCATGGGTTTCATGCTTTGTCTCGTTTGGAGGTATCTATTAGCCACTTACAGTATGCATCTTTCTTTGTCCCGACAGGATCAATGTTTTTGAGCCTAGAATTTGTTGTTAGTATTGGCCTTTTTTATTTTTTTTATTCTCCTTCTTTTAAGCAAAGAAGGTATTTCACTTCTTTTTTTTTTTTTGCGCGTGAAGAAGAAAACATACACTTCGCGACAGTCAATTTGTTTCGGGCCTCCCTTTGAGCACATCTTGATCAGGAATGGAATTGTTCCATCTGGCGATTCTCCACAAAAGTCCGACTCCTCCGGGGGGGCAACTGCGCAACTCAGCCAGGGTATCAGTCCTGGAATTGAAACGTCGGGGCTTGAAGGATATTTGTTTCTGGGTCAGCGTATATCCTTCCAAATTAAAGCTGCCATGGCTTTGGAGTACCTACATCTGTGCGATAGACAGGTGAAAAAGCAACAAAATGGCTCCGAGAAACCGAGCCGCTGATAACTTAGCCATTTGGGGCAGTTTGTTGGAAGCAGGCGGCACAATACCAAAAAAGATAGAGGTGTGTTTAGATGCCAAGGGGGTATAAAATAGCGAAGAGAGAAGCAGAATAGAGCGCGACCTGATTATTAGAAGAGCAATAATTCGAATTCAACTTCTTATTGACACGTTTTGAACTTGAAGGGAAAGAGAAAGAGGAAAAGGCCTGGAAATTATAAACAACTGATATATTTTTCACTGCAACAAGCCTGTTAATCGTGAATGCAGTAAGGCGCGCTGTGTTATTTCACTCTCTTTATACATGGATGGATGGATGCGTGTTTCCGGATGCGCGCGATGAAGGGAGCCCACATAATGCCTTTGATTCCTTCTGCCGAAACAAATGAGAAAGAGAAAGTTGAAGGCAATTCATTAGGGGGTTTCGTTGTTTTCAACTTATTTTATACCGCCTTTCATTATCTCAAGTCCACTCCATGTATGCCCAGTGGCAAGCTGTCTGTGGCAAAGGAAATCATTCAAGCCGCCCGGCATCATTGGATACAGTGAGACATGGTATGCATATGCCCCATTATTATGTAGAATGGACCGCGGAAATGAAGTCCCTTCGAAGCGGAGTGCGGATGTACCCTCAATGATAACGGCATTCTAACTCCGAATACCAACGCCAACAACGATGTCAACTGCGAAGACGATATTCGAGCAACCATGATCAAAGCGGAACGCTGCATACCTCTAGGGCTGGATTCGCGAGCAGCTATAATTAGGTAAGTAGCACCAATATTAACTGGCACGATTACCGCATCGGCCAAGTTGTCCACGTACAGTACATGAAAATAGCACCTCCAAAAGACTCATATGACCGGAGTATCTCTATGGGCGACAGAAGAGGGGAAAACCACTCAAGATGCTGCCGATGAAAAATGTAAAGTCCCAACTCCGTAAAACGCCATGCCAAACCAAATTCAGTTCTCCCGTCCATCTAGATCTCCAAAAATCTCTCGTGAATAGACAACCGCTCCCGGCTAGGCAATTCCCCGCTTCTCCCTCCATTTCTTCAGTCTCCGTTTTATGTCCCCCTCCGTTTGCTGCATAGGATTCAACCTCCTATCCCTAACCATTGCACCAATATTATCACCATGCTTCGCCACTAATCTCTCTAGCCATTCCTCCTCGCGTTTACTGGGCTGTCTGGGTTGTTTCTTCTTCAAGGCCTCTTCTTCCAAAGCAGCTTGGCGTTCCAGCGCTTGAACCACAGCTGACGAGGACAGATTGCCCGGAATACTTATGGACGGATTACCGGGACCAGCGTGGTCAAGCTCATTCAACGGATCTTCGAGTGGGTTTGCTTTCCGGCGCTTTCTCCCCGCAATTTCAACCTCGTCGTCGTTCTCTGCGTGAATCACGCGCAGAATTTTCCCTGTCTCTGGATCTCGTTCGACGCGCGCCTCGGTAGGTTTTATCAGCTTCAAGGCGGCTGAGGAGGGCAGGAGATGTAAAGAATCTGTATGTTGTTGGCTCAATAACGGATCGGCTAGCTTTTTCTCCGCGCCGCCAGTCGGAGCGTTGAGCTGGGATGCTAAGCCAAGTCGGCGGTAATTTTGGGTCAGGGTTAATTTTTTATCCCTAAGAAATGTTAGATTGGCACAGAAATGTAATAAGAAAGGAAATCCTTGGGCGGGGACGGTTGTAATGGGATTTGTTACCAGTTCTGCGCGATGATAGCGTTCCCCAGGACATTGATTTTCTTGTTCCCATTTTTCAGCCGGTTAGATCTTTGCTTCACCTTTGGAGCACCTGAGCGATTCTTTCTTTTCTGTAAAATGCGCCCCATCTTTAATCTATGGTTCTTTTCTGAGGGAGGCTGTAATGTACCTCTTTGTTGGCTGGTTTCTACGTCCGATGCTCAGGCACAAATTTTTTGGAAAAGCCGATCGTCAATGTTTGCACCTGTTCTTGGCATATTTGCACATGCATCCGCGGTCGGTGAAAATATTGCTGAAAGAGGAAATCGAGTCACGTGTAGGGTTCGAACCCTACACCACAATTCGCTTAGCGACTTCTGGCCGCGATGAGAACTTTCGATCCAACGCCCAGCGACGACAACGACGACAACGACCAGCGCTTGTAGACGCAGAATTCCAGGTGAGAAGGCTATATTGATTGTATTCAGACTCACGCGCATACGATTTACTGACATTCTTTGATTTCTAGTCCCTAATTCAAGATGAGTACGTACCGATCCGTCCACCCGGCCCAAAGCACCAGACGCGGTCTTATCCGCCATTTAATTATCACGGCCAACTGACAGATTGAATAGCGAAGGGAACTTCCAGCTTTGGCAAGCGCCATAACAAATCGCACACTCTGTGCAGACGTTGCGGTTAGTCCGATCTCCCGGAATCCGTTTGTGCACGAGAGGCCTTCGGACACCAAACCCTTTTGAAATCCTCCCATTTTTCGATATCCGCGATATTTTACCAGAGAAGAATGATATACTGAACATTGTTTTGGGACAATTGTGAACAGGCCGTCGCTCTCTCCACATTCAGAAGCACACATGCTCGTCTTGCGGGTATCCAGCTGCTAAGACCCGGAAATGTACGTTTATTTGAGTCCCATGATACAATCCAGCAGTCGAGAATAGAGTAGAAGGGGATTTGCAATCGGAAGGGCAAAAAGATGGTTTTGGAACTTGGGTAAAACGGACATGATATCAGGACTTTTACTTACATCGTTATTTTGCCGTCAATAGTCAACTGGGCCGAGAAGGGTCTGCGACGAAGAACCACCGGAAGTGGACGTATGCGATATCTCAAGACGGTCGACCGCAAATTCAAGAACGGATTCCAAACCGGCACTCCCAAGGGAGCTCGGGGGCCAGAGAAGCATTAAGTTGCTGCGGGGTTGAAAGAATGTGTTTCCAATGACAATCTGGGCTAAGGGTTGAATTATTTTTTTCCTTTTCCTTGTGGATGGCCGGATTGATTTTCTTTTAACGGTTCAGAGGTGTTCACTGTTTTATTTTGCTAGCGTGCTATCAACATTCCACAAAGGGGAAACAACTCTTTTGGCCGGATGGGGAGTGAGAAGTCGTGGGGAGTGAAAAGTGGAACATGGCATGCGCCGTGTGCATGAATATTTTAATGACATGAGCTCTGCGGCCAAGATGCTTCCTGTTCACATATACCCATCTTGATGGACTGGGCCCATTTTTTCACAACTCGCGCTACATGTAACTTACTCCCCACCTTCGAAAATCGAAAGTCTCCAGCCGTCCGCGTCATTGATCACTTTACTTCAACGGTTTTACGATTCATTCAACGTTTTCAACTGCAGGCATTGATTCTGTTCTCAGAAAAATCTTACACTTGTGATATCATATAACAACCATGCTCAACCCGTTCACTCGCCTCTACCGAAAACGCGAACCGCACTATCTCCCTGTACAAAGTACAGTACCTCCTTTTCTTCCAAGCCTGCATGACCATGGCCATCCCCTTTCTCCGTTTCTGGAACCCACCCACCTCCTCTACTAATCCGTAGAACTCCACTGACGTCCCGCGCTACACCCGTATCCAAACCTCTCAACTGCATAACCATTCTAGCTTGATGCGCCATCCCTACAACTAAGGATGCATGCTCTTTCTCAAGAGGTGTTGGTTGTTGCTCAGTAGACTCGGTGGGACCCGCGTGTATCAGAGGCGAATCTGCCGCAAGTGTGACAACCGTAGAATGAACCCGCTAAAAACTCGGGGGAATGGGCGAAGAAGCCGACTTAATTAGCCTAACAAATTCGTCCAGGTTCACACCCCGTAGATTTAGTTGTATAGAGGGCTGTTTGAGGGATCCAAAACCATCATCTGGGTATATGTATACATATTAACGTACCTGCCGTAACCCTAACAAAAATTCCCTCATCTCCACCGCCCCAACACCCATCCCCGGACCTATAGCTGCCAGGAGCAAATCCGGCTGATCCATTATAAGGAGAACATCGTTTTCCACCGGCCTTTCATCAGACGCCGAATCGCCGCGCAAGTCATCGATGGCGGAGGCGATCTCCAGCTCCAGGGAGTCGAGGCCTGCGTTCCCCATACCAGACCATCGAAGTTTCCTTGACGCACTACCACTGCTTTTCTGAGGGCTAGTTGCGGTTGGAGAACGGCCAGACACTGCCCGTCGATCTGATAGAGTAGCGTGCGACGGTATCCGCGCAGGGTTTGCAGACCTGCTTGCCACAGAGGGACCTGGCGCTGGACCCGGTCCTGTTTGTGAGGCTAAGAAGAGCTCTGAGACCCCGTCTACAAAAGCGAAATTGCCTTGCTTTGATAGTCTAGCAAGATCCAGTCCCTAACATGAGCGTCAGTAAAACATAAATAAAGGTCGAGTTTCGCATGCCAAACGAAAATTTAATCCGGATAGCTGCTGCTACCCATTTCCCACGTATAAATGAGCAATAGCCAAAAATCATTAACAAGCAAAAAAAGATATAAACACAATCATGAGAATTAAGAATGCACCCAAAAATGATCCAAAAATCAAAAAGTTTTCAAGAGAACATCAACAAATCCATACATACCAATCTCCTCGCTTCCGCCCTCCAAAACTCCAACCCCCTCAAAAAGCTCACGAACACTACCCCTCGAACCCCTCCCCGGCCAGCGTTGAACTCCAGCTCTTCTCCACCCCGACCGCCAGCGGAAGATAGAGCATCGCATAGGATCCTTAGAACCAACCAATTGCTCGTTGCGCCTAGAACGGAGGTGATCAGGGTGAGTGACTGGGTTGGGAGGGGTGATGCTGTGTAAGGTGCTAGGAGGGGTGCGGTTGGTATAGACATGTTTATTTTCTTTCTTTCTTTCTTTCTCTCTTTTTACTTCTCTTGGCTAGATAGGAGAGAGGTTTAGTTCGAAAGAGTGACCACTTCAACTTCCTCCCCCTTGTGTATCTGCTGTGCGCTGGGTAAGAGAGGGTTGTAAGAAACTTTCGTCCGTGTGTCGTGCAGATGGATATATTTATTGCCTCGAGTTTAATGGATGCGATACCTGGCTTATTTACGCTCGAAATATGGCGGGAGGGAATTGTGAGGCGGGATGGATATGGTAAATTCGAGGTGCGTTTGCAGTCATAAATAAAAGGTTGAAATCAATTATCAGATTGAGTTTCGTCAGACCATGAGCCTAAAACAACCGCTCCTTTCCTTCGTCATCGCGAACATCTCCTTCAACGCGAATACCAATCATTTCCACGCCGCACTGGTTCGACATTAGAACATGTTTCACGGACATTCCGAACAACCAATTTTGGTCAATTTTAATTTTCAAGTTTGATTAGAGAACTTATTATTTAGGTGTCTCCTAGACAGCGTCCTTACGCGATACCACGACCACAAGTTCAAGCCAATGGAGCTGGTATTACAAGTTTGCAACAGCCATCGCCGGGCAGAACCTTGAATCCCCGCAACAGCTTGCGAAAGCCCAAGAAAATTCTGGACAAGAAAAATGAAAGGATAAAATCTAAAGGAAGTAGAATGAAATGAAGAAAAAAGATAAAAACAAATCCATGCCCCGAGATAACAACCAATTTCACCTACTTCCCTCCTCCCTCCGCCCTCCGCCCTCCCCCCTCCCCCCCCTTCCCGCTGTCCCCCGGGTCGTGGCTGTTTCCATATGCCCGTCATCGATTCATCCCTATAAGCTGCTCAAGCTCATCCAGTGCTGAAGGTTGTACATCGTGTTCATACTCAATGATATCTCCTATATCTGCTTCTCCTTCACCTTCGTCTTCTTGACTCCCGACCGCAACAACCAAACTACATGCCTGTTTAGCATCTCTGTTGGTTCTCTGCCTATTCGCATCTCCCACTTGTAAGCCATTCGCTTCGCATTGAGCAGCTGGTAAGCAGGAGTTTGCGAAATGCGTTTGCCAAACGGATTCAAATTCCAAACCATTCAGATCGAAGGCACCTGCAGGCGGAGTAATGGACGGAGTGAGTGGTTCTCGTGCTGGTATGGTAATTTCGCCTTGGATGTTGGGATACGACAGAGAAGTCGACAGCGTGCTCGCATCATCGTTGAGATCAATAAGCGGATCTGCGCCTTCACCGCTTGGACCATCGATTTCTGTTGGAAACGATGGGGAAATAATACCCTCCTCTCTGGGCGTTCGGGGAATTTCGACCTGAATACTGGCAGGGCACCCTCTGCGATTCACTAGACCCTCAGAACACTCATTTGCGATCCTTCCGAGAATTGACTGGAGCACCCAAGGGAAACTGATGAGAGGCAGCTGTTGCTTCTCAATGGGCACCCCGGACTTTTTAGCCATAGCAGCCTCCATCTGTTCGCAAGTCACTTTATACATCGCGACGGCAAGAGGCGCGAGGTGCTCAAAGTCGTTCCCGCCCGCTTTTTCTTGGCAGAGCGTGCGGAACTTCTCCCGCAGGGCGGATGATATGCGACCAATGTCTTCATGAAATTTGTAGTCTTTCGACATCTCAGAATGGCTTAAGACGAACGTTGACCATACTTCGAATTCGGTTTCGATTTCGTGACGGGCCATGATCCGCCACATATCCGTATCGTACTTCCTTTTGAGGTCGGTCGCGAGGCTCAATAATTTCTCGTCAACCTCAATCCCTGAGTGTAAAATCCGCTTGTCGAATTGTGGTCTTTCCTCAGGAGCCAAAAACTGGGGTTTTGATCGGATATCTATGCGGCTAGTCATGTCATACAATTGTCCGAGGATTTTTGAAGAATCGTATTGCGCGTTTTCATTCCTCGTTTTCCTTTCCATGAAATGGGGCCACTTTTTTGGCTTCAAATCTCGATCCATTCGAACTGGTATTCCAGACTTATTGTAATCGACTGCTGCGGAATGCATGGCTGCGAGCCGAATGCACTTCTCATCCTTAACCCCATCATCTGTAAAGTCCGCCAAAGCCAGGTGTGCTCGAGCAATTTGTGAAAGACAGTCGTTCTGCATATAGTTTACATAGAACTTGGTGATATCGTCAACAGTGACGTCGCGATCCAGAACTTCAGGCTTTGCGGCATCATTGTCCATTGGCTCGTGAAACCAGTCCGTCGGTAACATATTTTTATCCCAGATGACAATATAGTCATCACCATCCAGGTCACCCCCAGAACACATGCTTGCAACATCTCGATCCCCAGTTTGTGGTAGTACAACAACATCTCTAAGATGGTGCAGCGCAGGGGCATCAACTGCCTTGACAACACGAATATCGCCCGGATGGAGTGACGGATTTCGAGCGAGAATGCAGGGGCCCTCAATGACAACGTATTTGCCTTCGCCGTGCCGCCAGACTTGAACGAATATTTCGGGAAGGCAATCCACCTTTTCCTGGTAGGATGAGTCTGGTTTCGACCGTGAACTGTGAAAGTATCCTTTCAGGGTCTTGGTCTCATCGACACAGCCTAAAAGGAAGGCTCCCTCATCGATTGCAATCTTGGCCTTCTCTTTTAGATACTTTATTTGCCAAGTACGCCATAATTCAAGTAGGGATGAAACAAATGGCTCCCGTGATCCTATAAAGCCATCACGTATCATATCCACAAGAACCAACGTCATCTGGTTTGGGTCAACGTATTTTTGTAGAAGATGGACAGCCTTCTCCTCGTCAATCATGGCCTCCTCTAAATTAGCCAACATCATACTCAATTTGGAAATAAATACCTCATCAGGGGTCCCCAGGGCAGACAAAATAAGAATGAGCTGGCGGTTTAGAGTTGCGTAAGAGAAATGAGAATATCGGATTATTTCGAGCCCGTTATGGGCAGCTGTGAACTTGCATTGGCTCTTTCGAAGATGCACCTCTCGTTGATGAGCTTCAGGCGAAACTGCGAGAATGCCTTTACAACCGCCAAGCCGGAATTGAAAGACCGAAGGTGGCTCCCCTGACGGTGTTTTAATTCTAAGGTCGCTTTGGATCATCTGAGTCAAAAAACGCGATAAACGTCCCACGCCATCTGAGAATACGTAACCGTTTCGCTCGATATCGTCGATCATCTTAATCTGTACCGGGCAGCTAGTAACTGCACGAGTGGTTGAAAAGCATTGTCCTAGTCGCGCTGCATATTTGGCAACAATTTTTATATCATTCAAATCGCCCATTTGAGCACGGATGTTGGCAGCCGTGAGATGTGGTAGTGAAGCAAAAAAGTATGCTCCATGCTCCTTAAGCTGAGAGTTGCCGAATGCCAGGAACTCGTACCGTCGATCGCCTATAGTGATGCCGTACTGCAACGTACGCCTGACCCGCGCATAGACTTTTTCCATGCACTGGTTATTGCCGTTACCATAGGGATATATCTTACCCATGTATTTCTCATCGCAGAACCGGACACGGAGAAAGCGGTCTGCATGCTCCCGATGGTAGCGTAATACACGATTAGAAGTGTCAACAGATGGAGTGCCGTAATAGATGGTGGAAGGGGTAACATCAGCACTCCTCACGTAACAACAATGGTCCGGGATTCTACCATTGGTCGCTCCTGTGGGAAACGGTATGTTGAATATCTCCATTGGATCGTAATATATAGTCTTGTTCATGGCAACGTGCTCGAGAAGCTCCTTCGCCTTACATTCGCCTAGTTGAACCAGGCGACGGACAAATGTTTCATCGATTGTGTATTCATTTAGGTAGCGATGGGATATGCATACCTCCAGCTGATATCGAACAGAGAAGGGAAGGGGGATATACTCGCTTTGATCCAAACCTTCTAAAGACAATAGAGGTCTAGATTTGTGCGTGGAGGGAGCATCAATCCGTTTCCAAACGGTAGGGATAGGTTCAGCCCTTTCGATGACTTTAATATCATCGGTCTCTTGGATATTAACATTGAAGTCCTTAAGCACATCATTAAAAATCTTGATCTTGTTGTCATCTCGCAGAGTATTTTCGTTAAAAGCAAGTCGAAAAGTGGTCCAGCGCCCTACAAGACAGGTTAGTAGACAACATTAAAACTTGCATGCCCCGTCACTGCCCACATACCAAAGTTAATATACGCATTCTGTTTCCTCAGATTGACCGGCGTGCGAGTGACTATTTCAGGATAGCGAACAATATCTGTTTGTCGGAACCATGTATCCCGCGAGCTCCAGACATTTTCATTCTGCGGAAAGTGCTCCTTGCCTAAGGCCGTAATCCGCTGATGGCAAATTGCTGGCGAACCCAAAGGGATTACCAGCGCGACCTGTCCTGAGCGGCTTATTTGAAAGATGTTCGTCAGTTGCGAAAATTTGATACGAAACCGAAATGGATTCACCGGGCATAGTGAATTTCCAGGATTTTCGGACCAGTCTGGGGATGGTTTAGGAATGTTGACAAATATGCACAGCTCCCGATGATCAACGTTGAGGACCAGACGAATAGAGGCAAGAGATTTTCGCTTAAGAAAAGATCTCTCCCCTATCATGGATCCGAAATCCACCGACAAAGCATGTAATTCCTGCGCGAGGTTAGCGAGAGCCTAAAGACCTCACCCGGGCCTGACTTACAATTGTTGCGGGATATTTTACCCCTGTTCGAGCAGGGCTCGATATTTCTGGGGTACGCCTCTGGGGCTCCAATTTAATGTTTAATAGCACGGACTCATTGTTCTCAAGTGCCAATTCGTATTTCGAATGACTCCAGAAGTCGTCGCGTGGTGGCGGTCTAGCATGAACGTTGTAGTTTAACATATTATATCAGCAATTGACAGTGGAATAAAAGTGACAAGGCGATGTGAAATCGGGATAACCACTCACCTAAATCGAATCCTGCCTTCTCGTTTCCCGCTAAAGATCTCGATGTAATCGAGGGTGCCATGTGGGGAAAATGACTTCCACAACGTGAACGTATTGGCAGTTTTGGGGATTCCAGTTAGATAGAGCGAAACTGACTCCCACGAAGCCCACTCGCCCTTGATAGGAGAGGTGTTTCTGGAGGCAATATCCCTGCCCATAAATCGCCTCGAAGGTGAAGAAGCGTTCACCGCAGCTCTGCGACTAGGCGGAGAGTCAGAGAAGCGTTCATGGCGCCGCGCCATTTCTAATTGAATACTAGGAGGAGTTTGCCTAGAGTTAGAAGCTGAAGTTAGAACGGCGGTGCGTTGAGTCCAACACGGTCGAGGGCCACAGCAGCGCGTGATATATTGGAAAAGATTGATACTAGAGTAGGGTAGAAGATTCAGGTAAGGTGAATGAGAAAAATCATATCACTTCACTTGTAATTAGGGGGTGCTGATGAGAGGTGCGGATTCGAGACAGCATTAACCAGATTTCTAACATACCCTAATGGACAACAGCCGCAGATGCCTACACGCCGGCAACCCGGGTGTTGTACTGCTGCTGCTACCGCTGTTGCTGCTACTAGGTGAGGAGTAAAGATACTCTTCTGAGGAGGTGAAGAGAGAAGATGAAAGGGGGAGTGAGAAGAAGGTGAAGAAGAAGATAAAGAAAAAGGGAGGTGAGGTGTCTGTAGTTGTGGTGATCGAGGTGAAAGAGCCTCAGGTCCCGTGGTTTGTATGTGAGACCGGGCTGGGATGAGATGATGGCGAGAGCGACCACCATTCCTACGCGACAACGCCCGCCCAGTTTTTTGTTGTTGTTGTTGCTGTTGTTGCTGCTGCTGCTGCTGCTTCTCCTCTCGTTTCTTTCGCCTCATCTGCTCCTCGTAGGCTGCTTGTTCTCGCATTCTCGCGTTGCGAGGATCTCCTCTTCCCCGACTCCTCCTGGGCCGCTTCTTCGCACGCGGGAGACTGGCGGAGGTTGGTGCTGCAACATGCTGTGATGGACAATGAAGAATGTTAGCAGCTGTTTAATTCTAAAAGGGAATTTTCAGAGGCGTGAATGAATGAGACATGGCCATTGTATCTTATATAGACTTGGACATGCCAGATGGGTCTATGGGCACCGCACTTTTCTGCACATGTGGAAACCCGCAAACATTTGGTGCAAGAAGCAGAGACATGCAGAGACATGCAGTGATATGCAGTGAAGTGAATTACTATAAATGAGCAAAGGAAATAAATGTGCATACTTACATTCAAAGTCTCCATCTTCATGTCACTCCTTCTGTCGATTCTACTAGCTTAGGAGTCGAGAGAGGTCTCTGTTCCAAATGGCTGAAATTACTCAAGAGATAGAGAGCTCGATGGATGTCAGGAAAGGGGCTTCAGCAAAGGAAATAAAAAACATGAAAGAGAGGCCAGTAGTATGCATTCATACTAGCATAGATATATGTATATACTTGTGTATATACGTATATTTCTTCTCTCTATGCACCGGAAGCACCACAATCCTTTATTTCTCTAGGTCTAGATATAAAACTGCACGCAAGCGGATATACCCGCCGGGGTATCATGGCCAACGAAATGCGGCAAATTGGCTACATCCGGAAGAATCCGTAAGGAGAAGCTTGGATATGTATATACCATCTGGCCTCATGAGTTTGGAACGGAAGAACAAACTCTCTAGTCGCGAGGCAAACAAATGCATCGTGTGTGATTTGAATGCTGCAGCTACGCGCAGGCAATCCTTTCAACCACAGACAAACCAGAGACAACAAAAATATGAAAATGAAGTTGAAACGATCCATTCTCTTAAGGGCCGCTCTTGTGATGATGTCCAACTCAAAGCAGCAGTGGGCCGACTCGAGGGTGGCGGTAACACCCTCACCGAATATCCAGGGAACAATGGAAAATGTCTTTTACCAAACGGAAAACCGAGATGAAAGAAAATAACCGGTTCTGCCGAGCGAACATCATATTCGCTCCCAGCCCCGTCAAAGAAACGAACCTGTGTTTGTAAAACATCAGGCACTCACAAAGAAGATGGGGTATATTCGGCAGGCAAGTTAACAGCAATCAAATAAAAGGCGTCAGTGACATCATGAAACACAAACAGCATTCCATTACTTGCGCTTATGTACAGAGTATTTTAATCGGCAAAGCCTAGGTAACTGCGAAATATCCAGTTTCCAGGCCCGTATATTCAACAGGAGTAGGTTGAGTTGACAGACGAAGATGTGCGTCCCTCGACTTCGGGGCATTGGGTAACGCGATTTTGGCTCCATTAGATGCTATAACTCATACCATCGTTGACAAGGATGATTCGGGGGGATCATTGTGGTGTCTTGGAGCGCTTTGAGGTCTTTGAACTTGGCCCGGGGTTGAAAGCGCATGTCAACGCGCCAGAGACGTCAGTTGCATCTTGCATTCAGGCGGCTTTTTGTCGGTCTTTGCGTCATTGGTTGGAAACTTTTCTCTGTGTCACGCTTGAAAACGGCATTCTTATTAAGAGATTGTTGTATTTCTTTGACCATGTGCTGCTTGCTCCCTTTTCAGTTTGTACGCTCGTCGGGTTTATTCCGCGTAGATTCGAGCCGGGAATATGAACTGACCTGGTTCCGCGGTCCAGTTGTCGTTAGCTGTTCCTGGTCACGGCTTGGTCTGCTAAGTTTAGAGAGGACGGATGATTCTCGTAAGCAGGAAGAGGCTGATCGGTCAAGATAAGGGATCTTGTGGCTGGTGGAATCTTAGATTATCTGAGAGGATTGGGCTGGCTGAAGGTATAACTAGTTAAGTGAATTGTTTGAAGGTTTTCTCTGACGTTGCTCAATAGAGTTGGTATGACGAGCCGCCCATTGCAAGCTGCCTAACTCACTCTTGGTTAAACGCTGTAAGGCACGACATCGATTGATTGAAATGATGAACTTATCACAATCAGCAGAAATCCTAGCAGATCGCTCTAGCCATCCCGTGTCTGTTGGAAGTCATCGATGAAAGTAATGTACTGAGCCCGCATTTCATCTCATACCATCCCCGCTGATTGTCACAATAAGTGCTTATCGACCAGCAAGGGTGCCTGAATCCACGGGGAAAACTTTCTCGGTTATCATCGCAGGTTTGCCGCAAAAAGAAACCCTTGGACAACGATTAACTACCACGTACAGCACTTTTGGAGTCAAAATCCTGGCTTAACATCGAAACTAATGCGCTGCATCCATGGAACTCTTACCGTTCGCCTCGCAATAATGTATTAGATGGGCCAGGCCGATGTAGGAAAGGAGAATTGCGCCATCGCACGACTCCAAAAATCGGTCCCCATATTTAACTTAGCTATATCACAGGAACAGCCGAGAAAAAAAGCAAATATATTCAAACGGCCCGAATCTCGCGCGCGTCGCTCAGCTGGATCTCTTCCGAATTTCTAAACCACTCCTCTTGAATTCTCCTCACATCTACCCTAAACTATGGAGTAATTGATTTGTTACATGCAACCAATAACTGGTCGACCAGAACCCTTATTAGAAACGAACCGCCATGAGACCCTTCGGCCGAATTGCGACAACCGTTAGCCGGCGAGGGGTGGGAACTCAAAGCCGTGCGCGAGGTCTTCAGCAACACCCACAGAAGATTTCCTATCGATGGAATAGCAGCAGTGCATCTGGCTCTCATACGCAAAAAGCAGTACCAAATTCATCTTCCTCGAGGGCTGTTCAAGCTCTCGCTCTAGCCACCATTGCTGGCGGCCTCGGGTACGCGCTTGGTGCCAGCGATTCTGTACCCGGCGTTTCGCAGCTCTTTGGCCGAACGGATGAAGAGCCAAAATATGGATCGGTGAAGGATTTAGAAAAAGCAAGCAACAACATTCCTTTCAAATAATAAATGTGTCAAAACGCAATGTTATAGCATTTACACACAAAGTCCTCATCTATACCGTGCTTGATATGTATACAAATATCCGCAGACTAACCGGAGATCGGTGGTGTTGGTAGGCAATTGCCGAACTGCGCGCTTTGCTAGGGGAGGATGCGATAAGTACGGACGATGAAGACCTGCATCTCCATGGTTATTCAGAATGGTCATCAATAAACTGCGAACAACTACCCGTCGCCGTCGCCTATCCCAAGAACACCCAGGAGGTATCCCAGATCGCCAAAATTTGCCACAAGTACCGCATGCCCATGATACCCTATTCGGGGGGGAGTAGCCTTGAAGGGAACTTCTCCGCACCCCACGGGGGTATGAGCATCGACTTTCTCCACATGGATAAAGTGATTGAGCTCCATGAGGATGATATGGATGTTGTCGTCCAGCCGTCCGTGCAATGGATGGAATTGAACGAGGAAATCAAACACACTGGCCTATTCTTTCCCATTGACCCGGGCCCATCCGCCAAGATCGGAGGCATGGTTGGCACGAATTGCAGCGGCACCAATGCCGTTCGCTACGGGACTATGAAAGACTGGGTTATCAACCTGACAGTGGTGCTGGCCGACGGGCGAGTCATCAAGACCCGAAGGCGCCCGCGGAAAAGCGCAGCGGGATACAATTTAACGGGGATGTTTGTGGGTTCTGAAGGGACGCTGGGGATTGTCACAGAAATAACCCTCAAGCTCGCTGTGCTACCTGAAGAGACCAGGGTAGGCGTAGCCACGTTCCCGAGCATACGTGATGCCGCTTCTGCCGCCATGAGGGTCATCCGCACCGGGGTGCCGGTCCAATGCATGGAAATCCTTGACGAGGTGCAGATGAAAGTTATCAATGGCGCTGGAGGCACCAATCGCGTGTGGAAGGAGGTTCCCACGCTCTTCTTCAAATTTTCAGGATCGCCCGCCGGCGTCGCGGATAACATCAAAGCGACCAAGGCTATTGCTAAGAAGAATAACAGCAGCTCTTTCGAGTTTGCAAAGGACGACAAGGAAGGTCAGGAGCTGTGGTCTGCGCGCAAGCAGTCTCTCTGGAGCATGCTGGCGCTCCGGAAGGACGGGGATGACATCTGGTCTACGGATGTTGCAGTGCCCCTCTCTAGACTCCCTGATATTATCGGTAAGGATATCCCCTAATCTACCATTTAATCGCAAATGCAAGAAGGAAATAGAAGCAAAGACGAGGATTTGTAGGCATTGGCTGATTTAAGAAACGCAACTAGAATCGTCAAAGAAGGACATGGATGACCTAGGGTTATTTGCCAGCATCCTCGGCCATATTGGAGATGGCAACTTCCACGAGAGCATATTGTACAACAAAAAGGACCCTGTCCAGCGGGCGAAAGTGGAAAAAAGCGTGTATGACATGGTTAACCTCGCACTGGAAATGGACGGCTCCTGCACGGTAAGTTTTCAGCCCTCTTCACCCTCCCTTCTCTTCTTTGCTCTACAAGCGCCCTTATCGCTATGGACATTTTTCATTACCCTGATCGATCAATTATCAATACTAACTACATATAGGGCGAGCACGGTGTTGGACTCGGTAAAAAGCAGTCCCTTGTCAAAGAGGTCGGATCGGAGACCATCGACGTTATGCGCAGTATCAAGCGCTCCCTTGACCCCCACTGGCTGTTGAATCCGGGGAAAGTATTCGAAGCGACACGTGGTTTGGAGGAAAAGCTCACGAGGCCATAGAAAAGGTGCACATGCCCATATATTTAATATCTGAACGAGATTGCTACATTGAGAGAACTCATTTTTTCCCACTACAGTAGAAATGACTGTGTTGAAACCAATGTCCTACACCACCTTCGAATCCAAGTTTCTCCACGCCCCTGTTCATGCATCCTATAATGCATACTTGGTCATCAAGTGACAACATTTGTTTTGGCACAAATTGATTCTACGTAATATGGCCATCCCAGAATATTTGGCACGCAGAGCTCATCTCCAAGAGGTCTTTTGGGGACCGGCTCACACAGCTAACCCCGCATCAAACCACGATGATGGCGAACCACAAAGCTTAATACACCATCTGACACTCTGTATGGTGACAATAGATTGTTAATGCTCTGTGTACATGTCAGCATAGGTACACGCTGCTGATATGATTCAAGTAAGCGCAATTGCTCAACGGCCTGTCTCTGTTTCTCTTCTTTGTATGGCTATCCTCGCATTAATTTACGTAATGTTGTTTTTTGTTCTGCTGTGTTTTGTTCTTTCTTTGATTCTTTAGCTATAGTCATCAACACGATTTTCTATAATTTTATTTTTTTTTAAAAAATCAGGTTGAAATAATCAAATTCTTGTTAACATGCTCTCCATATCATATGCTTAACACAATTCGCCATGACCAAAATTAAGCTTTTGATGCAAACCAGGCAAACAGGACAAACCTCCAATGGACCCGGACAAACAGGCCGGCATCCCGATCCAGTTAGCCTTAGGGCTGCACTCGCACTAACCTAAAACACGATTCTAAGCGAATTTCCGCAAGCCTCAAAAAAGTTCCTCCAGCTCGCACTTCGTTTTCGCCGACAACCTCCACTCCGCGACAGCAACGACAATTCGAGGTATCAAGTCGACAATCAATCATCATGGGCCGTGGACCGTATGTGATTCCTTAATTCGCCAATTTACATGAAGCAGATCTTGAAACTAATGCGTTTTGCGATTTTAGAAAGAAGCATCAGAAGCGCCTGAGTGCGCCTTCGCACTGGCTGTTGGACAAACTCTCCGGTTCCTATGCCCCTCGCCCATCTCCTGGTCCTCACAAGCTGAGAGATTGCTTGCCTCTCATCGTCTTCATTCGCAACCGGTACGTCCAAAACTCTAGACTATTGAACGCTGTGAACGGGATGGATAAATGCTGACAATAGCTCGTTTTATCTTAGTCTGAAGTATGCGCTCAACTCGCGTGAGACCAACGCCATCCTCATGCAGCGTCTCGTCAAGGTCGACGGAAAAGTCCGCACTGATTCCACCTACCCCGCTGGCTTTATGGACGTGATCACCATCGACAAAACTGGCGAAAACTTCCGCCTCGTTTATGACACCAAGGGCCGTTTCACCGTCCACCGTATCCAGGCTGAGGAGGCCGAATACAAACTTGGCAAAGTCAAGCGTGTCCAGCTCGGCAAGGGCGGTATCCCATTCTTGGTTACGCACGATGCTAGAACGTGAGTTCCTCCGCATCATTCAGTCGTTGGACCAAGCTTTGGTTGATATCTTTGGAACCATAATATCACGATATCATGGCTATATTTCTTTTATGAAGAACATGGGGGAATTATCCCGAAATGCTAACATGTCTTTTTCTGGGTTATTATAGGATCCGTTACCCTGACCCTGCTATCAAGGTCAACGATACTGTAAAGATCGATCTGGCTACTGGCAAGATCACTGACTTCATCAAGTTTGACACTGGTGTCATTGCCATGGCTACCGGTGGTCGTAACATGGGACGTGTCGGTGTCATTACCCATCGTGAGCGCCACGATGGTGGTTTCAACATCGTCCACATCAAGGATGCCATTGACAACTCCTTTGCCACTCGTGAGACCAACGTCTTCATCATTGGACAGGAGAAGCCATGGATCAGCTTGCCCAAGGGCAAGGGTGTCAAGGTACGCTTCTATTCCCCACACGGCCCATTCTAAATCTATCCATATATGCTGACCATATTATTTAGCTCTCTATTGCTGAGGAGCGTGACCGCCGCCGTGCCATGGCCCTTGCTGGTCACTAAGTGTGTAGTGATATGTGAGAAGAAAAAATATACGCATGAATAAATAAAAATAATTTTCATGAGGAGAATGGCGTCCTGTAATGGTTTAAATTTGTTCGATACCTCCTGCTTTGATACTGCTGCTGCACGGCTTTTTCCATAATATACTATCCAGGTTCAATGTTTTCGTGGGGATTAATGTATGAGCATGATCCTAACCTATTCGTCTGGCCTGGTTTCTGTATTTTCCCGAAAGCTCTGTGCAAACGTAGTTCAATTCTAGAAAACAAAAAGAATATGTCAACATGAAGGATTTGCCAAACTTCCCCGAGATTTTGAATTTCTTCGTGAATTGGGTGCGAACAATCTACGTACGATTTCAGAACTTCCCTACTCTCTCTCTTTCTTCATGAAATCATGCTCCGTTTCCGCCACATCTCCCAACGGACACAAACCCTCCAGTCGGATCCGTAGCTTCATTGAGCAGCAAGCGATGCTACTTTTTCTTGCAGAATCTTGAACCTGGAAACTCAAAAACAAAGCCGCCCCTTCGGGTCGCCCGTGATTTTACCAACTTTTTTCATTCTAATTCCCGTATATCTTACGTTCCAACCCCTCACGCAGACTGTATCTCGAGGTAGATCATCGTATCTGCACCAGGTTTTTCACAATGGAGGATCTCGGTGCGCTGAGGAAAACCATCAGATATAATGCCTATTCTGACAATGTCGGGGATTCTATGTGTAGCACGTGTACTGCACATGCACGCTGCATTGAGTGCAAGCAGGGCAGTTTTAGGGATGGAACTCTCCGTATGGTGATTGAATATCAAAACCGAGTTGGATTATTTCTTAAAATGTGCGTAGTATGTATGTAGACAGTCTGCCTGCATGGGTGCATGAAACCAACAAAACTTTTCCTAAAAGAAAAAGGCATTGGAGGCCATATTCTAACCGGCATGGGTGCTCAATCTCAAACCATCCCCAACATTGCCCATTGCCTTGCATCCCGACCGAGTGGACGAACCATCCGCCGGGGATATACATACATTACGTACGCACTGATAGAAAACATTGCATATAACGCACAAGGTCGCGCGGGGGTGGCATGTTTCATTGTAGCACATGCACACGTACCCAAGTCAAGCAGCTTTCGAATTCTCAAGTTACGCATGGGGTTTATGATGAACCCATGCGTTCTTCTTCCTGCATTCACTTTACAAGAGAAACTTTGTTGAGGTAAGGGAGGGAGGGACATATCCCAACAGATGTAGCAAGGGAATCTGGGAAACAGATCGCACGCATGGCAAAGACGGTGACGGGGCAAGATATCAGGTTGGTTGTAAACTGATCCGTCAGATTAGCGAGTGGCCAAGGGGCAACAGATTTCCCACGGCGACGGTTCAATATTTTTGCCCCTTTTCTCAGCCCTAGCAGCACCACGCCGCCGAATTGGAGAACAAAAAAGCCGTGACTGGTACTTCGTTATTTACTTCAAAATCAATCATCGGAAAGAAAACTTATCGTGAAGATACAGTTTTACTCATATATGTAATACTTAGAGGGTATACTTTATACTTGCAAGCATTATGAATGGTAAAAGAGCAGACAGTCAGAAGCTGTTTTCACAAGTATCTACTTGGAGTCGCACATAGAGGTTAATTGCGGGAAGTTAAACCATGACCCCGCGAAAACCAGAATATGCAAAGCAAGAACAAAGCGTTGGGGCCCCATTAATGGAAGACTTCGTATAGACAAGAATGAATCCAGCTGAAAATGCAGGACGGATTTGGAATGTTGTCCGATCACCCCGAGCTGGCCGCCGTTCAATGCATAACCCTTCCTGCTGCACGCCACTCAAAACTGCAACGAAAATTTGTTCACTAGCATGGGCTTGTAATCGCCTTGATCCCCCTTTCCGTACTTCAATCAATCCTGATTTTGTGATTCCGTTGATGAAACCTTGCATATTGGATTGATCGGTGGATATACCCCAGCAGTGCATGTATTGGTCATTAGACATGTAGCTAGAAAACCGAAGAAATAATCAAATGTTCTCCAAACGCGGGACGAAAACTCAATTATATGCCTTGCTCTCGAAGCATGGGGCCAATCGTAAGCTTAGGCGGGGGGGCATAGGTCGATATCCCTCGCAAGAAAGCGGGAGGGGTGAGTGTTATATGAATGTTATTGGAACGTCCTCTTACCGGTCCTTCCGTAGCTTTTATGTGTCAGGTGGCATGAAGGTTTGGTAAGGGTGACTGGACTTGTGGCAAACAGGAGGGAGACAGATATTAATGGCCATTGTATCATAGTGGCTGCAGAGTAGCCTGCCACTCATTTTCTCCCATTGGCGACCTTATACCGCGTTTGAAACCCATTTTAGACGTTCCCGCCTGCGCATGGATTAATCGAATTTGAACCTATTTTGCTATCAGCGGTCTAGAGCTGGCCTGTTCCCCGCCTTGATGCGCGCCTCGAAAAATGATCCTGCGGATGTTCGGGGTGAGGTTGCGGATCCTCATGCAATCGATGGATGACATTCTCGCTTACGAGTGGGTCGTCAGGAGAGCTCTGCGAAGATTAAGGCGTAAAGTTGATACAGCCAGAAGAGTGGGTGAGTGGGTGTAACACACACCAATAACGGGTGCGGGCCATACCTTCAAAGAAGAATGGATTGACGAATGCAGGCATCATATATCGCGTATTGTTCATAGTCGTTTATAGCGCATGAAACTGGAGAAGAGAGAATTTCACGGGAGAAAATTCAATACGCAGAACAAGTTATTACGTGAAATCCTTCCTTTCCTCAGTTTTGTCTGCCCGCTATATTGGCACTGCAGCTCCTAATCCTCCAATTTGGTAACAAATAACCGTTGGCTATCACATCACGGGCTGGCCAGTGACTGATGCGTGGTTTAAACCTAGGAGCAGTGATACGGTATCTTGTAATCATATCTTCTGTTTCCTTCATCACTATAGATCAGGAAGGGGAAATAAGCCCACAAGCCCCCGCTCTCCGTGCGACTGATATTCTATAGCATGAGGGCGGAGAAACGGTAACCCAGGCCTGTTTTGTAATATTTTTCGGTATGATGCGTAGTTATTAGAAGCGTCAAGGAGGTCAAAGAAAGTTGACGGGAATCCTGCAGCGCCGTGTGATGCAGCGCTTGTTGCTGGAAAAAGAAGGTTGAATGAAAACCTTTGCGGGTTCGCTTTCTGAAGACCATGGAGGATTGCTGTTGCTGAATAATAATTCTTTCGGTTGCATAGATCCTTTTTAAACCAATGCGTCAACCGTGGTCCTCGTATTGCAAGGTGTAAACCAAAGTTGGTATGAGCATACAGAGAAAAACTAACCTGAACACAGCTTTTAAAATAGTCAATCAGGTCCGGATAAGCGAGACAACACTCCTCGGTCACTGTACACAGATTATCCCAGTTTGCTGTCAATCGGCGGAATATGGAGTCTTCTGTAACGAAGCTTTGTAGACATAGGCCGGTAAAATCCCGATCATCGGAGTGCGTAAGGCTTCTTGCCAAAGCGCGAGGAGAAGAGGCCTCGAAGAACTCGTCGAGTAAAGGAGATTCAGCCTCAAAGTAACTATCCCATTTCACATCTGATCCTTGATGGTATATGTGGTTGAAGCGGACATCCAATACCACCAGTTTCTTTAACATCCGTATCAGGCCGTTTTGCTGCGTTGTGAACAAGTTTTGTATAGGGATAGTGAGGAATCGCATAAGTCTGTGGGACGATAATGGAGAATCGTCAAAGTCCAAAATTCCTTTGGCTTTAAGAGAGCATAAAACCGCCTGGTGAGCAAAGGGATTGCCAGAGCGGAGATGCTAAAAGAAGGCTTAGTGTTATAGATATTAAATGGCCAGGGATTCGTACGGACCTTTTCCACATCTAGGTATTTATATGCTTGATCAGGGGATTCGTTGAAATGGTCCATGAGGTAGCTAGAGAGCTGAGAATGCTGCATGAGGAACCATTCCACCGAGGGTGTACGGTATCCAAGTGAGTAGTGGACCCAGTCTTCGAACCGAACTGCCTTAAACTGCAAGTAGCTCTCGCCGGTAATGTTTCTAGCAATGGCCTCAAAGCCGATCTCATTCGGGTTGGATGTGGGAAACCAACTCCAAGGCCTGGCTTCGTTATCTTTAGAGCGACATAGACTCAGCAGCTTTTCAACCCTATCGTAATGCGTAAGCTCCGTTACTACTGCGCCATCATCGGGGGGTAGCAATGAGTGAAGAAATGCAGTCACAGTGTTCGCGTCTCGACTCCGAAGTATGGACCTCGGGAGATTGTCGTCGTGATACAAACGGAACTGCACAAGTCGTTTGATTGCTTCAACCGCAAATGCTCGCAGGATAAAGCTAGCTTCATCCTCCCACCATCGCCATTGCACATCAAAACGGGGGGGCTTCAGGTCGACCTTGAAGGGAGGCTCAGAAATCGGCAATGGTGCTGAAACGACGGTACCAGGGCTATCGTGAGTTGTAGGGGGAGTTTCCGATATATATCCAGCCAACTCCATGGCATCAGCGGGGTAAACCTGAACTAAGTCATCTTCAGCCGGCGCGTTAAAGAGTTGGGCGGTTTGCCAAAGGAAGGGCATGGCATTGTCCTCTGGGAGCTGAGCCATGTCCCTAGATCTGTTTAACGGCAAGTAGATATGGTTGTTCACCAGCAGAGATTATACGAAGCAGGGGAACGAGAGTCATTCAGAACAGGGGATCATAATTGTTCTGAAGTCCAGAATCGAAAGAGAGTTTTTAAAAAGTGAAAGAGGGTCAAGAAGATGCGACGACAAGGAATATTTGCAGTTGAGGTGGGATCAACTAGAAAAGTCCGAGGGGGGGGTGGATGAAGTGTAAAATATGATTTGCCTTGGCGGTCTCCCATCCTGGAATACAGGGTAACATGGAGGGTGACTTTGAGAGCCCTCGCTCTCCAGTATTCTTCACCGTACTCCGTATGAAGGCCCGGCTTGGCTGGTATGGGGGGCTTTGACACTTTTGCCATTTTCGAGATGGGCTCGTGGCCAAATATTGGGGGCGTGGGTGGCGTTCCCCAAATACCGCTTGAGTAAGCTGTCCCACTCAGGCGGATTCCGAGTTCCAGGTTTGTGGGTGATCCTGATAAAAGAAACGTGAAACAGGAGAGGCAATCAATGCCAATCAATGGCAATCATGGAATAATTCTCCAATTTGACACCCATTAGCCTGACCTCCCCCCCCTGTGTGCGGCATAGTGCTGCCGGGTTGGAGTCCACAATTGGCACGATCTTAGCGAGTTTGACCTCCAGCAGCCTGGCCCCATGTTTGCCAATCACAACCTAGGTCGTCAAGAGGTGCCTAGGAAGCAACCGCCTTGACTGGATATGATCAAAAGTGCCCTTCAAGCGTTCTGTCAAAAATGGCGGGCATGGATTACATCGTGCCACGGGAACAACGCTTTCACCCACGCTGGAGGCTCTCATACAAGCTTCACCTTTCCTCGTGAAGAAGGCGAGCCTGCCAGGGGGCGGACCGACCCATCCAATCAGCCCGGATTCCAGAGCAAGCGTGTTTTTAGGCTTTCCCCAAACCGAGCGAGGGAATCCCTCCGTTGTCCGATTGAATGGTTGGCGTTGCCAGGAAGACCCTTCCAGCGGCATTTTTACCCCAAGCCAAATAATGAGTGCTCTGTATTTTGAGTTTCGGCAGAAAGCGGCTGTTCAGCGGCCATTAGCTGTATAATTTGCGTGCAAAGCTCCACAACGGCATCATCGTAATAATGGAGCGGTTTTGGTGGTTGACGAAACTTCGCAGGTCACGGGTGAGGTTGTCTTCGTCCCACACTATTACATCCCTAGTGGCCATGATTCGACCCCAGACCCAGCGATTATTGAGGGGCCGGATGAGCCACCGGACCAAGCGATTGCTTGACGGAAACAAGGGGAGTTTTGGCTTTGCGGATGTCCATGCTATGCGGTGCTCACTACTTCGACAGCAGCGCCAGGATCGTCATTGTTAACCCTCAGCTGGAAAAGAAGCAAGCAGCATATGTATGTCCAAAGGTTGCTAAAAGCACCGTCAACCTTCGTGTGTAATCCCAGTGGGGCTGGCTATCTTGAGTTGTTTGTGGTCGCAGAGTCCAGCAATTCGCCAATTCCAGATTACATCACAGGTTTCAGCTCATTAGTCATCCGTATCTTCTTTAGCAAAAAAAGCCACAATTCTGATACCGCTACCTACAACGACCCCACTGGTGCATACATGTACACGTTCATGTTTCTAGTGCAGATGACTCGAGGCACGGTAGATATGGCCTGACACTTGACCCGCCTGAGGAAGCGCTAATTGATATCAAACTCAAACAGGCATCCCTCTCAAGAGCCCTTATATGATGTGCGAAGGCAACATAGCTAACTGCGGAGGGATGAGATATCACGAGAAATGAACTCGGTTTATATTCCAGATTCATTAGCAACAGGCGAAAGCACAATGTCACCTCCATGGCAGTGGATCATGGGTTCCAGAAGCGACATTGGAAGCATAACTGGCTCAACAAACCTCACGCGACAATATCCTTGCATTACTCCACTTCCATCAGCCTGGGGAACCTGGGTAAAGCTCCCAGCAGGCATTTGTAGTCTTGCTGATCCTGCTGCACCCTTGTGTGCCCGCCTCGGATCGTTCTCGCAACCCAAGACAGGACAAGATATTCGGGCATTTCTGTACGCTATTTATTTCAGACAGCCATAGCAGCTTATGGCAACCCACCACTGCAACGAGCGAAGCCGCAGAAGATCCTCCTCCTTGCTTTGTCTGGTTGGTCTTAAACAAGAAGAGTGCATGTTACCGGCGTCTGCATGCCAATTGTTTGATTGAGTGGCTCCTGCAGATCGGCACTTCTCTGAATCGATTGCTAGGATGACGCCTTTTTTGTCCAGTCCAATTTGATACCGTACTGGGACGGACTTTGTCGAGCACTACGTCAGTCTAGCTCGAGGAACCCCGCCCAATTTCCGTGCAATGGGGAGGTGCTGGGTTCGGTTCATCTTCGAGCGGAATTTTTTCCAGGTTCGCTGGTTTAGGAACAGCCAGCTGTTCCTGCTTCTCTGCCTAGTCTCTCGTTTGCTTAAAATGTTGTCAATCGCCAAAGCTCGAGGAAAATATATTAAGCATTCCTGATTATTTGCAAGCCTAAGCAAAGCGCTAGACTGGGAATTACATTCGGAGTAATTCGCAAAGAAGCCTCCCGACAATTCTCTACGTATCATAATGAATTTGAACCCCGCTACATTAGCATGCTCATGTGTATACCAGTCAGAAACTGCCAACGCTTAAATAGCGGGAATAGAAGCATTTATTATATGAGCTCTCCAGGCAGCTCGGCACGGCTAAACAAGGCTTTGGGGAACGAAATTCTCTCATTTGTTGTTCAATTTCCGGGGGGGAACTGTGGGGCGTGTAATGATACATCCATACCGCTAAACTTCTAAAGCAGCTCGCTTCGTCAAAGGCGCAACGGTTTCCGTTAAATCCAACCTCTCAAATTCAGAGTTTCCACCTGCCACGAGAAGCCGAGACCCAATTGCCATCCATTGTTCTGCTCCATATTTTCATCCCAAGCCGGCATCATACAGGGCGCCCATGTCAAGTAAATCCAAGCCGCTTACTCTGTTCACAGTACAGAACACTTATCAAGCGACTTACGAATGCCTTGAGTGCTTCCATGTGAACCTGTGTTGATGGTTGTGGGAAGGTTAATGTTTCTTCTCCCCACCTGTTAAAGCTGATCCACAATTCGGGATATTACCATGGTAAAGGGTCGGGTGCTAACCCCTAGCTTGGGACTCGGCGCATGCTTAGAGCGTTGGGCCGTTGTTTCGTGGGGGGCTGTCCAGCGTTTGCTGGCCCGAGGTTCTCAGCAATCTAGTTTGCCCAAACCATGCCGCCACTGGCCTAAAGCTTTCACGTCATGCTCAAAACTCCAGGTTTGGGTTTAGCTTTGCCAGCCTGGGGACCCAGAAACGTGGCGGTCAAGAGCAATCACTCCGCCAAAACTGCTTCGGAAGTCTAGTGCCAATTTTTGCGCAAGAACAAGAATACTCAAGAGCATTCAATCTTGCATTTTTCGTTTCGTAAATAAATCGTACGCAATGGTATGGCTCCCGAAGGCGAAACTGGAAAGCTTACTCAAGGCCGACACAGGAACCAAACGACACAAAATCTCGTCGTTAGCCTTGCTGGACAAGTTATTGGATGTGATCATCCCGCTCTCCCAGATGGTTGCTTGTTTTTGACGGAATTATTTGAATGGATACAGAATTATTTTCAATTCTTCACGTTTACAGTCCGAAATTGGCAGGTAACGATGCCTGGCCTCAGGCTGTAAAGCCGACATGCTATTTTCTTGTTTTCTCAAAACAATACAGCAATCGGCAATTACGTTCAGCAGAACGCAGTGGAAACGCATGAGCAGCCCCATATTCGACAAATGGTATACAGAGCTCAATATCTGTTCGGAGACGCCACACATACACAATTACTTATTATTCGGGCTTTAACAAGCCTGAAAGAAAAGAAAACGACAGCAATTAAGCAGTTGCTGAACTCAAGCTGTTCAATTGCTTAAGGTGATAGAAAGGTATGCAACAATATTCTCATACGAGCGCAGCGGACTTTTCTTGGGTTAAGCTTGTAGCTTCCACCACTTCATCCATTTACGGGTGATTGGCAAGGTATGATGCAGGCCTGGGTTACATGATAACCAGACATTTTTACCTTGTTACTGGCAAGCCCAGAGTGCTCGTCAAACAAATATCAGCTTTGGCTAAAGTTACGCCGGTTTGGCACTGACGCAACTCTCACGACAACACTTATCCTCCAGCGTGGACCAAATCCAACATTTAAGCAAAAGAAATGATCTAGTCATCTCGCTTTCTCTACTGCAAGGTTGGGTAACCACTGACAGGACTTCAAGCTCCTTAGAGATCAACCTCCATGCTTTATGGCTTTATTGGTTCCTTTGGCGAGAAGGAATAACAATGCTGTTCCTGGACGGCCTGGGAGACGAGGTGCACACATGATGAAGTACGTGTCGACACCTGAAGCAACGTGAATGCACACGATTTTGCTCGGCGGCTGCTTACCGCTTCGAACTTGTGGTACATAAAAAGCGGGATGTTCAGACCGCTCGGTTTGCAAACGAAAATTTTCGACGCAGTAACCTTCACCTCTCGTTCCCCACACCTTCAGCGGACATTGGGACATCTCGCGTTTTTCTCCAGAGTCTTCTTCTTCTTCTGCTTTTTCTTATTCTTTCCCCTTGGGGTTAGCGGCTGATATCGCCCATGCACTCGTAGAGAATCCGTAGGGAGGTATTAGCCTAGAGGAATTGTAGACAATAATATTTAAAACAAGACATGCTCTGAAGGATAGAGAACTACTGATGTGTAACTTTCGACGCCCTATCCCATGCTGTTTGTCAAGCAATAATAGCCAGGTATTAACCAAACCTCCAGTAATAAAAATGGCTGTCTGAAGACCCACTCGTATTGAGAAATGCGTTCGGTAGCGGCGACTACCAGTGTCATGAACGCACAGAATGTTAAACCTAATAGGGTAATCTGTCACGGCTGTCCTTCAGTAGCTTTCCTGGCCTTATATAGCCCTTCAAGCTGTGTTCCTGCTGCTCCAAATCTACCATGCCCCAACTAAAAGCCGGGGCTAGGGAAAAGGCCGCAGTCAATTTTTAAAAAACACAAAGTGGGGTATATTTGAATCACGCCTCGGCAGGGATTTGGATGAATAAATCAAAAAACATGTTCACAAAGTGTATCAAATGGGGTTGGAATTTGAGGCAGTAGTGCTAGACCATTGCACCTAGAAGGAAATGAGAAAGCTCAAGAACAAGCAGTCACACCAAACAGAGGCTGTCTGAAACGGATAGGGAGTTTGGCCGACCATGACCCTCGAATATCCCACTCACTGGGTCTTCTTTGTGCCATAGGGTGATTTAGCATGCCCAAAGGCACCAAGGAGGTATGCGATGCGATTCACAAAGAGAAATCCGGTAGCTCCAATATTTCCCCATGTCAGATCATTCCACTCCATCACGTTGATTAGGTCGTGAAATCCGATACACCAATAGGTTGCGTAGAGGTGTCCCACGTCTGCGATTGCCAGTGCGATGATGTAGTTTCTGACGACTTTTGGCTCCGACGTCGAGTACAGAACGGCAACACCCGCCATCATCAGCAGAAGATACAAATTGCCAAGTTGGTAAGAGATAGCCTGGGTGCTTAATGGCAATTCTGCGGGCGTAAAGGAGTTTGGGGTTTGGCCAGCGACAAACTTGCTGGTGTTACAAATTGCAACCCAGAAGCCAGCAATGCTATGAGACGTCAGTGTTAGTTCATTGCCCAACGTTCATTGGCATATAAAATGAAAATTATACAGCGAGATAGGCTCCAAAACCGCGAAGACAATGTGAGGCCACAGTGGGAGTATTGTGGTCATTTTGAAAGTTCACCGTAGTGCTTGAAGTAGGGCAGCGGTATTTTGAGGTTTTGAGGAATATTTTAACTTATAGGTGTTGTACCCAAGCTGTTCTGTCTGATCGAGGAGAAAAACATCGAATTTTAATCGGTGTAGAAGTTAACAGGACGCATGTCTTAAGGTCAGCGTCGGCGGTTCAAGGTGTAAATCACGTGACCGGGACAGTCCAACTCGCCAAAGTTCCGATGGGAAGTTTCCAGTTGAGTTTACTTCCTCGTCATGACCGGTCAGGTTCCTTAGTATATGATTAACGACCACACTTGTGAACAAATGGCTACACAGTCAATGGGTTTGAGTCTTGCTGGACGAGACGATGGACTCGCTTACGGGAATGTATACGATCCCCACGGCCGATGACCCCTTTAATCAGCTCCGGGACTTGCCACAGCCCAACAATCTACGCATCCCACCTCTACGGGATCCCATCCCCTCTCGCTCTCTCAAAGCTCCCTCACCGCTCGAGCCAAATGCAGGAGGGACGAGAGAAACTACGAACATCTCCAAAACCTCACTTATTAGCGGAAACCTCCCCGCTAAGCTTCCTACTCTAGAGGACTTCCTGCATGCGGCTCGGGCGTCTAATTCAGGCTCTGATACAACCTACGGGAAGGTATCAAGCGCTGATCCCCCTCCAAGGACGATTCTTCCGACGTTCATTAATCTCCGTGCGATAGAGAAGCTACCGTATGCATCTTTCGACGAGGATGCTCCACGAAAGCCTCGCCGACCGGATCTAAGTGGTGATGTTTTTGGAGAACATCTCCAGCTTCCTATTCCTAAAAATCAGAAGGAAACACCTAAGCGTCCTCCCTTTGGGCCTTTAACGATACTTAACGGTTTAAATGAGCCCCCACCAAACGCTGCCTTATTCCCACCCATAGAACCTAATGCTGCTCCCACAATTCTTACGGGACCAACGCGGGATACTCCAGTTCCGCAAGATATCACAATTGGAAGTGGGACTAACGAACGACGAGGTGGACGGATTAATGATATCATTGAGCTTAGCATTGAAGAGAGCATTGGAGAAATCGAAGAAAGCTTCACGGAGCAAGGAGACCATCTTACTCTGGCAGAGCAGGATGTTTCGAAAGAAACTGGAGAGGATAGTGACAAGGAGCCTGTATCGCCCAAACCCAAGACCCGATCAAGGAAAAAGCTACGAAAGTGGACAGAAGAAGAGACGCGGGATCTATTACGAGGAGTGGTGAAGTGTGGAGTTGGGAACTGGACAGCAATCCTCGCTCAGCCTGAACTTAAATTCAACGAACGAACCGCTGCAAATCTGAAGGATAGGTTCCGCGTCTGCTGCCCGTGGGCTTATGGCTCGGAACAACACACTCTGGAAACAGTTGCAACTAGCCTCAAGGATTCGTCAAATGGGCCGCAAGCGAGCTTATCAGGCAAAATCCTACTTCCTGATCCGCGGACTAACAGGAATAAGCAGGAACCAGATGCAAGTTCAACGGCAAGCGTCCTGAAGCCTGCCAGCCAGACTACCAATATCGTTCATTCGCGCCCAGAGTCCCCGCCGGCCAGGTCGTCTATAGATGGAACTTTAAATTTGGCTTCCCCTAAGTCGCCCGAACGCAAAAGGCCCAGGTCTTCAACTCATACAACCAACCAATCCTTATCCAGCAAATCTAGATCAACCCTCATGTCACTAGGCCTTCAAGAGCCTTGCCAGACCATTAAATCCAATAGGCGTTCTCGTCGTCCGTTCACACCAACAGAAGACGACGCTCTCCTCAAAGGCCATGCTGTTCATGGATTCCAATGGACGTTAATTCGGCAGGATAAACGGCTGAACTTAATGCATAGGAAAGCAACAGATCTCAGAGACCGTTTCCGGACTAAATTTCCTAACGTCTACCGGGAAGGGGGCTCGGTAGCCGCTAAAAAGGATACTGTTGGCAACAATGACAGCTCCACTGCTGAACCTCGTTCGGCTCCGGATAGAGATACACCAACGATCTCCATGTTACTCTCCGGAAACCAGTCGAAAACAACGCCTACTCGGATCCAATCCGACACAGCTGACACTGGATCTGGCAAACGACTTACCTCGCCATCCCCTTCCAACGATGTTGGTTCCACTAGTGCCACTGATCCAATCATGCTTCCACCGCCCCCGTCTGCTCTACCAGATTTGCCCAGCATTGCTAATACTTCATTATTCACATTTCAAATGGATGATGGGGGGTCGGGCTGCGTGGACGGCAGCAGTTGGGGAGATAATACCCTACCGCCACTCGTCTGGGATGAGCTGACATAGGGGCTATTTGTATTACGCTTGTATCTAACATCGTATCTCGATGTACAATATCTCCAGCCTTCCTTGATATTCATCCTGTGGCTATTCATGGCTATCTTACGTTAATATTAGTCATATTGTTTGCGGATTGCCCGCAGTTAATGATTTAATTGGTAGTCTATTTTAAGTGGTCGTTCTAGGATGCCATAGGCCGCTTATCAACCCAAATGTGTCAGGAAGCCCCAGCCCCGGCCTATCACTCGGTCAACACCACCTCAACATTTCTACCACCTGATTGGCCTTTAGCGCACTTTAGTAGCCACAACTACTAGATATACGAGTGCTAGGAATAAGAGCCCTTAATCCCAGTTCCAAAATCACCAAAAGAAAATGTTGCCGTGATCTGTATTTTATACAAGTATTGAGCAATTGACAAGCGGCTTGTTGGGTGAAAAAGACATGTCATGTCCTATTCTTGAGCAGACTATGATTACCGCAATTGATGGTAGACGGGACTCGCTCTAGTACGGAACTCGGCACATGAGAGGGCAAAAATGTAAAAATAATGTGTCTCCAATTTCGATCAACTGTAGAATTAAAGATAAGATGGCTTATTGAAGGATGGCTTGCTAATTTAGCTTGAAAGGATATATATACGAGCGTGTGAAGGAGAATTGAGGGAGAGAAAGGAAGATATACAAAAAAAAAAGTGTGGAATATGCGCTTGGGCAGGTGGTTAAAATAGAGCAAATAGTGTATACGGCACGGCAAGAGGGGATGGGAATAGAGCAAGGATGGGAGGTAAGAAAAAAGATTATTGAGAACCTTCAATGTGTGTAAATGAAGTGTGTAGGCGGACACAGGAGATCAAAATCCAAAGAAACAGTAAGGACGTGTCAACTCATCCTGTCGTGAGTTTGATGGTAATATCGGAATGGTCAAGACACACAAAGTTGCCGGCATTTTGTGAACAGATAACCTTCCATTCAGGGAAATATGAATGTTGACCAAATCAATCAAGCAATCAGGTCCGTTGTTGCAATACTGATCGTCTGTTCAAAACATTCTGTCCATATTGTTTTCAGTGGGGTATTATCGAAATTAAGAAGTGGGAGATTTGGGGGACGAGGATGGCACTCTGCAGTTTGCGACCGTCATGCCTCGTATAATCTTGGTCTGCTCGGAGGAATATAATGTAGCGTTTTCTAAATTCCGCAAAGAGGTATCCGATTTTGTTCCTACCATGCATTCCGGTCCCAATTGGGATCTAGTACGGGTCAAGTTAGCTGGATAAGGGAGAATAGTCTTCACACAAAGGAAACGTCAATACGAAAGACAGTTTCTATATTTACCTTGCACAAAGCTCGCAAGCACTTTACTCCCTGTTTGCAGTAGGGGGTGCCCTACAACTATTTGCAAAAACCGCTGTAAACCCTCCCGTCTATGCTCAATTACGTCATCGCTGAATCGGTTGGTGAATACTTTCCCCGGAAGAGGTGGAATTGTCACGCGCGCGCTCTCACGTTCCAATATATCTCTAAAGTATTCGAAGTCTGAGTAGCGGCGGCGCACGACGGAGTGTTTAAGTTTGAAAGCGGGGATGTTCGTACGGCAGACGATTTCGTAGGAGGTATACATGTTGCGCGATGTGCCGTGAGTTTGAGGATTTCTTACCTGTTACAAATAGAAGATAGCGGAGGTCAGTCTGGGATTGAAGATAATCAATGTTTGAGTAGGCAAAGGCGACGGGAAACCTCGCAGGGCATAGACCTCGGGCAAACCGTAGGCAGATGTGCAGGTATGGAGGGGAAACAAAACGATTTGCAAATGGACGTGGAGGCCGCAGGAGTGGGTGTCTTGTAATTAGGGTGTATACCTCAATTTCGAGGAAGTTTTCAGGAGGGCCGTATATCTCCTCGAAGGTCTGCTGGCGTGCATCTGGGATGGCCTGCATCTTCGAATAGGTTCTCTACAAAATGCCGAAACCGAGATCTCCTTCAAGAGTGATATCACCGCGGGTTTGGAGGGGTAGCTTTGAAACAATGAGTTGTGGTGTCGTTCGTCGGGTGGCTATTAAAATTGAATGTCATTCGTTAAAGGAATCAATGTAGGCTATGGCTGGGATATCAGGTATAAAAGTCGCATGAGCAGCTTTTAGATCCATCCATGGAGGCAACGCAAGCATGCGGGTTTACTAAGAAGCTTCCGTATTAGGGAATTTGGTGTCTGCCCCGGATGGCTGATTCAGCAGTGTGGCCCGTGCACGGAGAGGCAGACCGGGTTTATATTCCTCCAGGTCCGATATTCCTTGGCATAATTGAACTGTTTGCACCTCAGCCTCGGCAGCGGAAACTCGGGAGATGACTAACCATGATATAGATCTAGGGACCACGGCAGGGAAAAGTATATCGACAAACAAGGAGCAACTTTGTGTGGCAGAGAATTTTAAATGTAGTAACTCCATGTATCATATACCTGCCTGTTAATGACTGGACTTTAGGGAATAAGATTGGCATGGCTCGGATTTAACCTTATCCCCGCCAGCGACCTCGGTGCATCGCGCGGGATATCATTTTGCGCTAAGCTATTTAACCTACCATCGGGCTGACTAAAGCCCCATCCCCAGGTCCAGCTTAAGAGCTCCTTTCACCCATTTATTGACGAAGCAGGCTATCTCACAATACATCAGCTTAAGCGCATCCGTCATGGCTTCGTCGAATTCATCTCCCGGGCCGGGTTCCGGCAGTCAGCAAGACACAAGACAGATCTGGGAGGATGCTCCCGAATGGCTCATTGATGACGTACACGATGATTTTGCTCTGCCAGATTACTTCTTTGATGCACAAGGAGATGATGAAGACGAGTGGGAAGATGAAGAGGAATCTCATAATACGGGTAAGCCTTCCTAAGATATCCTACAGCCGGAAGATCAAGTTTCTCGGCTTCCATCCCATGATGTGCATATTATTATTTAATTGATGATCTGACTCGGAAATAGATGCCCAACCAGGGGAATCAGCGGGGCATGGAGAGGATGACGCAGATCATTACACGCCCTCATGTAACCAGCTCCTTTGTCGCGCGAAGCAAAAGCTGCCGTTTGTTGATAATGATTTATAGTGTCCGCTACCGAATTTCTTACCCTTTTTGAATCGGGTTTGCGTCACATGCTACCTACACACAGGATATCAGGGTTGCGATTTTACTTGGACGATAGCAGCAACGACGTGTACGGAGGGCCCATATATCGCATGCGCGGATCCCGCTCGGGCGAACATCATCTACCCAAAGTTCCAAGTGATGCCGGACGAAAGCTAATGTATTCGGGCGATTTTGGGAGCACTTTGAACTATGTGGATAAGATACAACGAAGGCAGGAAACCCTGGCCACAAGGCTAATGTGGAGGGAATTGGCCAATGGACCACGGCTTCGTCCACGTGTTATATCGCAGGTGCGCATTCCCAATAGTTCTATTTTTGGTCTGGGTTGCGCCCTTCAAAGATCTAATGAGATGGACAGGACCTCATTCCCAATTCGAAAGCCGATAAAATTATTCATTACAATTCGAGGTGTTACTCTGGATCCTTCTCCGACGACGGAAATTTCTTCTTTGCTTGCGCTCAGGATTTCAAGGTGCGAATGTACGATACGTCAAATCCACTCGACTGGCGATGGTACAAAACAGTGGAGTACCCCTTCGGGCAATGGACCCTCACAGACGCAAGCTTGAGTCCGGACAACAGGTACTTGGCATACAGCTCGATCCGAAGTGTTGTGTGCCTGGCGGGAACAGACCCATCTTCAGACTCAGAACCAACTCTATTGAATTTTGGCAGCCCCTCCGGCTCGCCCCTGAATGGATCAGAATTTGGAGTATATACGCCCTCACGTTACTTATGTAATTACATGGATAAACTAACCTTTTTATCGCGTAGATATGGAGCATTCGATTTAGTGGTGATGGTCGCGAGTTGGTTGCAGGCACTTCCCATCAAAGTGTAATCGTCTATGATATCGAAAGCCGGACACCAATACTAACGCTAGAAAACCACGACGACGATGTCAACGCCGTTTGTTTTGGGGACAAGTCTTCGCCGCATATTCTCTACTCAGGGTCTGATGACACGACAATAAAGGTCTGGGACCGGAGGTCCATGGGAGATGGTCGTGCTGCAGGCTGTTTCCTGGGCCATAGTGAAGGGATCAGTGAGTAGAAAATACCACCTTTCAAGCACCAAACAACGTGGCATGACTATCCCGACTTACATGTATAATAGCATATGTCGACAGTAAAGGAGACGGAAGATATGTCTTAAGCAACGGAAAGGACCAAAGCATGAAGCTCTGGGACCTGCGCAAGATGATGACGAGTGCAAAGCTAGATACAATCGACTTGAATAGCTATTCCACAGGTTTTGACTACAGATATATGACTATCTCAGATGCAGATTACAGGCCCCATCCACACGACTGTTCTGTTGTCACGTTCCGGGGGCATAGCGTATTAAAGACCCTCATACGATGTCATTTCTCTCCCGATACGAGCACCAATTCTAAATATGTGTATTCAGGAAGTTCAGACGGCCGTGTTATTATCTATAATCTCGATGCCACAGTGGCTGGCATAATCGATGTTGGAGAAGAGTCATTCAATTCCCGGCAACGTGATTCGAATATGTTCCGCTCTTCCCGTGGAATGGGAATGAGGGGAAGAGGCGAGCCCGAATGGGCAACATGCGTGAGGGACGCCAGTTGGCATCCAAATGCCCCGGTTATAGCTGGTAAATTCACTGTCTCTAGTGTATATTTAACATTCCCCGGCTAACCACATACGTCTCTAATTAATTTAGCAACTTCGTGGAACGGCTGGGGTATGTCTACGGGTACCTGCAGCGTGCATACCTGGAACGACGGTGCAGAGTACGACGAAGCGGAAGCTCCCCTCGGCCAAAGCTACAACAGCAAGTTGGAGCCCTTGCAGCCCAGCAACAACCGCGCTGCGGAAGACAGCCGACCATTCACAGGTCATATCATCAGAAACGGAAGAGTCGCATCGTTTATCACGCTAGATGACGACGATCCCCTTGATATGAACTCGTGGTAGCCATGGCCTATTAGATGACGAGGTCTTGTTCGTACGAAAGTCCGCATACTTATCCTTTTTTTTCCCCTGTTACATATTACGCCGTTTTATGTTGTGATGAACATGTGCCTACGTGTCTCTTCGGTGTATACTCTTTACATACTCCTATTTACACCTCTGTTTTTCCGCGGCGGAGATGTTTCCGTCAACACGATACCTATGAGTCTTTCACTTTTCTGTACCACATATCTTTTAAATAAAATGTGGGCGACATTTCCAAGATATCTCCTCATCGCTGTCAAATATTATTTTCAAGATGCAAGACGAGATTCTATGTATGCCAAGAACGTCTCATTAAGAATGTGAAACAATGTAACCCCCAATGCATTAATATTTGTCTAGCCGAGATATAGATATCAGCTTCATAACGCCCGATCATCAGTAGAAAATAGGCAAATGGAATTATTTCCAAGGAATGTAAAAAAGGGCCAAACACCAGTACAGCAGAATGAACTCAACATAAATCACGGCTGGATATTGTACATAAGCATAACACAAAAGGAAATTAAACAAAAGCAATAGAAATATGGCAAAGAAAAATCAACGGAGGGCACACAAAGTGGGATCCATCGAACCCAGGGCCCCGCACAGGAACCGGTTCCCCTCCATTTTTGTTTTGCAATAGAACATGAAAATAAAAATTATTGCCTCGCTCAAAAAGGTTTCCCTGCCCACTTAACAGCGCACGTTGTCATCATCGGCTTTTTAAAGGAGAGACTGCCTGGGAAGTTCGAAGACACGGCTCTCCCCGAACGGATAGCATCAACCGAGGGCAGTAACGGAGTTGGTTTGATATTCGCGCGCAATGGTTTTATATACTTTCGTCTCTTTTTCATCACCCTCTTTCCTCAGCCTCAACTCCGGGAGTGTTATTCGGTCCCGTCCCGTTTATATTGTTTGATTGCCCAGATCATGCGCCTCCAACGAGAATGTTGTTGACGGGGATATGTACTGCGCAACATGGTCAGTGGCATTTTCAGAAACACAGAAGCAGAATTAAAAGGGGAGGGAAGCTACTCACTCAGTTTGATAAAGTAACCGATAGCTCCCATGATCAGAAACCCGAAGCCAACTGCCTGGCTGATCTTGAGGAACTCGCGTTTGTCGGCTATTTGATGGCGCATGTCAGAAAATGGGAGATAACGAACGGGACTACAGCTTGTAACAACAAGACTAAAAGGGGATGGGACTGGAGCGGTGGTACATACGTTTTGTACACCGGTTCATGAAGAGCATGCCATCTTTGACGAAATCCTTAGGGATATCCGCAAGTTCTTGGAAGGTGTCCGACATCGTGGGAGGAGAGTGCGCAGGCGGGATGTAAAAGTGACAGCAGGTGGTAAGAAGAGAGATATATCCGTTTTTTTAATTAATTTCGTGGTGGCAGTGGTCAGAAGGAGGGAGGAGATGTATTATCGAAGGTGGTTAAGGAGTAGCGAGATCAGCAAACATGATAGTTCCAAGGTTCCATGGCTCCTGGTCGCGATCTGGTTGAGGTGTCCTAACTGTCTGGATCGGGTCTAGCGCCGGCGATTAGTTGTTCCGCTGGCCGCATCTCCACGTGATTGTGATCTTACTCAGCACCGCCCGAGCTCCAAACCTCTCCTCAACGTCGACCGCACATCTCTCCCAAACCCACGCGTCTTCCTCCATCTCCAGACGTTTTACCATCGTCATATCGTTCTATATTTCTCTATTATCCCCTTTTTCTCCATATTCAGCTTGGCAGACTAACCTTTTCATTACCAGAGGTTTGTGTTGTTGGCGACGCGGCTGTGAGTTTGGCTTGATTGTGAATATTGGGCTTCAAGCCGCCTGTCGTCTCTCCACCTTGACCATTACCACTTGACTGGCCCGCCAGAGCTGACTTTACTATCCCCTTTTTCCCTTTTTCTTGTACTTCTTCAAAAGAAGAGAAATCGAGTGGTGGCGTCTACTGTTGTCTAGCTAGAGCAACTTGGCGAGGGAACTCCGAGAAATTGTCCTGTACAAAGACATCTTTTGTCTTCAAAACATACTCCCAAAAAGACTTCCATATCTCCTGCACTTGCCATCGAAGGCAGTCAGGTAACTTATACTCATTCGTGAGGAACCAAGTCCAATCCCGCTTTTGCGAGTAACAATTGTGTTCTCTTTTCGGCAGCCTTGTACGGTCGGGATTTGTACGTATCTTCTTGCCTTTTATCTCTCTCTTTGTCTTCCTGTGTTGTATATCCTGTTCATGCTATTTTTTTCATATTTCTTTCTCTTCTCCTTCCCGCCGTGTCGATCTCTAGGCACAACAGCGGGTTTGCCGCGATTCATCTCGATTACCGAGATATCACACTATGCCTCTCACCATCTATCTACATCTGGCCGACTTCCTTCCCCACCCATGTCTTCCCTGTTGCTAATATGAGTTGTCCGATTGGCAGACATGTACTCTCCTTGAAGCTCATCGAGCCAGAAGCCTGTGCATAACGAAAATCAAGATCAATCATTTACGTCAGAATTCAGATATCCCGTGCAGGAGATTCGCGAGATGGCTAATACTGAGGATGATAATTTTGACATTGACATTTACGGGGACGGCGGGGGTTACAATGGGAATGAACAAGAAGGTGACTTCAAGGGCGAAGAAACAGATATCATTCTCGATCCTTCTGAACAACACCAGAACGGTGAGGTAAATAACGAAGGAACGGGTGAGAAGTACAGTAATGGTAATGGCCAGGCCGAGAATGGCAATCACAAGATATTTAAGACCGGAGAATCTAGCACGGCAACACCCCAGCCTGCGAAACCGCCTCAACCCCAGTCTCAACCTCAAGCACCACCACCACAGCAAGGGGTGAAGCGAAAAGAAAGTCATGATGATCGAACTGCGGATCCCGATGCCACTACTGCACTATTTGTTTCTGATCTATACTGGTGGACTACGGACGACGATATTAGAGGCTGGGTGAATCAAGCCGGTGTTGAAGATGAGCTTAAAGATGTCACGTTCAGCGAGCACAAGGTGAACGGTAAAAGTAAAGGGTACGCCGAAATTTCCGTCAAATCTCAGATTTAAAATGGCTCTGACAACTAATTATCTGCGACGCCATCTAGACAAGCGTTTGTTGAATTCCGATCGCCCCAGGCTGCAACAGCCGCCAAACATAAAATCGAATCTTTCAACACGCAACAAAGCTCAAGAAAATACACCGTCACATATACACAGCCCCACACCAATCCATTCCGTACGTTACCAAAGGATAACCCCATGCGAGGCAAAGATGATCGACAAGCACGTTCCGGATCGACTGGCAGCTTCAATGCCCCTTCAACCCAAAACACCGGTTTCGGCATGGGCAGTAGCGGTGGTTATCGCGGGGGTCGCGGCGGCGGTTATAATCGCGGCGGCATGACTGGAGGGTTTAACGCTAATCGTAGCTTCTCCCAGCCAATGGGAGCCGGGAATTTCCAAGGTGGTGCCATGGGCGGCGGGTTCCAAACCGCCCCGGTTGGAGGCATGCAACCCTATGGCGGCTTTAATAACCGTGGCGGCATGATGGGTAATATGCGAGGTGGCCCCGGCGGTATGCGGGGAGGTCGTGGAGGTATGGGTGGACCTGCGCAGAATCCTATGATGCCAGTTGGTGGGGTCGCCAATGTCGGTGGAATGGGTGCAATGGGCATGGGCGGGATGCCGATGGGAGGTATGCCCAACCAAATGGGCGGGATGATGGGTGGTATGGCAGGTAACATGGGAATGCAAGGTATGGCAGCCGCTATTTGAAGGTTAACTGTTTTGATACCAGGCCCAAAACCAATGATACTAACAGTCACGCATTTAACGTAGTACCAGGCGGCTTCCAAAACCAAAATCCTCACTTCAATCCTGCATTCTTTGGACAAGCTCATGGCGGCAATGACGGCGCTTGGAACCCACATGGCGTGAAACGAACCCGCCAGGAATAAAATCTAGAATGGCTTCATCTTATTCTTTTACTTTAACTTCTCTTACCACATGCTCTCTTATTGCCTCGACTCGGATATTCAGTTTCCTTCAAGCCTGCTTTTCCTTTCGTCATGTCCGAACCAGCCGAAATTGTTCTCTCTTAATGCTACTTTTCCATCTTCCAATTCTTCTCTATTTCCTTCAAGTTGATTTCCTACCGTTTTTATTCTAAGTTGTATTAAGGGAATTCAGATAATTTTCTTGTTTTCTTGGTCTGCTCTCTTTTTTTTGCTTTGTATCCACTACGCGACCTTCGTCCTTCACAAATGGCCCTTGTATACTGGCCAGTTCATTAAAGGCGTTCATGACCCCCTCTCTCCCTTTCTCCGCGCGTTCCTAACCCATCATATTATTAATCAATCCTACTACGGCTCCCTTATCCCTTGAATAATTCTTGTTTCGTCAATTTCTATACCTTTGTAGGTAGTATGACCGCGACATGTCGCTTAAAACCTACCTCGCGACTATTTTTGTATGCCATTATGATGTGACAATGTATTCAGCCTTTGGTGGGTTTGCTCTTTCTATTTGTTTGGGTTTGATTTCTTTTCCCTTTGCAGCCTTTCTTTGCTTTGTTCGTCCTGTTTCCCTGGCGTTTATCCAGGCTAGGATTCCCAAGGTGGGGCCGGCAGAATTAAGCTAATTGTAAATTTTGGATGTTTTTTGAAGCCCTTTGTGCATATTCCTGATCATCTCCTTCTCTGTCATTCAGTGCTACCTCTTTCATTGTCCCGCATAGTGAGTGCTATTATATTGTCTCAATGGGTGTGTCCATTGGAGGGTGGGTTGGATATATCCTGACGAAGTGTGCCCCCCCACCTCCTCCGGACTAGGGGTATTGCTCCAACCAACCCTGGAAGTCACCGGCCTTCCTCCCTCGACGCTGAATAAACCACTGGAATCATACCCTCCATTTAGGGAATTTTTTTAATCCAGTCAGGGCATGATTTTAACCCGTTAGCTACGATCCCCTATCCCCATACATTCTTGTGAAAACAATCGAGCGGAACTGGGAGATTCGAAGCGAGGAAGCTGAGACAGAAGTGTTTACCAGCACCAGCTTGAGGAAAAGTTCAGCAAAGCATTCGTTGTAAACGCCTTGAGGATATTAAAATAATTTCTGCCCTTGGAGTCCTGGGTCGGAGATTACATGATTCCTAAATTATTTCTTCTGATATCTATTGCGATCACCGACATGACATATACTACACCCAGGTCTGCCCACGTTTCGCTCGAAGACTTCAAGAATATAAGCTAGATGAGGCTTGACATTTCATTCTGCTGCAAATCTGGAATGTGATAAATACAAAATGGAGAAGCGGGCAAAAACGAGTGTGGCAACTAGTGCGATATCCGTACAGACCCTTCCGGGCGCACAGACGAATTAAGTGAGCTACAAATGGCGTGTTTCCTCCCTCCAAGACCTGCCCTCCCGCCTCGATTAAATTTCCCTCAGGCCTTGGCTTTGCAGTCCTTCCTCACATACCAATCCCATGGGTCCTGTTTCGAACCGAGCATCTCAGCCTACCGCCCCAAATTGAATGCCTCATGACACTGCCCTACCCGGGTGGAGAAAAGAGTGTGATACTGCCTTGGTCCCCTAACAACGGGAGAATATATCCTCGATATACCTATACCAAATTATCGCCATCTCGAAATTAGGGGGAAAAGGTGCAAACCCTCAGGGAGGGGAGAAATCGTTGGTAGATTGCTGAATTTATGCTAAAGCCGTTTATTTTCGTTTCAGAAAAACCCGTCTCCAGTTCGTAGGAATGGGCTCATCTGGATGTTTCGTTTTAATGTGTCTTTTCAGGTTTTCTCCTCGATTAGTCTCATAATCCCCCCTGGGGCATCGATAACGTTCCACTAGCCCTGGGAATGATTCCGCATGAACATCCCGGAGGTGCCTCTGAAGGTCCTGCTCGCGAGCGAACCTTTTGGTACAGTTTGGGACCTTGCAAGCCCAACCTTTTACATGATATTTGGCATGCTTGCTTCAAGCAAAAAATGAGGGAGAGATTCGTATGTATTAGCCAAATATCTCTTGAAAAGGGAAGAGGCGAAAGGGGCAGAGATAACTACCGGAGATCACATGGACGTTTCAACTCTTTCCCACAATGCGAACAGAAAAGGTTCGAGGTATAGCTTTCGCTTAATGAGTGAGCCGGACTTTGCCCGGATGGTGAAGTGTTTTCTTCTCGTACGGTGGTAGCTGGTTGGGCTTCGTCTACCGTACAACGCAAGAAATCCTCAATATCGTAGCCTGCCAAATATGGGGAAGAGGAATAATCCAATGACGAATCCGAAAGGGAGTAGTAAAAGTCGTCTTGGGTTATATCCTGCTGCTGATCTGATATGTGAGAGTTATAATAAACTCTCGCTTCAGCTTTCGGGGATGGGCTAAGTGTGAGAACCCGAGGATCGATAAATCCCTCCGCGAAATGTTCCTTTGGATCAGGGTCGAATTGGAATATTGATGGATTTTCTTGAAGGTATTCTATGGTTTGGAGCGCGCGGCACTCGCGAAACTAAGGAATGTGGGAGGGGGATAATAGGAATAAAAGAACGTATGTATGCAAGTCAAGTGCAATCGAGCAACACAGAACTGCTTTGAGCAGCACGAAATGTATAATGCACTGTTTGAAAAATGAACTCCCCTAGATATCTTCAAGGGAAAGGAGAGGAAGCGAAGGCCTTTTATACCGCTTTCCACTCAGCCAAGGGAATTGGCTGCGCAAGGCGGATTGAGGCCTCCAGCTGCGGGGTGAGGCTTGGAATGCCATGCCAACAACATGGCGAAGCGCCGTGATGAATAGATCCAATCATGGCATCGGTGTTCCCTGCAAATGCACTCTTCATGCGGGCTACGTATCCGAGGACTGACGATTCGCCAGCACGCCCGAACAGTTGAAATGGGTCGTCCTTTTTTATTGATTTCCTTATTGATTTCCTCCCCCTCACCCTGGGGCCTAGAAGAAACTTTGAAAGGACTTTACACGGAGGCCATGAAAACGCCGCGCGCTCACCAGCGCAAGGAACACGATTACTTTATTTGCTGGGGTCAGCAAGCCTTTTCTTATTAGCGCCTTGCGCAGTGACTTGGGGTTTGGGGATAAACCTTAGCGAGAATAGTAATGAACATTCAGATTTCCGACAAGCCCCTGTGAGTATGAAGTTTAGATGAATGCTGTGCGTCCATCGCCATACTCTCGAAGACTGATGGTTTGTGCAACTTTGGATGTTTTGGGAAGTTCAAACTCTGGTAACTTTGCCGTTTTCGTTCCCTGGCCCCACTTGTGCCACGAACCTTCCAAAAACCTTATTTGAGCCTACATCAGTCTGTGCGCAAGTTCCATATTTTTCTCGCAGAAACCACCCCTTTTGTAGCCCTGATTTCAATCTATTTACGGAGTATTTGAACAGATGAAGTCCTTGAGGAATTCAACTCCTTGTGATATATAAACATATACATGTATATGTATATGTTTTTTTCTTTTTCTTTTTCTTTTGCCTTTTCTTTGGGACTGGCAAGGTGGAGGATGCGATTTCACGTCTCTCATTCTGGCGCCAAATCGTGATTTAAATCCATCTCCTCGATAAAGAATGATAGCTGAATGAGAGCCACTGTCTTGTGGCCCTGAAACAAGAATAGCAGGCTCATATTTTATGTCGCGGAAGCACCAGCGGATAGAGTTAAAGTTAGAGCTAAGCTGCTCTCTCTATTGTCCGTTATAACAATATACCCGCACACACCAAACAAAGAAATCTATAACCAGGTATAATAACGTGCAAAATTCTCCGTGCTCTCCTACGATGTAGGAATTTTAACAGGGCAAGGCTCAAACTTCAAAGCAGTACTTATGGCTGCAATGGGCCCAGTTTCCTCTTTCAGCTCCATTTCATAAAAACATCTCTCTTTTACACGTTCTCCCCGACGCAAAATGCCTCCATATACTGGGACAATTGGGGTGCTCGAAAGCCTTCCCGGGTCCTTACCTATATCCATTGTACCAAATGACGTGAACCTCGAGGCCGTAGCGGCTTCCTGTATCGCAGGTCTGCATTTACTCACTGCTGCCGATTTCATTGACGATGCTCTGTGGAAGGACCTGTATGCTCTAACGGGACTCCCAAGAACATTTTCCACGGCGAAAACGATTGAAATAGCTTGGAGCGATGTTTCCAGGATCCATAAGCCCTTTGGCTTCACGTTTACTCCGGGAACGGCGGAGATAGTGCGGAGAATGCCAAAGTTGTCTTGGGTGGAAGCCGGATTTACCTTCCAGACAAAAGGTTGCCCAGCTTCCTTTTGTTCCGGCATGGTCTCCCTTGTACCTGACGAGGAAGACGGCTGGAAGATATGGATTCTGAGAACCATCCTGGAGAGGCTTGAAGGGCATCCTGATGTTGATGCACCGAGTCCGCAGGCAACGAGCATTAACCTCCAAGCCAACGAGTTTGACTGTCTGGTTGTCGGTGCTGGCCAGTGTGGATTATCCACCGCGGGACGGTTGCAGTCACTGGGCGTTAACTATCTCCTCATTGACAAGAACGATAACATAGGGGATAACTGGCTTTTGAGATACGACTCAATGAAATTACACACACTCAGAGCATATGGTAAGCAATGCACTTTAGCAGCAGTGAAATATTGATAGCTAAACCTCTAACGTTGTAGCGCACCTCCCATTCGAGCGGACGTTCCCCGAGTCCTATCCGGAGCTCCTGTCCAAATACGATATTGCGAAGTGCTTTAAATTATGGTCTGACAAGCTCGGCATCGTGAGTCTCCTACAAGCTCTCAATCCTTCCCCGGCATAATTATTAGGTTAACTAAGCTAAGGAAATGATAGAATGTCTGGCTCTCGTCGCAGTTAGAGTCTGGTTCCTGGGACAAAGATGGAAAGAAATGGAATCTAGTAATTCGTCGCAAGGACGGAGAAACACATGTGGTAGTCCGCCACCTCGTCCTTGCTACTGGACCCGGAGGTCATACTCCAATTGCTCCCACATTTCCTGGAAGGGTATGCAATATAAGAACTCTCTTTTCCTTGAAAGACTGACATACCATTCAAAGCAATGAACCCTCTACTGAAGCTTTAACTAGGAAAAGTTTGGAGGCTTGGTTCTCCATTCCGTTGACTATAGATCTTCATCTCGATGGAAGGGGAAATCGGCAGTGGTATGACATCCCGTTTCGCACACCTTGGGGTCGCTAATGTTAATTCTACAATAGGTTGTTGGGTCTGCAAATACCGGTGAGATAATACACTGGTTAAATACCTGAAGTAATATCTAACCTCGTGTATATAGCTCATGATGTATGTGATGATATGGTTGAGGCCGGTCTCTCCTCCGTCACGATGATACAGAGGGGACAAACATGTGAGTTATTATTTTTCTGGTTCTCTGGGAAAATTCTTGTAGCTCAAGAAACTATACTGACATATTTCCCGTGGTCATTAGATGTTCTCCCTTTTGAATACTACCAGCAAGGCAAAGATCCCCAATCCCCAATAGCACTACTTCGAAATATCATGCTTATTACTTGAGCGTAACACAAATAGGAGCCAAGGGTGAGTTACTTCATCGTAATATAGTGTATGAGATGTTGATAAGGGCTAACAAGCCGAAAGCGAGATACAATGACACATTGCCAACCGACCTGGCCGACCGGATTGAATACACGACTCCGCTTTCAATAGTTAACAAAATGGTTACGGCCCGTTTTCATGCCATGATGAGCCAGAATACCGAACAGCTAGACGCTCTCGAACGTGTGGGATTCATGGTGAAAAGATGCGGGAATCCAATATCCACTCTGTATGAGGAGGGCGGCCGGTAATACGCTGACAACTTTATACTTCTCGAAGCAAAAGTGCTCCTAGAGCACTTACATCTTAGCAATAGCTAACTGAGAGCAGACATTATATTGATGTAGGAACATCAGCAAAGGTTGCCCAGGGTCTGGTACGTTCTATCTCCTATATACGACCATCAAATATTTATTTCCTCAACGAGCGCAGCAGGGTAATTCTTCAAGTGAGCTAATCGCCCTTTACTATTTCAGATCAAAGTGAAATCGGGTTCTGCGATTTCCGGCTACAGCAACGATGGCCTCATGTTTGATGATGGCTCCGAGCTGAAAGCCGACATCATCGTCCTGGCGACAGGTTTTGAAATGTCTTTCCGTCCTATCGTTGCTAGGATCCTAGGCGCCGACATTGCAGCTCAGGTTGAGGAGTTTTGGGGTCTTGATGAGGAAGGGGAGGTTCGGGGCGCATGGAAACCGATTGGCCGTAAGTTGCAATGTCGCACCTTTGCAACTATAGATCCTTTCCGAACAATATGATTAATATATTTCTCTCTTAGATCCGGGATTATGGTATATGGGAGGCCCTTTTGGACATAGTCGTTTCTTCTCTCGATTCGTGGCCTTGCAGATCAAAGCGGAGCTCGCTGGGACGCCGCTGGCTATCTACCGCCGTACGCCAGGTAAAGGGGATAGGGGCGAGGAAGACAGTAATATTAACTGATCGTATCTCCGGGCCATTCAGTATTTTGTTGTGGTTTCAATCTTATTCATTTTTCAAAGGTCAAGTTGTGAATAAACCTGCGGCTAATTTCAAATTGACGAACAAATAGATCGTTTCTTAGAGTGATATGCTTATTCCTGATTTAATTTGTTTGCATGAGACTACCTTTAATGATCCCCTCATTCAAAATACTATTAAAAAAGATATTTGCATTCACATGATGTTTTAGCATTTTTCAGTTTAGCATGCTGGCCGAGGCCAGTAGAACATTCAAGCGAGTTAAGCGACAAAGCGCGCTACGAATTTGCTACCTCGCTCAGCTACCTGATATAGAATCCTTCAGCACACTCGCCTTTTCTTAACTTAGACCATAAGACATCACTGTACATGTACAGTACATGTATGGGCATACGTTACCTGCCCTCTTTTAAGCCTGTTTTATCTCACTCCCCTTTCCGCAGTCCTATTTCCTAAATCGGCGCCGACAAACACGAGGCGAAGTCAAGCAGCCAACTGGAATGAAGCTTTACATCGTGGATTTGGCCACTTCTCTCTTGGAATTTATCACCCTGCCCTACCTTGAAAAAAGACCACTATTGGACGTTTCTTATCCGTACACTACGCGGTGAGAAGCAAAAGGCAAAGGAAAAAGAAGAACAAAAAGAAAAAAAAAAAAAAAAACCGCAACCCCCGCCTTTCAGACATCGATCTATCTCAAACGGACATCGTATCCGATCCAACCAGCAGTACTCCTTTAAGTCGGCATCCAAGACAGAATATTTCCAAGCCCATTAGGATGAACTGGATAACAGCGGTCAAGCAATTTTTGAAGGGTGAATACTAAAACCAGGCAGTTGTTCTGCGCAATAACATCAGACGTGAGTGATTAACTGCTGTGAAACTTCAAATACTCCTTTCCTCCAATAGTGCCAGCGGTCTGATTTATAGATACGGTATAGTCAAGTATCTAGATTGATTTGGAATTCGGGATTCGGAATTACTGATGGCTTTTCATGAGTTGTTATTTGCAGTCCCCGCTCTACCTTTCTTTTTCCTGTTCCTTTCATCTTTCCCCTCTCTTTTTGCTTTCCATTTTTCCGACAGAGTTGATAGCCATAAAATAAAATAAAAAATACTAAGTTAACTAGCTATCCATCACCCGAGGACGGACCAAATCAGCTGGAAAAGCGCCAGAAGATCAGCCTTGGAGGGAAATGTTGAGGCGAACGTCGAGCAGCTATTTGCCCGCCAGTTCCGCAAGGCGAGTAAAACGGCTTCTGCACAAATACTAGTTAGTAGGTAATTATTATGTGTGACATGCATCATATGCGTGCTCTCTGCAGATTTGCAAGGTCTCTCTCCAGCTGCAATGCCGTGAGGCCCTCTGCGCCCCATGCATCCTGCATGCATTGCATTGACAGAACAACCTATCTGCGTTCATAGTTAAGAATATTGGCTAACCTACACGCACATCGTCGGAAGCCAACCCTACTCGGACTTTGACGGCTAATTGTGAAATAGGTATTCAATATGTCTTGATCCAGATCTTCTCCTGCCAGCCTGTTGCCAAACTGCTGACCAGCCAACTCTCAACAAACGCAGAGAGAGCGATAGCTTTGTATCGGGAGTTCGGACGAGTCAAGATTTCAGTCGACATTCAATTGCTAGTCTTGATTTTACTTCTCTAGATGGCAGGAGGAACGCACGGGAGTGGAATAGCAGATTAAATGCAACTTGCTGCACTAATACATTGGGAACCAACACTGCCCGTAAGAACGAATACAGGATTGCAAAAAGGAGAGGTTGAAATATTCAAACTAGTATACAGAAGCCTCCTTTCTGTACTGGAGGCCCGTAACGATTTGCTCCATGTTCACCCCTCCACAGTTTGATGGATGTATGTACTGTACATACATTGAATAGCAACGGTCTGGGGTCTGTGTTGGCGTCGCCGCATGCCCGCATCAAGCAAGGTTGGTTTTCAAAAACATAACAACCACCATAACCTGTACTAACACTCACGGCGGGGCGCTTTCATCGAAGCTAACTTGTAGTGTACATGATAAGTGAACGATCGTGGTTGAATCGATATCAACCTCACCGGGTAATCACAGATTGCAGCATTTCTCGAGGTGAGTAACCTGCAATTACTGCTGCAACAATCCGAGGCTGTCATGTAACTCGATGAGGGATTGGCAGCTCACCCCAGTCAGCCACATGGTGATCATACCGCCTAACCTATCAGTAGACGCGGTTGACATCATAAAAACCACCCCAGAGAGAGTAGTTGGCCTCCTCCAAACGATTCCCTCCCGAATATACCCGAATCTTTTCTTCTTACCCTCTCGCCTTTATTTCTCTTCCCTTTTCTCTTTTCTCCATTGGCAAGATGAAGTAAGGCCTCCAAGCCTTGTGTTTTATATAGTTATTGGATTAATGAATCAAAACTAGCAAAGCAGTGCAAGGCGTCCAGTCCGGATGCCATATCTGTGAAAATGGGGAAATCAGAGCATGGCAAGTTGGGTTACTCCGGTGTAGCATCCGAAATAATCCCTGCAGCGAGCTTTCTTTGCTCAGCTTCTCGCAATTAGGAACCCTGAAAATCAGGCCCTGGCATCCGGCTGTTCATGTCCTGCCCTCACAAACCGTACTTCTTCCCCGACCCTTCGGTGGACGCCTCACCTTTTTTTTGAAGGTCAAAACCAGTGAAAACGAGGCGTTATCTACTATTTGTCGGCAGTTAATAGGCTGTGGATTGAGAAAGGGAAAAATCGGGAGGGATACAGGTCCAGGTATACCTGTGAAACTAGGACAATGAGATTTTGAGGATGTTTTGAGAGTATATCAACTCTCAGCTGATAAACCTAAAGAAAATCTTGACATTTTGCGGAAGGCTGATACATACAGAAGCAGAAACAAGTATATGGTGACTGCTAGGTAAAGGAAGGGACTTCAGAGTGTCATAATATGTTTAAAAACTTTTTGTTGAAAATTCGACCGGCTTTCTGTGGGTGCTACATTGGTTGGTGAAAAGTTTTCGAGGTGCTAGAAATTGAGAGCAGATGGAGATTTAACAAAAGTAGTAAGGTATGGGGATAGCAGAGCAAGAAAAGAAATGAAAAATGAAAAATGACATGACTTCTCAGAAGCATAAACAGTATTCCCAAAAGGTTTGGAGTCAGGTCAAAAGGAGAGAACAAACAAAAACCTGTGGGAAGTGGTTGCGTGCGACCCTCAGCCGTGTTGTGTCAACAAGTGCAAACAAATCGAAAACTCGGTCTCCTCGGGTCCAGACCACCACGCCCCGAAAATAAGCTTAAACCACTTTAGGTGTAGGCCCAGTGTCCCCGCAAAAGTAACGACCCACAGCCCTACAGTCCCGCCGGGCACCAGTGTGACCAACTACCCGCCAAAATCCCCGATGCCAAGTCCGACAATTTACAACAACACAACTGTCAACCAGAACAGGGAGTTGTACATGTACTTTGTCGCCCACATCATCAACCCACAAGAGCCAAAGGCATATTGAAATGGAAGAGGAATAACCAAAAACGGAAATTGATAGAACCCGACGATCACAGAGATCCTCCGTAATTCTCCGAGAGGGCAACTGGTGTGGTAGGTAGGGCGGCGGGCAGAGTACGGGGTGAGATGGAAAAACAAAGATCATTGGCCAAGAGCGAGACCAATAACAGGGCTATGGATCGGCTCGTCAGTTATCCACTCCCAAGGCGAACTTGAGTTTGCATCCCTAACCCGGAGGGCCATCCGACGACGGTGGGCGGCTAGCGGATATCGTTTGTAATGGGTCTCTGAGACTGGCCCGTACCAATTCCACACAGGTGGAATGGTTCATCAGCCCTACTCTCATTCAAAAAACGTCGCAACGGTATATATGGATCCGGATTTTGCTCCAGATGACGCTTCAAAGCAGCTTCGGTCAGGGGCACTTTGGGAGGTTGCCTAGTACAAGACATAAGAAAGTCAAGAATGTTAGCTGTGAGTTCTTAGTTTCTTAGTCAAGACATTTGTACGGGGCCATTTTATACTTCACAGGAGAGATGCTGGTTGAAATGGGTAAAACTACAAATAGAAATGAATATAGAGTGATATGAACTTTGATGCATTTCCACGGACAAGAGAACAAACAGGCCACAGATGATAAGACAAATGAACAAGACACATCTGAGAGAGAAAAGATGGTCTACTATATAACTTACTTCTTCTCCTCATCTATTTGCTTCTTTTCCTGGCTCATGATAAAACCAGTGAGCTTTATCTGCATCTGTGGATATTGACTGGGAAAATATTTTCTCTGCTGGTGTGTAAAGTGCTAAAAGATGTAGTCTATAGAAGTAATAGCTTAGATTCAATATATATAAGTGTGTGATGTGTCTGATAGCTGAGGGTTGAGAGAAGAAATATTTCAGTTCTCAAAATCTTGACAAAATGTGGATATGGCCACTCTGATAGATATCAGGCTGTCCACTTTGCACTCAGAGCGTGCGGGTATGTATTGAAAATAAATAAATGGTCTTGTTAGAATGTACTGTAAATGGATTTGTGCGTGTATTTATCAAATGTTTGCTCTGCTGAGGCGAACCATTTACAGAAGTAAGGCCCTGTGCTGGAAAGTCCTTGTATTGCAGGGCTGATTTATTTAACAATTACCACATTTTACCATAGAAGCTCTCATACTCGGAGTGCCCCAAGCCCAAACATACGACAAACCGGCCATAACGACGATCACCTTCAGGGTGCATGGCGGAGCCGAAAGCGGATGGAGAGCAAACGTAAAGAAAAAAAAGAAGAAAAGGCAGAGAAAGTGCTTGAGGTTCCAGAGTTTGAATCCTCTACTATCACATCAGTTTAGTGCTGGCGGTGATTGTGAGCTCCTTTGCCCCATTGGCCTAACAAAATGAAAGTTGTCGGAATCAAATGTAGTTCAGACTGCAGCAGCTATGTTTACTTTCTGCTGCTGCACCAATGCTAAGAGAGAGAAAGCATACTTCAAAATATGCAAGAAGATATCAATGCCTAACTGTTCTGTTTACCAGGTCATTGATCTGATTGATTTCTTCAAGATTCTCTCCCACACCTGGCAAATGTTAGCCGACATGTGTGCTGCCTCTAGAAAATCAGTGTAATTTACAAGTGATTTATTTTTTACGGAGTGAGTAGATGCTCAAAAACTATTGCCTTACGTATTGATTGACAATAAACACTCATTCATAATTTCTCCAGTTTTATCAGTTGATTAGAGAAATATCACAGTTACACAGCGTCATACTTGTTGCTACATTTATTGTACTACAGTGATCTAACTCTTGCATAAAATGCAGAAATTAAATTCAGAAGTATAAAACTCACAGAGCGTTCAATTGAAACACAGCAACTCTTTCGGGCAGCAGTGAATAGACCTTTGAACGGGAGAACCATCAGAAGCCTGAAGGGAACCATAATTCCTAAGGTATCTAACCCATTTCTTCGTTGAGGAAACGCCATAATTTACAGAGCCCGCCCCAAAGCCGGATTCCGCACACCTGTAAATGAATTGTAGGGACAACTTGGGTCAAAGTCGGATACCCGGACCGCCGCATGCTAACCGCTCGGTTGCTGCTGCAATGCCACTCGGTGGAAGACGGCCCCGTTCAATGCAGATCTGAAACGAAACAGTTTGTGCGCTTGCAATGCGGCTAAAGCAGCACTGATAAAGATTCTGCTGCAGCATGACAACCAATAACAATCACCTTCTTGCAACACTGCACCGGTTCCAGCCATGCGGAAATTGCCAGCCAATTGAAGCTCAACACACCTCTTCGCACAGCCTATTCATGGGTCAAAAACCCGGGGTGGCAAAATGGTTTCATCACTCTTAGGTCTTCTGCTGGTCCATCATGAAATGGAACCTCTCAAGAATACTAGTACTGTCGCCGCACGTCTGGTGGTTCACACGGAATTGAGGCTTGAGGTACGTCCTTAAACAGGACACTCGTCGCCAATGAGCAAAGGCAGGTTTTGATTGGACATCGAAAAACAGGGACCATGGTTAGAAACGAAAAATCAAACGTTCTAGCCATGTCAATCCATGCCAGTCCATGTCGACCTCATCTAAAATGCATACACACTGTAGCTCTTCCTACTCCGCAAATAAATTCATATTGAAGATAAGAATTAAAGAGCAGTTACTCTCTAGTTTGATCAACTGAAAAATGTTTCTATTTTTCAAAGATAATCAATATTGTGTTATGTGAAGAACTCAGTCTCTTAATGTGCGTATATTTTAGATAGAGTTGACATGGGAGGCTTGATTGTACTCATGTTCAACTAGATGCTCGCGCAAAGAGCATCGGCTCTGTCAGACCTGCAACTAATAGTATTTGCGGCGCAGGAGAATGATTTCTGCAGTCAAAAATAAAATGTCATATTTTCTCTGAGGCAGTGCTCTGATTCTCACTCCCTTTACAGAAGTTAAAAAGATCACTCCGGACTACATGGTAAGGATCGGAACTTTGACTTCAAGGGATTTGTATGGTCGTATCTAGCGGCGTATGTCAAGCAGAGGTTATCGCACGAGTCATGCATCTCACTCTGCAGCCGGTCTTCAAATTAAACTTTGTGGATCCATGGATCCTTGCCGCGAGCTTCCAATCATGTTGGTGGGGCGGCTCTGATCCAATGACATCATTGGACAGGGGCATGGTCTGAGCTCCGAAGGCATGAAGAGCTTGACAACCAGGCGAATCTTCCCTTGAGACACAAACTATTGTGGAATTGGTGTTTATCATACAAACCCCTTGCCCTTTTCCTATTCAACCACTCTGATATCATCGGTTTACCTGATCAAATATTGCCTCGAGATGTTTCTTCCTACCCCTACCGTTCGGAGTTGTAAACCCTCACGATTCGGACTAGCCAGAACCAAAATATTGGTTCCGGGGCTCTGACTGGTTCAGCTACCGCAACACGACACAACGGTACCCCAGATCGAGAAGCAAATGAGCATTCAACACATCGTACAGCTAGAAACGAGCCCTCAGCCAGGCACTCATTGTCACAAAATGGAATTGGCAAGGGAAAACCGACCCGTGGAACAATCCAGAAATAGGCGAGAGGATCCATAGCTGTGCTGGGATCCCCATGTAAGCTGATAGAACTTCACCGGCGCGCATTTGAGCCCTTGTTTTCAAAGCTGTTGGCAGCGTGTGTAGAATTATGCCTGCTGATCGCGGAAGAAGCATGTGCTATACATACTTGCTGACAGGCACAATTCCATTCCGGTATACCAGGTTAAGTCCGGACTAGCCCCATCGAAAGAAGTACAGTTCGGTACAGATGAGGGATGAGAAGGGAAGAACGAAAGAAATCCGGCACCGTAGTTTACTCTGTACATAGTGAAAATTTTTCGCCTTTGAAGGCTGGCGATTATGTGCGGGAGCGGATATCAGCAATTATCGTGCGCCATAGGCTGATTTTAACGAACTCGTCGTCCCGTTTACTCTCGACCTGGGCAGCTCAGAGAGAGGATCAGTTGCCTTTAATTAATGAGATTAAATATGGTACGGCTTTACAACTTACGTTTAGTCTGTACGGCTCTGAATGAATGTGAAATGGTCAGTGGTAACGGCTAGATCAAAAAAACTCAATCCGAGCCCCACAGCAGCTTGACCGTTCCGAAGAAAGTACATGTACATGTACCAAGTTCGATGTGTAACTTACTTGGGCGGAGTCCCAGGAGGGTGTCCGACGAACAAACATTGTTCTTTTGCCCAGGCCATCCCGAATGCCAATGCTTGACCCATCCCACGTCGGATCTGCAATACGCGTTATTGTTCCAAGTTCTGTCGGCATAATCCGCGCGGGTTTAGAATACTCATGAACCAGGGGTGTGGTACCTAGCCGACAAACAAGTCCGGGATGTGGACTTTCAGTTACGAGGCTAGATGGAACCAGCCAGTAAGGAACAGTTTTGTTGGCCAGCTGGCCAACAAAACTCCTCCCTACTGGCTCGGAAATCCGAACCTTTCCATCACACCTTAGTACGTCTCCGGGCAAGCAATCCAGCTAAATCACATCGAGTGGCACTAGTGCTAATTACGGGTCGATCTCGAACGGAAGTGGGTTGTCATCACCTTGAGAGTCCGTTGGCCTCACTTAATCTGACGATTTCGACTCTTCCACGCCAATATTCTGCGATAAATCGCAAAAAATACCAGAATCTTGGCGATCCAACACAGGGCATGCTAGTCTGGCCAAGACGGGACGGCACAGCTTCTAAACTTTCCTGTGATCGATGTGAGCAGCAGTTAAACTCAAAAAAATGGTCGCTCACTCAATTCGGCAATTCCCCGTAGCACGAAGCGCCTCCCAGCTCGTCTGCAGTCGCGACAGGGGTCATCAGCAAGAAACGGCGTCCGCTGTGAAAGGCACGCCAGCCACTGAAGGCAGCCGTTAACCACTTTGATGAACCTGGAGGCTGGCGACCTGAACCCATGCGCCGGGCTCCCGGTTCGGCCATCATAGCATTTTGGGCCTGCCGATCTTGCACTTCATGCTGCGGTCGCTCTCCCTGGAGGACTAGGGATTGCAAAGCCAAGTTGGCTCCCGGACACGCCCTTGTTGTCCAAAGACGAAAAATAACTCACTGCGTTGTTCGGGACTGTGACGACGCACTCCAGCAATTTATGCATACACCCCAGCTGAAATCGCTCAAGTTCATTCCGGTCATCGATGTTCCATTGATAAGACGGGAAATCTTATATACGTGCAGAACTCGCTGCCTGCCTGTCTGCCCGCTTGCCTGCCCGCTGTGGTTGTGGGAGCGTGATGTGATACTGCAATAACAACCCACCCGACTCCTTCCCTTCCTCGGAGAGCTCCGAGGTTAACAATTCCATTCTCCGACCCATGGATCTGTGAAAAAACGGTGCTTGCCCTGCCAGCCAGTAGGTGACAAGTAGTTGCCTGCTACCATGGTTGGCATTTTCACAAGGACTAGGCGAAATTATGCCACGCCTTGCCGATGAGATCCATAAGAGAAGGGATAAAGGCGATGATCACATTCAAGTCTTCAAGAAAAGCAATGTATTCAATATCATAAGTCTGGCTCTTTCTATAGGCTTCCGCTGACAAAAAAGAAAGAGGAGAAAGATATGCGATAATATATGGTAATATAAATATATGATACAATAGCCGCGATGCTTACATCGTCAACAGAAAGAAAGCCGGTTGGAGAAGGGGAAAAGATAAAAGCATAGAAACAAATAGGTAGAAACCATACAGGCTTGAAATGCAAATAATCAAGCGATGCAGGAAAACACAGGAAAAGAAATCAAGCCCCAATGCAGGATAAAACAGCCGATGCCTCAGAAAACGCCTTTATCAAGCCCTTCCCATAAATAATACAGAAGATCTCATTCCCTTCCGTCTCCGGTTGCTCAAGACGGAAAAGGAACACAAAACAGTAGAGATACAAATTACAGTATTTTATCCAAACTGGAAAAAATAGAAGATTGCTCGGCAGCAACAAAAAAAAACGAGAAATAAATCAAGGATACCGAGACACAACAATGTCTCCCCCTCCTTGAAAATTCTAACCTTCAGCACAACAACCATTACCTGCTAAAGGATTCTTTGTATGTCTATTATGACCCGATGCGCCGTGGAGAAATGCAAACAAAGAAGTGGGGATTTAGATGGTGGCGAAGCAGTGTTAAGAAATATAGACATGCCATCCGGTTCGTCGAGAGAGATAGTATAGAAGCAGTTTGCGAGGGAAATGCGGCCGATCTGGCGATGAATAGGCGGGTATGGCATTGGAGAGCAATTATGCGGTGGCGCCACATAGCCTCACAATCATTTCATACCTAGGTTTGGGTGAGAATGTCAGCAAAGAACAGATTACATACACCCTCAAAATACTAAAAGGAAATCGCTGGATTGGCTCTTTAATACTCACATTCCAAACATGATAGCAGCACTTGGGACAACTCGGAGAAGGTGTGGTGTCAGACCCCCGTACAAGCCTGCCATTCCTTCCTCCTTGAATATCAGCCGGAAGCACTGTAATAAACCGGTATACTTCATCTGAGCCTTGCCCCCTGATTCCGACACCGTAGGAGCCAACCGTAACCTTGTGCGAACAACTTCATGCGGGTACGTGGCAGCAGCAGCAAAGAACTTGGCGAAACCCGCGGCAACTAATTTTCCTCCCCAGGCCTCAGCATCATCAACCCAACTCGGTACATGTGTCCGATCAGCAAGTCTGCGGGCCTCCCTTGTAGCGAGTATCCTTTTCATCTGTTCGTACATCACCCATTGAAGCGTGCTCTCTGTAACTCCGAGATATGATGCGGATAGTCCACGATAGAGCCCTCGAATACCCTCGTGGCGCACAGTCTGTCTAATGCAGTCCCAGCTATTTTTATACTGCCGCCCTCTGCCAGGTACGTTGGAAGCGTTCGATTTGTCAAGTTGCAATCGCGTTTTTACTAGCCAGATGGGGTTTGTCGCTGTTCCCGTCGCAATACCAGCCATTGCTGCAGCGGTCAAATGAACACCCATAGGGGAGGTGGCCGGGTCATATTCGAAATACTCGTTCAATAAACGTTTTCCATTTCCGTAGGCATAGAAGTTGATAGCCCTTGCTGGGACTACGCCTATTAGGTTGGGTCCCAGACCTTTGAACAAGCCCCGCCATCCCTCATGGACGTGTATTGATCTAAGCATTTGCAGAGTTTCTGTGAAATGGAGTAGAGCGCTTCGAGGGAGACTAAGGATAGATGTTGACTGGGGCAAGGGATGCGCCTCGCGCAAGGCGCGGAGTTGGGCTTGATAAAAGTCTGATTGCAGGCGGGTTTTTAGGACATCGAGAGGACAAGTGAGAGTAGCTGCGGTCATGCCGCCAATACTATTAGGTCTGGGTTAGCAAGGCTCATTGTATTTTTGACATCTAAAAGAATCCGAGGAAGTTGATGCGCGGAGTTGAGGTACATACCCTCCGGCGAGGAAGTGAGCCCATGATTTCGCGTCCGGCTTCTCTGTTTCTTGAGGACCAGCTTCCACATCGTCAGTTTCCCGCTGTAGTGGCAGTATAGACAGTCGCGAACCTTGTTTATCATTTTCAAGGCGAGTGCGCCTAGTAGGACCCTGGGTATGTGAAGAGAATGACATTGTGTTCGCGAACGGGAGGGTTGGCATGTAAAGGTTCAAAATTTCAAATTATTCGCATCGAGGAGCCCGCAGGTAACAAGGAGACAGATGCAAGAAGGAAAAAACAAAGAATTAATCATATGAATCCAAGGGCGTTATCATGATACCAAACTTGGAGGCGTGTTCTTCTGAGGATATCAGCGAAATGCTTCCAGAGATCGCAGTATCTTTGACCCGATATCTTTTCCTTTTTTTTTTTTATTTTTACTTCTGGATGGGAGGCGCGAAAGCTTGGAGACCCAAAGCGGTTTAGCGCGCAATTTTATTAACTTTGTCGCGTCTGAAATTTTATGTCGTCACGTGATCTATCAGTTTGGGATCAAATTGGGAGCCTCAGGCAAAAGAGATAGATATCAGGGAGCTTAAGATATGAGAGCAAATTATATAACACTCAGATAATTAGGTGCGGAGCAGTATGAGTATAGGAATTCAAGTGTCAGAATGTAATAGTTCTCGTTGAATAATAAATAGATCGCTTTAGGCGCCGGGCCAAATTCAGCCTGCCGGTTGGATATTCAAATAGTGACTACGCAGCGCTTCTTCTCTATTTAATTTCAACATTTCCTCATTACTAGCATCTCCCAAGGGAGAATTATACTAAATCCGAACGCTGTCAACTTGCAGCTGATTAAACTAACCATTCATATGTATACGAAAGCCCCGGAAAAGTTTACAACAGTACGTATCTTAATTAAGTTGACGCTGATCTGGGCGGTTGGCGGGCAAGGTTTCGTAGTAACGAGGCTATGAAGCCGTAGGGGATTCACGGGTTTCTTTCTGGTCGGATAGGTGTCGATTACGTCGCCAACAAAAAAGAGTAGCGCAAGAGCGCAGCCGCATAATCCTATAAAAACAGATGCGGATGTTGGTCACAAAGCATCGTAATAGTGGAGTGAAATGACTTCCCGCCGATGAAGCAATATCTGAACGAATATGAATCACACCATTGATTGGCAAAAAAATTATTTCCTTATTTGCCGTGGATGTATGGCTGTATTGATACCATTTATAGAGTCTGCGCTCCTCCACGCCAGCAAGTGCAATACACTATTTCACCGTGACATAAAGGGAAAATAGTCGTAAAAGGTAAAAAAAAAAAGGAACCCAAACCCCGTACAACACAGATAATTGAATTTTTTGTCTTTTCTTTAGATAGTCGTCTCGTAGGGAATAGGTGTGATCGTCTCTGGCATATTTCCCTCCGTGCTCACTGTTCTCGCCTCCCGGGGTCCGACAGGCTGTCTCTTCAAGTGGATGTGGATACCCTCTTCCTTGGCCTTCCGTCTCTTAAGG